>JAJJWW010017420.1:0-38662 GCA_023531295.1 Papaver armeniacum
CGACTAGTTTCTTTTGAACGAACTAGCCGTTGGAGTATAATCGGTAGTTAGATCAACAATTAAAACTTCCGATTTTAATAAATATTTTGAAATTCATAACAATATCACCTACACATCATCATAATTTTACATTAAACTCCCGCAATTCTATTACAAGGTATTGTGATTAGCGTCGTGGACGTGTTGGACGAGTTCTAAACGGATTAAATCTTTCCATCGCCCTAAGGATTCTAAAATGAGCTTCATAACAGAAGCTTGATCTTTTCCATCTCCGCCATTCCCCGAGAGATCGTTCTATAACCTCATCATTGGTTTCACCTCTCAATCGATATTGATTCACAAGATAAGTTAAATGGACAAATCTTCGACGTGTCTGTTTATTGAACCAACTCGGCAGAAAAGATCAGCAGAGTGACGGTTGTTTGGGTTACCGGTGTCGGCGCAGAATTTTTCGTGAATTTTCCCCAAATAACTCATACTCGTTATGCCTCCTTGCCTATGTTCTTATCCTCGTCTCGGATAGAATTGAACATAGCGCCTACATAAAGATAAATCTTCTTCAATTGTGAACTCCGTAGGATTAATGAATGGTTGGGCCATTATGTTGAAGATGATGTTGGAGAGAGTTTAAAGGTATTTGTGTTCCATAGAGAGTAAAAGGATACAATCCTTATATAGAGTTTAGAGTTCCAACGGCTCTATTTTGTTGGGGCAACTGTATAATCGGTAGTCAAATGAAGTATTTTCACTTCCGATTATACAGTTGCCCCAAATTTTGTTTTGCAGAAATCTCAATTTTTTCGAATTTGAGAACTATATTAATCGGTAGTTAATAAGACTTCCGATTATACAGTTGCCCCAAATTTTGTTTTTGCAAAAATGTCATTTTTTTCGAATTTGGGAACTAGAATAATCGGTAGTTAATATGACTTCCGATTATAAAGTTGCCCCAAATTTCTTCCTTGACGAAATCACCAATTTTGGAAATTTAGGAGCTACTATAATCGGTAGTCTAGTGAGGTTCTTGTTCCTTCCGATTGTTATAGAAGCAAGATACGCGTTTGGCACAAAATCGATATTAATCGGTAGTATAATATCGTTACTAAGCTTCCGATTTATTCATAATAATCGAGCACAAAATAGCTTCCGAATATATAAGGGCATTAACGTATTCTCCGCGTTTTTGGACATCCCTTAACGGTGTATATGGGTTGGGAATAAAAAAGTCGCCCCTAATTCTTTTAGGGTCGCCCCTAAAAATGCCTGGAAAAACAAGTGGAACTAACAAACGATAACACACCCATCATAACTGTACATACAAACTATTGTACATTCAAACAAATAACAAACGGGCCCACAAACTATTCTACAAACAAAGTATTCTGTAGGTGAAAATATACCTGGCGAGATTGGGGTATACCTATTTTATTCCCATCCATATTTATGTACTAAGGGGTGTCTAAAAGGTGTTAAAAGACCAAATTGCACATACTAAAATAACCATGCCGACTAAAACATATCCAAAAAAAATTCAAAATCTTTCTTCTAACCTCATACTATACATGATGAAATCAAAAAAACAAAAAAAATCGATGAATCAAAACGAATCATAAGTCGGCAAGGTTTTTTTTGTCTACCTTGCCGACTAACATATAGTCGGCAGGGTATGAGGTTGAATACCGTGCCGGCTTTTCATCTCTGAAATTACCATTTACAGGGTCGGCACGTTATTCATCCTTATACCTTGCCGACTATAGTTTAGCCAGCAGGTTATGAAATTTATACCTTGCCGACTAATCATTTTTATCTGTATGTCAAAAATTCTATAGTCGGCAGGGTATTTTTTTATCGACCTTGTCGACTATAAGATAGCCGGCAAGGTAAGAAATCAACAAGATGTCGACTAGTGAAGCATTTACAACAGTCTCCTGTGTGTCAAAAATAATAAAGTCGACATCTTCTTCATTCATCGACCTTGCCATCCATAAGTTGTCGGCATGTTCTTCATCCGCAGACCTTGCCGGCCAAAGTTAGTCGGCATGTTCTTCATTCGTAGACCCTGCCGACTTTTGATAGTTTCAAAACTGAAAGTGTTGAATTCTTATTTAATTTTGAGTATGATTTCATACCCAGCTTTGCAATCCTCTTTTTAGAAGTGTTTGGGTAGTATGCTTTCATTTCCGTTGAAAAAAATATTCTCGAAAGAAAATTTTTTCATCAAAAATCTTCCCAAATGAGTTCAATCAAAAACAAAATTTCATAACTTAAATTCATGATTTCAAAAGTTTTAATCTAAACTCAATTAATTAAGCTAATCAGTTTTTTAGTGTTAATTAAACAAGGGTATATTAGCCATTTAGAAAATACATGGTTAAGGGGTGGCTTCTTTTACTTCAAAATAACCTAGCTTTTGTCTTATTAGGTATACCCCAATTAATTTGGGTATACCCCAATCAAGCCAGGAAAATATAACCTTGACTAGATTAAGAAGCCAACATTTACCGAAAGATTGGATCATTGGAGCACACCTCATGGGTAACCTAGCCAAGGGAGCCGAAGCGGATGGGGCTGAGATTGTGTCACAATGGGGCAAACTAACACTACCTTCCATGTTAATTCCTACAATATTACGCCATTGGGGTTCGAACCTGGGACCTCCTGGAGGGCATAAAACTTTGGAAAACGGGGATGACCAGCTGAGCTAGGTGCCCGTTTAAAAATATAACTAATTATATTAGGAAAAAATATAACCTTGTCTAAATAAGAGGTCAACATAACTATTTGAACCGCCGACACGTGGCGACAAAACCAACTTACAGCAGCAAACACCTCGGCTCAATTCTCGAAACCAAACTTCGAGCTCAAGAAAAAATCGTAGAAATTTCTCACATGTCGGTTTTCAAGCCGAGTTATCCGAGACCAACACGGCCGATTTAAGACACAAATAACACGGCCGATACACATGATTACCATGTTTTAGGGCATACATGAAAATTTTAGGGCATACAAAATGATTACCCTAACTAGGGTGTGGTGATAAGGGGTATTCAAAGATAGGTAAATTACTTAGTTACCCTCAATGAATTCATTAATTTACTTATTTATTATTTATTTTGTCATTTAAATTTTTTAAATTTATTTATGTATTTAATTTTTTTACGTTTTTACGTTTTTAAAATTTTAAATTTATTTTATTTTATTTTATTTTATTTTCTGTATTTTTTTAAAGAAAATTTTTTTTTTCCACTAATGGAAATTGAATTTTAAATGAAAGCCAGTTTTGTTCCTCGGATTCACCATGCTTCACCGTTTTTCCTCTCCGGCGACTTCTCTGGCTTCGAAAGCCAGTTTTGTTCCTCGGATTCAGCATGGATTTTCCTCTTTTTGATTTCGTTTACATTACCCATTTGATTTCGTTTACACGCTCTTTCAGTTTTCCAGATTTGCTTCCTCGACTGCATAGATTTCTCTGTTGTTTTCCCTTTATTTATTTTTTTAGGGTTTTCTGTTTGTTTTTCAATTTTAGGGTTCTTCAGTACCCTTTTTTGCTTTGTGTTCGTTGGAGGATTTCATGGCAAGATCAAATAGAGCTTCTTCCCGTAGCCGGTTGACTTCTTCACCTCCCCTGATATCGTCGTCTGCCTCTCCCTCACCTCCCACAGAAGATGCAACAGGTAGTGACAACGGCTTTTGTCATTGCCCTTTCAAGGGATTCCATGGATGTTTGGACGGATTGAAAGGCAGGGGATATGCAAAGGGTTCTATCATTAAACATCTCCATGATAGACATTTCTCTTCTGATAACGCAAAGAATTCTGCAGAGACTTAATGGCCAAATCACAGCACATTCGTCACGCCTGAGAGAAGATTCTTAACAGCTTACGTATGTGGGTGTGCTGCAGATGTTTACACCTACATGCCTAGAGGATATCTTGCAAAGGGAAGGAAGGTTCGATTCATGGAGATGTTGTTGCTGGACCTTTCAATGGTGAAGGTGCTGATTTCCTTTTTCATGGTTTAGATTTTTCAGCTGAGTGCAGCACTGTTGGGCAGGGAGTTTCAGAGGTTACTGTGGTTGCTTCTGAGGGGATTGGCGTAGATGTTGTTGTTGAGTCTGCTTGTTCTACCGAGCTGCTCAACTCTGTACTCATACGGCATTTCCAGACTGTAACTTGTATCCCCCATCAGTGTCGTCTATCTTTTTCGAGAGCCTTGAAATGTTGCCTTGACAAGATTATTGCCAATCCAGATAACACGAATGCCTGGATACATCTTATGTTGCTCCCTATTTGCACGCTAGCACTTTACAGGCCTAAGAACGCAGCTGAGGCGAGGTCAGGTAAGCGTAAACGCCTTCAAGTGGCAGCCATTAACAATGCTTTATCTGTTTGGAGGGAGCCCAATGGGTGTCGTATTTTGGTGGACAAGATGCTACAGATCCCAGTCCGGTCTAGACAAACTGATGAGAAGAAGCAAGGGTTGGCCAATTTAACAGCGTGCCGAAGAAAAATAAGCTGCGATCATTTTGGTGCTGCTATTAAGGTGATCTCTTCAGGCGGTGTAGCTCCTTGCAATGAACATACCTTCTTGGAATTGCAAGATAAGCATCATGTTGCGCCTCCTCCAGCTTTTCCTTGCGATGATATTATTGCGGACCCAATTATTGTAGATTGTCGAGCAGTCTTAGGGGTTGTTAAGAGTTTTCCTAAGGGTACTTCATGTGGACGTGACGGTTTGCGGGCGCAACACTTAGTTGATGCGATGAGTGGGGCTGCTTCTGCTGTCGCAGACATCTTACTCGCTTCGATTACAGGAGTTGTCAATCTTTGGTTGGCTGGAAAATGCCCTGCGGAGTTGGGAGAGTTCGTTGCTAGCGCGCCTTTAACTCTGTTACTCAAGCCTGGAGGTGGTCTTCGACCTATTGCAGTTGGCACGGTTTGGCATAGATTGGTTTCTAAGGTGGCTGCTTTTTCTGTTGGGAAGGATATGGCTTCTTACTTAGGAGATTACCAATTTGGAGTTGGTGTTTCTGCCGGAGGGGAAAGTACTTTACATGTTGTAAATAGTCTTCTTGAGCTGAAAGGTCACTCAGACAAGATGTCAATGCTGCTTATTGACTTTTCTAACGCGTTCAACATGGTGAGCAGGTCTCAGCTCATCAAGGAGGTTCGCCATCATTGTCCAGGTATTTCTCATTTGGGTAGAATTTTGTTATATGCATTAGAAGCTTCCTTGGGTAGTTGCTAAACTTTACTACGACCAATATATTTTGTAAATGCTCTGGAGATCAACAAGGTGACCCTCTCGGTCCCTTATTGTTTGCTTTGACTCTTCACCCTCTAGTGAAGAATATTGCTTCCAGTTGTAAACTCGATTTGCACGCCTGGTACCTTGATGATGGTACAATCATTGGAGATACACTTGAAGTGGCTAAGGCCCTGCGCATTATTGAAACTGAAGGTCCAGGTAGAGGTTTACATCTCAATGTAAAGAAAACGGAAGTCTTTTGGCCTTCCACCGATCCCGCCTTCCGATCCTAAGTATTGATGATGGTGTTTTCCCGCCTGACATTGGTAGACCGTCTAATGGTGTTAAACTTTTGGGTGGTCCTGTGAGTTTGGATTTGAACTTTATTAGTGATATGTTGTTGAGTCGAGTGAACAAGACTGTTCAACTTATGACCGCCATCAAAAAGCTCAAGGATCCTCAAAGCGAGACGCTATTACTTCGCAATTGTACGGGTGTTTCTAGATTATATTTTGCATTGCGTACTACCAACCCTGTTGCCCTTCAGCAAGCTACTGAGATCTTTGACGATCATTTGCTCAAGTACTTGAGGCTCCTTATCACCGGTGATGGCCCAAGATTTGGGCCTTTACAGCAGAGATTAGCTACCTTGCCTATCAAAGATGGTGGCTTTGGCATATACACCATGGCAGACACCCAAGCCTACTGTTACATTGCATCTCAGTGTCAGACGGCTTCTGTGCAAAAGGCGATCCTTGGTAACCTCTTCCCAACAAACAAAGGTCATGCTTATCAGTTGGCTCTACGGAATTTTATTCAGGTATGTGGATTACCTTCTTCTTATTGTGTTGACGATACTGCCCCCCCCCCCCCCTCTATGCATTCCTTGGCAGTTACATACTTTGATGCAATTAAGAAGAAGATCCCAGGCCAGTTTTCTATGTCTGCTAGAGATTCCATTTTATGGCAGTGTAACCAAGTTAAGCATGCTCAAGATTATTTATTGGCAATTCCTATTAGTGGGCTTAATCAATGCCTCGGTCCGAGACAGTTCAGAGCTGTCATTTGTTACCGATTGGGTATCCCTTTGTTTGTTGAGAATGGTTCATGCTCTAGCTGTAACAAGCCTATGGATATCTATGGAGATCATGCACTTCATTGTGTTAAGGATGTTGGGTATAAGTTTCGACATGACTTTGTACGTGATATAGTTGCTGACATTTGTTACAAAGCTAGTGTACTGCGCGCAAGGAAGTTTCTCTTGGGCTTTCGAGAGATGACGACAAAGATCTAAGGCCTAGCTGATATCCTCGTCCTTAATCGGGAAAATGGTAAGGATGCCTGCATGGATGTTACAGGGGTTTCTCCTTTCACAGGTGATGGCATTCGCTCTTTTGTTCCGGGCAAAGCCATTTCCAATGTTGTTGCTCGAAAACGCACTAAATACTTAGATAAGTGTGTTTCACTCGGATATGGTCTTGGTGTTTTAGCTTTCTCTACCTTAGGGGAACTAGGTGAGGATACTTTACGTTTTTTTAAGCGTCTGAAGAACTGCTTAGTTAGTAATGATGCTAGTAGTGGTGTTGGTAGCTTTATTTTTCATAGATTAGGTATCGCTATTCAAAAAGGTGTTGGTGCCCAGCTTGTCGCTAGGTTTCCAACCAAAAGTATGTAATATTAATTAATTGTATATAATATAATATTAAAATAAATTGAATTTTAAATGAGAAAAAAATTGAATTTAAAAAAAAAAATTATTTTAAAAAATTCTTATTTTAAAAATTATTTAATTTTTTAAAAATTATTTTGGATAAAGAGTATTACATTAACTAGTTGGAAGCCTAACAAGCTAAGCTCCAACGACATACTAGTACATTAATTGAACAGGTTGTCGTGTTAATCTACCATCATGGGTAACCTAGTCAAAGGAGCCGAAGCGGATGGGGGCTGAGATTGTGTCACAAGGGGGCAAGCTAACACTACTTTCCATGTTAATTCCTGCAATATTACGTCATTGGGGGCTCGAACCTGGGACCTCCTGGAGCGCATGAAACTTTGAGAAACGGGGATAACCAGCTGAGCTAGGTGCCCGTTTTTGGAGAAGGGCAGTTTTGGGATTAATCAAAATATATGGATAAGGGGCTTTTATGATTACTATCTGATAACCTGTTTTTGTCTTTATATGGCATGCCCTAAAACATAGTTCAAAAACTAACAGGATAATACACAACCTTCTCCTACTGGAATGAGAAACATTACCCAACAACAATAAAACTATGGTCCTAAATCTAAGAAATGTTTCTTTGATTAACTAAACACTACCACAGATGCAAAACCTTATCGCCCCAATCATCTACCATTGATACCGGAGGATAAAACATTGAGAAACCAAACCAAAACCCGATCCTAAAGCAAAAATTAATCTACCACCCTTATTTGGACTTCCTAAAAGGAAAACAGAGGGAACAAAAAGGAAATCAACACATAAAAGAAGCAGCACAGACTGGACAAGCCGGAAGAAGAAAAGAAAAAGAAAAAGAAAAAACCTAATTCATCATTTGCAGTTATTGTAAATATACCCAAATTGAAAAACTAACCTGATTTGGTCCCGTCCGGCAACAAGGTCCGGCACCCCTTAAAGGACTACTCGCGATTCGCCATCAAAGTTGTTCCCTTCAGCCTCCTTTGTCTTAGAGCTTCTCCAATTGTTGTTGTATGTATTTCTGGCAACACAAACAAGACATTTTATTCCAAATTTTCCTTAAGTTTAGGTGAAGAAAGTTATTTATCTCCAATGGTGTTGTTTGATCATTTTCTTATTAAATGTAAATTTTATGTTTAGTAATTTTAAGATTTTATTAGATCTAAAAATGATTATGTATTGTATTTTAGTAAAGAAAATATATTTTTAATTAATAAAATCTGACTAGGATGGTAGGCAATGTCAAGCGGAATGTGGGAACTAGACATTCCCCTTGATATTTTCTACCTAAAGTCATGCATACATTGATTTATGACATCCGGGTTGGAGAATGATTTTAGAGAAAATGGATGTGCATCCTAGGTGGATTTTGAAATTTATCTCCACACACATGCCATTGGAGAAGATCTTACCTTTGTCCCCTAAAAAATCCCAGGTATGGATAATATACTAATTTATGAACTAGGGTATTTGTGTTTGTGTCATTTATTGGATAGATGATAGAATGAACCCAAAGAAAAAATCTTTATATTTTCCATGGTATTCATTGTTTGTGTCAGTAATCCTTCAGGGTAAAAAGATGGCATATAATTGAAGTGATCAAGAATTTCACTTGCAATCACAATTGACACTCCACCTTAAGCACCTAATTTAGCCTGCAAATGTAATATTTTTTAATCATTTTCTTCAATGTATTAGTCCTTTAATAATCTTAATATTTTCTTTCATTAGTAGCAGAGATAGAAACAAGACCGTATGATGATGGATTCTCATCTTTCTCTCCTTAAATTCTGATTTCATAGGTTATTTGACTAGGGTTGTTATCCAATTTTATATTTTCCGAATTATATTTTAACAATTGATTTGATTTTATCTCAGGATGAATTATTTTTATTTAGTAGTAGTTGCAGGAATGGATTGACATCAAAGACAAAGTCCTTACGTTCCTTTATCTAATATCTGCAACAAGTTGAATTTTGATTTTTGAGGTATGTTTTCTTTATCAGTATCTTATGTTTTCGATCGGATTCATAAGTTATGAACGTATTCTCTCCAGTTAGTTCATCTTGCCTTTGTTATTTCAATTACAGAAACTTTGGGAAGATTAATCTACGGCTTCGGTTTCGCAAATGAAACTAATTGTTGCACCCGCTCATACTATTAGAGCTTCTCCATGAGGAGCCCCTGGATGCCGTTGAGAACTCATGGCTGTCCTTGAAGAGACAAATTTTCCATCTCTTAGTGAGTCTGGCCATGTTCCCTATGTAAGTTTTGATAGCAGGCTTACATGTTTTAAAAAACATGTGACTTGCATTGCATTTAGTTGGTTCGTTTTGTATCTTTCTAATCTGCTCGCTCAATTGCCCGTTGGTTTTACAACCTCCTTGATGGAGTTCCAGTTGAACCCGAGGCTATTTGATGCACATAGAGCCAGTGGAACTCGAGGCAGTTTGATGCACTAGAATGGAAGAAAACAAAGATTTATTGGAAAATCCATTGCTTCCTCCCTTCTTCCATGCTCAAAATTTATTGGACGGATTTAGTATTTTGTTTGTTGGGTGTCTATTATGTTTGAAATTCCTAATTCGTCTAGAAATGCAATTCGTATTTAAGATCCCCGTGCTTGATATACAATGAGGTTATGGCATGGCATACTAACAATTTGTAAAATTTATAATTTGGGCCAATGTTATGAACCTCCATCGACAAGTACTTTTGTTTCGGTGTTTAAATCTAGCTTTTTCCTTCTCTTGGATCTGATACTCGATCGTTAATGACTTTATACCAGTTACAAGTAAAGCTCTTTCATTGCGACTTTTAATTAGTGAAGTATTAATATCAGTTCTTTGAGTTCAGATCACAACCATTTCATCCATGATTCTTAAGTACTTAAACTACAATGGACTAGCCTTGCAGATTAATTTTTTATGTTAGATTTATGTGATTATGGACTAGCTATTATTTTGTCGTCATTACTCTCCCTTTATAGGTTTCTGATGTATTCTTGCTGCTGCAAATTCAAATGCCAAGTCTATCTAACTAGACATACTCCAAAGTAGGTGCAATATTAGTTTTGTCCAAAGCTTTATGTTGCATTTTTTTGAATAAATGTCTCTATATTGGTCTCTTCATCTTTTTTTCCAAATCACTATGTGTGTGTATATATGTTCTTCAGATATGTAAATTCTCACTGTCAGAATATCGATTTACTGATGCATGTCTTTATATTGGTAGATTCCTCTTTTTTTTCAAATGAGAGCATTTATATGCACACATGTCTTGATCAGTTATATAATTTCTCACCGTCTAAATGCTTTTTTCACGCAGCGAAGAGACCATATTTAGGCATATTCCTATGCACATGCCAAAAAAATGGTGTTTGGCATGCCAGGTGGCATGGCAAACCATTTGCTCCACTATGGGAAAACCAATAAGCGACAGACTTTCTAGCGAGCGATATTCACAATATCGCTGGCGATAATGACTTTATCGCCGGAGATAATAATTATATCGGCAGCGCTATTAACTCTGGCGCCAATGGCTAGTTCTTCATCGCTAATAAATATGTAACTTTCAAACTCAAAACTTACCCCAAATTTTTTACACAAAAAATTCCTCTTCTTCTCAATCTATTCTCTATTTCTCAATCTAATGTATTTCTTCTATTTTCTCCAAATGGCACAATTAACCCAACTTGATTCGGCAACGCAACTTGATTTTTCTGGAGTAGTGCTTGAAGGTGCCGTTGAGAAGATATGTGATAGATTTAAAGAATTAAGTAAGAAGCAAAGAAGTCTCCAAGTTTTGGATATCAACCAAGTCAAAACCGCAACTAAGAGAAGGCAAAGAAAGGTTATAGGCAAGGAGAAGATAAACAAAGGAGACTCCATTCATGAGCGCATTGATTGGAAATTTGGTGAAATGAAGAAGATTAACAAGATGAAGAACATTGTCCCCAATTTTTATTTTTAAAGTCTAGTTTTTATGTCTTGTAAAAATTTCTATTAAGAAATTTGAATTTGAAGTTTGAATTTTGAATTTGAAAATTTGAGTATTGTTGAAAATTAAGCTTAATTTTATTCGTAATCCAATCTTGAACTTTAATTAGAGTTAAAATATTAAAACTTTTAGGACATGATTAAGAAATTTTACAAATAACTTTTACCACATATAAATTGGACAATATCTGGGCAAGCAACTTAAAATCTCGAAACAACTTCCATATTCGAAGTCATGTTCGTAGATGCGACGATATTCCGCACGACACCTTTGTTTAAGTTCCAAATAGGTTTCACCACTCCTTAGATTTGGACCTTCTTGTCAAGTAAAACAAGATACTTAGTAACATCACGACTGATTATAGTGAAGCGATTACTCAACCCTTTAACATCACGTTGGTTGGGGTTCATTGTTTGTTCTTTAAATCTCCTCAAAACCCTATCCCAAAAAATAACTTGACGAGATTCTTCTGCGAATAAAGTCTCAATATAATGAACATAACTTCTGCAAATACATTCATCTTCCGCAATTGTAAATTTTGGTATTGTTCTCCTAATTTGAACTCTTTGATTTTCCGCAGCATGTTGGTTTGCTATGAAATCAGCCATGCTCGCATTATCAGCCATGCTCTATGAGGAATTAGAAGATCAGAAAAGAATTGGAGATTGAGAAATTCTAGAGAGATTTAGAAATTGGTGTGAGTTAAAATGGGATTGAAATCGTATTTATAGGGGGAAATGGTAGTAGTTGGATGAAGAGCCGATAAGCGACTATCATATAAGCGGCGGCGACTTGACTGTCGTTGTCGGTTTAATGACCATCGAGAGATTAATTGACCATCGAGCGACCGAGACTGTATCGCTCGATGGAAACTCTATCGTGTATGCCTATATGCCAGGAAAAACATATTGGCATATGAGTTTGGCAATTTGGCATACCCATAGTGGGTGCATATATGCCAAATATCATGTTTTGGCATGTGCATAGGAATAGGCCTTAGGCAGTGTAGGCCAGGCGAATGTGATTTAAGGGTTGGAACAAATATTGCATATACATGTCAACTACCAAATCACTTTAAACCCTTTAAACATGAAGCTAATACCACCCACAAGCATCACAACCACTTGCATCCACTACAACGGTGTTACATATGATGGCAGTAAAAGCTCTCAAATGCTGGTTGAGCTTAACACTGAACCAGGTTGAGGTTTGGATGATTGCAGACAATTTTGAGTAATAAGAATGACTGAAAAAGTGCCATTTTAGTCTTTCTTCTTCTTTTTTTTCTTTTTTTTTTCTTTCTATTTTTGAATCTGAAATGTTAAAGTGTTTCCAACTCGGATTGGTTTAAACTTTTAACTTTCCAAATCCTCTCTCTCTTTCTCTCTCTCTTCTCTCTGAGATATGGAGTAATCCTCTAGTGCCTGGTTATTCCAAACACTCTTCTAAGTTTGCAGCAAATCAGTTAAAGAATCTTGGATATGGAGGGAGTGGAGGTAAGTGATGAACAATTGGTCTCTCTACTACACTTTTAGAAGCATAACTTTGCATTCATGAAAATGTTTTTCATAAAACAACATCATCAACCAGAAAAAAAATTTAGCTTAGAAATCAAAAGACTTTCTTTTTCATAAAATTAAAATTTCAAAGCATAATAAAAAAAACTATGAAAGGTAATCTTCTGCCCCCTCTTCCTATCTGCTTCCAATTCTGCCTTCTATCTCATTTACTCTAAAAAGGATTATCAAGATACATACGAAAACCACCAGCTCTGTCCTATTCCTAATAAGCTCTAGTGGATCCAACAAAAGGGATTATAGCATTATGAGGACCAGGTAGGAGTCTGGCGGCTGCTCGTTCGGCTTGATCTCTGTAACATTAAACAATAATCCTCTCAACCCTCTCTAATGAATTTCGGCACCGATATCGCTTCCCGGCTGGAGAGGACATACGAACAACGAGGATCCTTCTTTTGGCCATGTTTCTTAGGAAAGATCCGTTTATGATATTGATAGAGTAATAAAGGTTTTAGAGAATAAATAGCAAATAGGGGGTGAGATTTATAGGCTGCTTCTAAAGAAATGAGGCGATTCATATTCTGGATTCATGCATGCATCAAGGGTTATTTAGATTCAGCAATTATGACTTTAAATTACGCACGGAATTTAAAAGTCTAAAGGTTGAATTCGTTTCATTTTTCCTTCTTCTCCACAAATTTATGAATACGCTTTGGAATCTATGCATTTCATTTGAGGGCAGTATGGTTTTTCCATCTTCAAGAACACCATCTGATACGGTTCATCAGACGGTAATTTCAAATTGGGGTTCTCTTCCAACGGTCGACAAACTAGATAAAACTATAAAATAATAAGCTTCTGGAAAATTTTAAAATTCAAAATTCTAATTCTATGTGGATCCGGTTTTACAAAACGGGCTGGGTTTAATCGTTACCCATATGCGAGATGGGTACCAAAAGAGGATAAAGACGATTTATAAGGGGGTACAGTTCTCTAAAACAAAAATACATTTTCTGTCTTTATCCATCAGTTTGACTGGTACTAGAGTTTTAAAAAAAAAAAAAAAGTACGTCATTGGTTAAGGATAGGTAAGGCCTTAGTTTACACGTGTAGTAAAAACAACGGTGTAACTTCCTTTATACAACTAGCAAATGAAACGTGTATCGTTTTGGCTGGTGTACAAATTTTTAGCCTTTGCATTGGCTAGAAACAGACCCAATAGGGGTAAAAAGTTTCTCTGATTAACTTCTTTCATCAAACCTGCTTTTAAAAAAAGGGTCTTCTAAACCGGTATACTTTTCTCTGATTATACGGGTTTTCATCAAAAACCTATTATAGGGGCTCCAAGAAAAAGGGCTCCTAAGGATTCAAATATCCTACAATGAAAATAAGGGGACCTAATTCATAAAAAAAATACTAAAATACCCTTAACATATTAAATATTGAAAATCTAAAACTAATTTGTTTTCATTCCTCTCCTTTAATTCTTCCATTTTCTTCTTCCCCATCACCTCCATCGCTTATTTCTTCGATTAATCGTCAATTCTCAAAATAATTCATTATCGATTAACACCATTTAATCCACCCGCAATGACTTCAATAAGGTAAAAATCAAAAACCCATTTAATTGGTTGCAATGCATGGATAAGCGAAATCGATCGAATTGGGTTTTTGAAAATCGTTTTGAAGGTTTACGGTTGGGAAATATGAATTTTCCCAATCAGAGGCGATCTGATGGGAAATATGAATTTTCCCCAATCAGATCGAATCTGTCTACGGTTGGGAAGTATGAATTTTCCCAACCGTAGACAGTCTACGGTGGGGAAATATGAATTTTCCCAACCGTAGACAGTACTGAAACTGTTTTTTGCAAAAATAAGTGATGGGTTTTCTTAGTTGATTTTGTTTATGATCGTCATCTTCATCACGACGGAGAAGAAGAAAAGAGAAAGAAAAATAATAGGTTTTTTTTTATGATCATCATCTTCATCATGATATATGAATGAAAAGAGAATGAGAAGACAATAGATTTAGTTTTTTGTATATGATCATCATTTTCATCATGATTTATGAATGAAAAGAGAAAGAAAAGATAATAAATTTAATTTTATAATTCATGGAGGGTATTTTAGTCATTAAAAAAAATAGTTAGATATGTGGTTTTGTTGATTACTATTTCATAACCCGATTTTGTCATCTTGTGAGCCCTCAAAACCAAATGTTTGGAGCCCCTATAATAGGTTTCTTCATTAATAACTATCTTTTTGTCTTGGAATATGGTTAATCATGTTGGAATTGTAATTATCTTGGATTAAGGTTTTCACGTTTTTCACAAAACATTAATTCCATCTTTACCCTTATAATATATAATTTCAACTTTATTATCTGTACCAATAAATTCAATAAATTATTATCATTTAAAATATTTGTCCGATTAGGTAACAAACTGAATAAATTTATTTTGGTGATTTTCTTTTAAGAAAATTAATGGAGAAGTAGGCCCCACTTTGAGTTAAAGTTTTCCTTGTTTTATGCTAGTGTCCTAATCTGAAGCGTAAATATATGGAAAACAATTGAGAAAAAAGACGTTTAAAAATTAAAAAAATATATATGGTGAATTTTAGGAAGATTAAAAAAACTAAGTAGGTTATAAACTTGGTACTTGACCATTGGATTAGTCATCAACCAGATAGACGTGCGGACATTGTTAAGAGTTAATTAAAGCGTTTGTAATTAATACGACCAGGTGCCACGAAAGATGAAAGTTTCTGTTGGCTATACAATTGTACCCACTATAATAAAATTAAATCCATCTCCCAATAAACGGTTGAGGGTAATAGGGGGAATAAATTGTTTCCCTTAATCATAAACGAGTTACAACAGTCCCCATGCAAAAACAACGAATTCAATACATTAAATTAAGAGTTTACGGATTCCTATCTTGTATACTGATATACAAGTTAACATGACCCTTAAAAAAAAGGGGGGGGATTCAGTTAAAATTTACCTAGAGAATGAATGCTCATTCTCATTCTCTGAGTGCTCAGCTTTAAAGAATAGAAGCTTCCACCATCAATCACTTTCTCTTTACCTGTATCAATCTTTTAGCTTAAACATCACCTTATCATTAAAAGCCCTTCTTTCTTTTTTTACTAAACTTTAAGGGTTGCGTCTGTTTTGTCTCTCAGTGAGAAAAATAGTGGTAAAATTCTTTCCAAATCTCAAGTTTTAACTTTCCGTAAGATGAATTGTACCCCTATCCATGTGGGAAAGGCAACAACCAAAAAAAGACTTTTCAAAACTCAAAAATTACCTTATGATGTTCCATCTCTTAAAGGTTTTACACCTGAAAACTCAATAATAGGAAGGATTTTTTCGACCTCTTCTTTTAACAAAACTCATATTGCTAGAGCTTTGAAGTTTAGATGGGGGAATCAACAAGTTTTAAAGTAAAACAAATAGGGGTGAACGTTTTCTTAGTCTCTTTTGCTGACATGGAAATAATGGTTGGAATCCTTACAAATGCTCCTTGGCATCTATATGGAGACGCTTTTCCAATTGCTAACTGGTTCCAGGGAATGCAAATAGAGAGAAACACTCTTAAAACCATTGTTGTTTGGGTGAAATTCCTATACTTGCATCATTATCACTTTAATGAATACATCATAGCACAAATAGGAAACCACTTAGGGCTAGTGACCAGCATTTCACCCACAAATGCAATCCCACTTCCTGGACACGATGTTTTTGCTAGAATTGATTTAAACATCGAAATACCACTGATTACAAATGCTAGAGTCAAAGTTGGCAATAACCCTGCAACTACGGTGTCTTTTATCTACTTGGACCTGCCATTTAGAGTTTGTGACCATTGTCATCGGTTAGGACATATCGAAGAAGGATGTGCTATTAAACATAACTTGCCTCTTGAGGATATTTATGACGAGGGACCAATCTCAGTCTCGGAGCCAGAATCGCAGAGTTGGGCCACCGATTTCAAAGTGCTCATTAATGAGCAAATAGATAGAGAAACTGTATCAGATGCTGCAAATGGGTTTCCATCTCATTTTATTTCACCAGAATTTGTGCTTCAACCTTTTGAATCATTCTCATCACCCTCTTCAATCAATCCAGTGCAGTTTATTTCTTCAGATGAGGATGGATAGGAAGCGGAACTTTTGGATCAAGTGGATTCAATTTTGGGTAAGAGACAGCGCTACTGGGACTCTCCTCCTAATCGTCTTTTCTCTCCATCATGTTCTTATCAACCAATCTCATATCTAGATTTTAAAACTCAAAACACGGGTTTACTTCAAGATGTGGTGAATCAGATTTTGTCTTCTCTTGTTAACTCGGATGATTTTATACCTTTAGAAAATGAAGATCAATTTGGAAGATTCGATTGAACAATTTTTCACACTGGAGGAAGATCTATCTCCTTGTATTCTCCCTAAACCGGCGTTTTGCATCACTTTCTCTGATTCTTCAATCTCCATTAGTCCTCCAAATCCAAGTCTTAACATTTCAATTTCTGATTCTATAGTATCTTTGGACTCTCCTCATTCCTCTATGGCTTCTAATGATTCAATCATTATAGCTGTGGCGGATTCTCTTTTTTCTGCATCTCAGGAAATTTCAAATTTTCTTGCATCTTCTGAAGTTTTTGAAACAAACAAAATTAATCAATTTGGGTCTTTTGCTAAGGGGACATCATCACTAACCAAGGATACTCTCTCCATAAATGAAAAGATAGAACAATTGCAAGTCAATGTCTGCCGAGACATGGGAAAAGGGAAGAGCCAGGTATGTCTCCTTCACTTCAATCTTACTGATACTAGTATAATTTTAGATATCCTTACACCGGATCCCTAAAAAATTTCTTCTTTGATTCATCCAACCTTCTCAAAGGTCTTTTTAGAAATTATTTTCAATTATTTAATCATAATCTAGTTAAACTGCTATTTCAACTAGAATAGGTGCCACACAGATTACTAAAGTCTTATCTTGTAGTGTTTGCAAGATATCTAATTACTCAAACCTTAGATAAACTGCATTTTTAACCATTTGAACAAGCACATAGGTATACTGAGGTACACTTTGTTCACTAGTTTCTGGTAATATTTGGCCCATAAATTTATTGCTGTTACACTTGTTTTTTTTTTTACTGAACTGCTACAAATGAAAATTCTGGCTTGGAACACACAAGGGTGTGGCCAGAAAAAAACTCAACAACACATTCACTCTATCCTAAACTTGGAAAAACCAGATGTTTTGTTTCTATCAGAAACTAAGTCTCAAAGGAGCTTAATGAGAAACATTCTATCTTACTTCCATAACACCCACATTGTAAACCCAGATGTAATAGCTGGGGGACTAGCAATTGCATGGGTGGATGGTTTTCACTTTGAAGTGGTTCAATGGAACCTTAACATGATCAACATCATTGTTAAAAATAATTTCCATTCACAAGAATGGCTACTAACTTGCTTCTATGGAGCACCAAAACATGAAAATAAATTAGAAGTCATGGGATACTTAGAAGATATAGCACAAAGGGTGAATCTAATAAAAATGCCATGGTTAGTGATAGGAGATCTCAACATAATTTTCAACAGTGAGGAAAAATTAGGAGGACTACCTTTCAATAGGAAAAAAGTGGAACCAGTACTCAACCTAATTCAGAGAACTGGTTTAGAAGACTTAGGTTTTAGGGGAAATATTTTCACTTGGAGTAACAAGAGAGAAGGCACTGCAAACATCAAACAGAGGCTTGACAGAGCTATGGCCAATGCAGAGTGGAATATTGAATTCCAAGAGGCATCACTACAGCATTTGGTGGCCATATGCTCTGATCATGGACCTATCTGTCTCTCTATAAACTCTAACCTAGTCCATCCTAGCCCAACCTTCAAATTCTATGATACTTGGTTAAAGGAGGAGTCATGTTTACAAGTCATACAAAATACTTGGAATCAAGAAATAACAAACAACCCAGATGTAGATCTCTTAAACAATATTCAAGCTCTAGGTGAAAATTTAGGAACTTGGAAAAGAGATGTCTTTGGAAAGCCAACAAAAAAAATAAAAAACCTTCTAAGGATAATAGAACACTTAGAGGCTAAAAACAATAGTGAGGTCAACACTGGATTGATTAGTAAAAAACTGTTAGAACTAGAATCCTTATATGACACACAAGAAGAAATTGCCAGACAACAATCTAGGAACAACACTATAGCATTAGGAGAAAGAAACACCAAATTCTTTCATGTCACAACTCTGAAAAGAAGAAAAATAAATAACATAGACTGCATTCAAGACATCCTTAATAATGTAGTAACTTCTAGAGACGAAATTCAGGCAGTCTTAACATCCTATTTCTCTGATCTTTTTAAAGAAACCTCTGTGAATACTGAAACTGATATTTTTACCTTGTTAAAGCCTAGTGTCTCTCTTGAAGAAAATGAAAAACTAACAGCTATCCCTTCCTCTATGGAAATTTGGGATGTAGTAAAGAAACTTAAATCCAACAAGGCACCTGGCCCTGATGGATTTCCTGTTAGTTTCTTTAAACATAATTGGGAAACAGTTGGACCTCAGATGGTGGTTGTTATTCAAGATTTTTTCAAAACCAAAAAGCTTAACCCAGATTTAAACAAAACTTTCTTATTTTTGATCCCTAAAACTAAGAATCCAAAAAAACCTGCTGAATTTAGGCCAATAGGGTTATGCAACACCCCATATAAGGTGATTGCTAAGTTATTGGCAAACAGGTTCAAAAAAATCCTAGAGAAGATCATTTCACATCTTCAATCTGCTTTCCTCTCTTCTAGGCAGATTTCTGACAACATAATAGTAGCTCATGAAGTGGTGCACTCCATGAAAAAAAGAAAAAAAAAAAACAACAGGGAATATAGGCTTAAAAATTGACATGTCAAAGGCTTTTGACAGGGTTAATTGGAGTTTTCTTATAAAGACTCTATCTGCCTTTGGTTTCTCGAATGATTGGTGTGAACTAATTTTCCAATGTATTTCTTCTTCTTCAATTTCTGTCCTTCTTAATGGAACCCCATGTCAAGAGTTCATTCCAACAAGAGGAATCAGACAAAGGGATCCTCTATCCCCTTATCTATTCATCTTATGTATGGAAGTTCTCTCTCGACAACTCAATCATCTAGAAAATGTCAAAAAGGTTCAAGGAATAAAATTAACCCCTCAATCAACACCTATTTCACATATGTTTTTTTGCAGATGACCTTCTGTTGTTCACTAAAGCAGATTTAGGCAGTTGTAAAAATATGTTGGATGCTATTCATACTTTCAGTAAAGCCTCAGGTCAGGTCATAAATTTCTCTAAATCTAGTTTGTTTTTTAGTAAAAAGGTCCATAGAAAACACCAAGGCATTATCTATAGACTTATGAAGATAAAGAAAATCAACTTAAAAGATACCCATCTAGGGGTACCTTTGTTCATAGATAAATCAAAGCTTAAGGCTTTTGATAGTATCATCAAAAAAATGGAACAAAGAATCAAGACTTGGCTAGCAAAAATCTTATCTCAACCTAGCAAAATTGTGCTGAACAAATCTGTCTTGTCTAGCATGCCTGTTTTTAGCATGGGTTGTTTTGTGCTACCAAAAAAATCACAAAGCGTATAAATGACATCCAGCGTGATTTCTGGTGGGGCAAACACTCAAATTCCAAAGGTATCTACATTAAATCTTTTGACTTTCTTTGCAAACCTATAAATCAGGGAGGGTTAGGATTCAAAGAAGATAATAAGATGAACCAAGCAATGATTAGCAGAATTGCTTGGCGTTTGGTAAGTCATCCTGATGACTTATGGGCCCAAATCCTAAAAGGTAAATACTTCAAAAAAACAGGAGCACTCCACTCTAAGAAGAAATCACAGGCTTCTTGGGTGTGGAAATGCATACTGCAAGGAATAGCACATATCAAAAGATACATCATTTGGGAAGTGGGGGATGGTACATCCATAAGTATATGGGATGATAAATGGATACCAATAGGGAAGAGACTCTTGCAATCTCAATCCCTAATGGTTTCCCTAATTTAACACTTGTGTCTCAGTTAATTGACAGAGACACAAAGAAGTGGAATATCACATTGTTAAACACTATGTTTGACACAGCTCTTGTTATAGAAATTTTGAATATTAGGCTTTATTTAACTGAAGATGGGAATCTGAAGAAAGATAAAATTAGATGGCTCCTCACCACTAATAGAGAGAATTCACGGTGAAATCTCTATATGCCAAACTTTAAAATTTAGCTGACACACCATCAAAGGAAACAAGAAAATTTTGGAAGCAATTGTGGAGCATGAACACTTCACAGAGAATCAAACTTTTTATATGGAAGTGTTTACAAGACACTTTGCCCACAAAACAAAAACTCAGGCTTCAAGATGAAGAAAGAAAATGTGTGTTCTGCCAACACATAGAAGAATCAACACTTCATCTCTTTTTTGAATGTGATTATGCAAAATCTGTTTGGCAGCTTCAACCAATGCAGTCTCAGGGAATACTCTCTAACCATACAACTAACATTTGTTCTTTCTTAGACATGTACAATGAATGGATTAAAGGAGACTTGAACTCCATATCCATGGCTTTGGCAGCCACTAAATGCTGGTTCATTTGGAAAGAACGGTGCCTCAGAGTTTTTGAAAACAAATGCAGAACACCAGAAAAACTTGCTCTAGACATTATGCGACATTATGAATACTGACATCCTTCTTTTCTTTCTTCTGCTTTAGTGCAATACAATAACAGACCTCAAGTCCAACCATATTAGTTATTCCCAGCAAGAAACTCTTATAAATTGAATTGATGCTTCATGGAAATCAGCTAAGACTAATGCTGGTTGTGGTTTTATCTTGCGCAACTGGACAGGTACCTTCAGGGAAGCAGGACTGGGAAGCTGCAGGACTGAATTTGCAGAAGAAGCAGAAGTTGTAGCTCTGCTACAGACCACACAATGGGCCACCATCAACAATATAACAAATCTATCAATGGAATGATACAACCAAAACACCATAAGTATTTACAAGGAACAAATAACTCAATCAAGTGGCAATGCATTGCAATTCTGGATGAAGTTAAGAAGCTAGCAGACAAGCTGGTATCTTTTGAAGGTTTTCATTTTGTGGATAGAAGGGCAAACAAAGCAGCAGACCAGCTAGCTAAAGAAGGAAGAAGATCATCTCAATAGCTTACAATCTTAACTGAAGTACCTTTGTTTTTAATTCCAACAATAGCTTTTGACTCTGTCAAAGCTCAAGAGATCTGTAATATGAACTCCAACTATGTTTCCTTTGATGAAGAAACTAATCATACAGATTCAGTCATCGGACGGACAACTCATCACGAGTTGATTCCAAATGAGCCTGAATCTACAGATTAGTTGCTTCTTTTTAATATATCTGGTTATTTTCAAAAAAAAAAAAACTCGGATTGGTTTTGCAAATGTACGGATTCGCTATGGTTAAATTTAAAAATGACCTTTGCGTGTTTCTATTGTTAGTCTACCAGGACAAATGTACGGGTTTTCTACATATGATGACATACTAATAATGGTTATTTGATCACTAGAGACAAGCTAAATTAAGTTCGACTAAAGACTAATAATGGTCATTTATATCGTCCCAAATGTCTAAAAATATAAAAGAAAGCTGAGTAGCAGGTTAAATATTTGTATGTTTTTCATTTATCTCCCCCTCCCCCCTAATGCGAGTAACAGAAGCAAAGCTTAACTGTTTGTAGCAGTTTAGATCTTCCAGATTTAAATTCGTCCGTCAGATACTAAGAAATTCCGAAAATAATTCCCGTGTGTGCAGTTCATGAGATCCGTTAGATCTTCTGACTCTCAGAATAAGCTTAGTCGTCAGATCGATAGGGGATCTCTACGAAGATAGTGTAAAATTGCAAGGACTTAAAACTAAAAACCAAAAACTGGACGGGCCTTCATTTCGACGGGAACGCCATTACAACTTAAAAACAGTATGCCAGCTGATTAACAAATTTAAAAACCTAAAATCTAAATCTCAACTAATGATCAGTTTGACTATGGGGATATTACTGTGATTCAAATCTTAAATTCACCACAATCATATAATACGAATCAACCATTTGATTAGTAGAAAACCAAGAGCGCATCATCGGGACAAAAAAACGAAAGCCAACAATAACAATATCAAAAGTACAGAGTACTGATGGGTATAAGAGATAAAGTTCAAAAACAAAGCCCAGATTCTTGATGGTTTTCTATTAAGTCTTCAACTGGACAACTAATAGCTTTGTAGAGAGCATTTTTCCCAAAATAAAAAATAAAAAATGAGATTAGTGTTGAGGAACTGCCACTCCAACACACGTATCATAACACATGTGCTCCTTAAAGCCACGTTTGGGAGAGTACCTTTTCACTAGGTGCAATATACTTGCCTCATTATTTATTCTAGAATGCTAGGTTTATATTTACCGAGAATTTGGTTGCATTTTACCCGCACATGTACCAAATCCAGAGAGGTTTTTAGAGTGTCCTGTGGAGATAAACGTCGCTTTTTGGAAAATGATAAACTTACCAACAGTTTCTTTCGACTATAATCTCGTGAAAGAGCCGGAAAAACCCATTTTTATTTGCGCATATCTCTATGTTAGAAGGGCTTTTCAGACTCCATTGGATTCCTCTCAAAATATTACTAGGTAAAAAGGTCGGTGAGTCTAGCAGAGGACTTCCACTATTTATTTTACGTATGAAAAAACAGTTGAGGTTGGCCGACGTGCAATGCACGTGCACTCTACTTGTATTTTCTATGAATCTATCATTTCACGTTGAACAATTCATGTAGATATTTCGCGTTATAGTGGTGTCTTATAGATATTGATCAATTTATGAATTCACCATTCATGTCTTTGGCTTGGAAGGTGAATTGAATGTTAGACTGGACAAGATGCAAAATTTGTTATGGCTTGGCCTCGGTACCCGTTAACGTTAGATAGACCAAGGGTGGCTGTTGGTCATGGAGATTGGAACTCGGAAGGATTTCATCCCTCAAAAAGTACCATTGTTTCATCTCGGGGTTGTAGAAGTTGGAGCTGTTATGGACATGGAATTTGATTGAGTTACAAAGAATTTAGGAAATGTCGTGCTCATAATGTTTTACAGGAGCCAGTGGAACATACGGCTTTGGGATGGAGATTTGTTTATGGTTGGTTATTTGAGACTGTTGTTATCATTTCAGAACACATCAATTTTAGATCTTTCTGTTGAACATGGCAAGATGGAACAAGTATACATGTTTCATTCATCTTGCTTGAGTTCGACTGTCAACTAATAATTGCTTGGAACAAGTGATAATTGCATGTATATTTTCAATGATCTGATGTAGGAGAAAATCAGCATGAATTGTAATTTCCTATATGTGCTTTCTGTTTAAAGGGTCTTATTTAGGTTCATGGTAAACGCCTTTTACTTTCGTTTACTTTAACCAGTTTTAGTTTCTTACTTATTAGAGACATACTTCTTATATTTGGGGATCGTGATACTGTGTTACTGTTGGAGATAGTGGATTAAGGAGGAAACATAACATCGAATTTAGATAAATATTCATGTTAGAAATTTTGAATAGAAACTAGGTTTGTTATAATTGAAGGGTTGTGTCCATTAGTGAAACCCTTTCAATTTGAGTTGGAAACTTATCCAAGAGGTGTGACTCTCCATGAAAGGACTCTTACAAGAGATGTGACTCTTCACGAAGAGACACTATGTCCTTTCCTAAGAGACACCAATCAAGTATATAAACCCCACTCATGTTTCATTCAAAAAAACAAGAAAGCACACACCAAAATCTGATTTTCACTTGCATTCATTGTTGTCATAGTATTGAGAGATAAACACTTAATTTGGTTCGCCGTTTCTTTGAGTTTGCAGTGCTTCTACTCGAGGAAGAAAGATCGTTGTATCCTGGGAGACGTTTCACAACTAAGACCCATTAGCACCGAAGTGGGGCGAATTTCGTCTTAAGGACAGAGTATCCAATACTCGACTCGATATATACTTAGTTACTTTAATCTTCTTGTTTCTTGATTGTCGTAATGCAGGTCAACATCGGTTGCATAGAAAAGAAAATATCCAACAATCTTAAGATGGATCTATTTCATCTTCTTTTTTTCTTCTGCACGTTGTATGTCTGTATGTATTAGGCGACGGGCAGTTACGATTGGAAACTGCAAGTTTCTTGACAAGGACGACTAGTTTACTTCCTTTCTCCTGTGTTGATCAACTGTCGGAAAACGCCAACTATAATTGAAGATTATATTAACGATGGAGAAAATGACGGCAGTCATATCAGAAGTTAATTTAATTGGAGATTCTCGTGAATAGTGGATCATAGCGAAGTTACTAGTCATATTTGTTCCGATAAGAACATTTTCGCTTCTTGTGGAAGTATGGACAACGAAAATGGAATTACTCCTTATGGGTAATTTGGCGGCTTGATTGGGTACTGGCTAAGAGTTATTGGAACATTAATACAATTTGGATTGGGCAACCTCTTAATTTGATTTGTAGGAGACGGGTACAAAATCAACAGAGATGATCCAATAAATCTGAGGAATCATTATTCAATTTGAGACGCGTACTTTTTACTTGGATAGTGGGTCTCAGGATTATAATCGTTCCCATGGTATCTTGTGTCGAAAGGTTGACTGCTGAAGATGACCGAAGCATCCATTCGGTTACGGTTATTATTTTGAACGATACTAATATCGCATTAAATCATTTGGGTCCATCGATGATCTATGATCTCATTGGAGCGAATGAATGGTCACAATGAGGGACTGGAATCACACCAGTTCATACATAACATATATAAGCGGGAGTATTAACTGCTAGATGAGTAACTAAGAGTTAGTCGATAAACAAACTAGTTGTTTAGGCACCTCTTTGAGTTATTCAAATTAAATGAATCGGCAAAAGATGCAAGGATGCAAGCAGAAAATGTTTCTGTACGCGACCTTTCAAGATTCATTTTTTGGAATTTGAATGTTAGCTTCCGTGAACGTCACGTGTTGTGGTGATGAGGCATATTGAAACTTTATTTAAATGTTTCAAAATTTGAGCCCACTTGCTCTGGTCTTGGACAAAGTTTAGCCAAGGGGAATAACGATCATTGAATGGGATGATCATTAATAGTGATTCACGGATGATCATATTGGTATGGTCTTGAATTATATATCCATGACGATGGTCTTGATGGACGTTAAACCGGTAGATTGACAGCATCTGTGGTTTAATTCATGGAATTTAAAAGGTCACTAATCAAATGAAGTTCGATGAAAATTGCTAACATGCTAATCCTTGAATTTAGCATTGTTTTTATGATATGGACACCTGAGTATAGCCTTGAAAGGTGGGGGTAAACCATATGCTACATAGTGTCTAAGAAAAACAAGAGTGTTTTTAAAATCCAAATAATTCATGTCAATCGTCAATTTAGCTACGTAAATGGTGATTGAACACATGTGATTAGTTTGTAACAAATTGGATGAAAGGGCGGCCGACCTATCCAGAATTGGAGAGTTACAAAATCACGTTGGTTAGTGCATGCACAGATGGACGTAAATTTGTACATACATGATTTTGGAAATAATATGTAGCACATACAATTGGAAGTAGGGCTGCACATGAGCGGGTTTGGGTGGGTATTAGCTAAAACCAACCTCGCACCCACATACTGCGGGTTTTTATTTTCATAACCAACCCCGCACCCACAAACAACGGGCGGGTTTTGTTACCCGCCCGCTACGGATTGGGCGGGTTTGGGTTTAAACCCGCTTAAACCCGCAATAATCATTCACACACATGTTTTAAATTTAAAATAAACTACTTAAGTTCTTGATAACTTAAAAAAACAAACCATAAACATAACTACATAAGTCTTCATTGTTAAGCTTAAACAAGTACTAGTGTACATAGTACACTAGTACTTCCAATAAAAACAAGTTTAAAGTTTAAACAAAGACGACTACTTTAAAGTTCGGATTAAAACTTAAACAATAAAAGTTTGAGACCAACAAAGAAGTGACTCATGTCTCTTCTATCATCTTCAAGTCTCTCCTCCTAGCATCCTCAAGGATCAAGGACTTCCGATTAGTTTTATCAATGGTGTATATTTAGCGGGTTTTGGGGCGGGTTTGGGCGGGTATTAGCTAAAACCAACCTCGCACCCATAGACAGCGGGTTTTTATTTTCATAACCAACCCCGCACCCACAACGGGCGAGTTCGGATTAAAAACCCACGGGTTTAGCGGGTACAGGCGGGTTTGGGTATGATGGGCGGGTCTTGTGCAGCCCTAATTGGAAGAGAAATTCCAAAAATTTGTAATAGTGCTACAAATGGTGACAAGTCTCTAGTAAATAGTCTCAAAGACCGCGCGTGTGAATATGTTTTGATGACTAGAGATAATGTGTTCATCGAGGGGAATAGGTTAATTTAAAGCCTACTAATTATGAGTGAAGATAATGGTAACCCAACCTAGTTGACTGGAGATCCCAAGATCTAGGTTCAAAAGGGACAACTAAGTTATGTATAACTCGGAGTAAACACCGTGGAGATAAAAATCCATCCTATTCCTATGATGAGACACTATATTTCCTGAAATGTGGTATAGGATAAGCTATACTTTTAACGATGCCTATATCTTGTATTTACAAGTGGGATATTATAGGGTATTCTTAATGGGACATCACCTATGTGAGTGTAGAATTGTGGCCGATTCTATGGAAATTTTATAAGGCTTTAATTTCCTAGAGCACTCATGAATCTGGGATTTGTTCAGGGCCGAAATGAACACAACCGTAGAACCAAATTAGTGAGAAAAGGCATTGTGTGATAACTATTGTCTTGGTTTACATTAAAAACTGAACAGTTCAATACATCGCGTTCACTGGTTAGTGAGTAAATCCGATAGTTATTCACTAAGGAAGGTTCAAAGCCAAAAGGTACCTATCCCCATACAATGACTTTTCATTTTATCTCTCTTTAGTGTCTGCATAACATTTTATTCTTAGAAGTTCTATTCAAATGTGGGGGATTGTTAGAAATTTTGAATAGAAACTAGGTTTGTTATAATTGAAGGGTTGTGTCTGTAGCGCCCCCAAAGCTAACAGCTGACTAATCTAAGAGATTAGCTAAATAATAAGGCACTAAGAATCTAAATCATTTACTTAAACATTCAATTAAGAGATCTGCTATAAAACTTAACCCAAAAACTAGCCCCGCTCAGAAATATAAATATACAAGAACTCCTCTCAATTGATACATATACAATAGTCATTTGGTTTACAAATAGAATATACAACATAATAAACATCGCAGAAGTTAACCAACTAACGAAGTCAACGCTTGAAGCTTTCGCTACGCAACTCTGACCTGTCTCTGAAACTGAAAGTGGGAATGGGTGAGCACATCATCCCTAAAAGGGGTGCCAAGTAGGAATAACATTTAACTTTCAGGTAATCATTTAAATGATTTGAAAACAATTCATGTTTTCCCTAACATTAAAACACAACCAACTCACAGAAGTAAACAATCATGTATATGGAACTAACTCCTTCCAAACAATGTACTAATATGGTGATTCAGCCTCCACCTAGATAGCTAATATGGTGATTCAGCCTCCACCTAGTTATTGCAATAAAAGAAAGTAGGTATAAATAAAGGAGCGGGATCCTATATACCATAGATGGAAATTCTCATTTCCAAACAATCAATGGAAATTCTTATTTCCCAAACAATTCATAAAGACGAACAAAGCATTACGATTCCTTTCCAAGCAATGGAAAGATTAAAAGAAACAACAGAACTTTCGTAACTCAAAATTAAATAATGCATGGAATACACAACCAGACAATGCATGAATTTGTTAAACATAAACTTTTGTAAAAGAAAACAACAATAATCACAAAAAGAGTTAAATATAAATTCCCACCTCTTTTGATGACAGGCCACGCCTACCTTGAGATCCACGATCCATTGGTTCATCCTTTGAATCGATCGTTGTTAATAAAGACTAACTGTTAATCAAACAAGAACTCTAAGAATCTAGCCAAAAGGCTCATACAAGAATCATATAAGTCTATCTAATGGTTCTAAGCCCATTTATATGGTTCTACACATCTTAATTATCCATCTCTTGCATATCTAAAGGTTTACTAATTCAATTAGGTTGTTTCTCTAATCCATTAGCTAAGTCTTGCGAACATCTACAACTTTGTAGAAGAAGTTAAAGGCTAATTCGGACCATAAGGGGTCTAATTCATCTAATTAAGAAAGACTAATCCTAAGCCCAAGTTTACTAGACCAGCCCATTAACCTAAGATCCAGTCCATCTGACTCAACTAACAGTCTCTAACGGTCAAACTGACGGTCAAAGGTCAACTAACAGTCCACGCCAGGTCAAAGCCCAGGGTAATCAAATCGGTCAAGGTCCACTGAGTCAACTCATATATCAAATCGGGATCCTTAAGTCAACACAGGAATGACTCGGTCAGATTGACTAAGTCAGCTAGAACATAATCAGTCAAATAATCTGACTGGGATGACTAACAGGCTTAAAACCCAAGAACAGAAGTCTATACAATCATAATACATTTCATTCATTCAAATATAATTCACAATTCAATCACAAACACAACTAAAGCCTACCTGCAGTTCAGCAGTTCCAAGCCTTCACATCAATCACTATTTACAACTCTACAATCACCATTCTCAGCATTACAACGTCACATACTTCAACTGCAATTCCAACTTAACCCCTATTAAGACTCAAACCACCATTTATAAATCTAATTCCAAGACAGTTCAACTCAGACAGCCTTGCACATCATATCCCAGCTCATAACAACTCTGCACCTCCACCAGTTCAACAACACCATACATATCAACTTACTCCATACACAACCTTCTTACAAGAAGTTCACCTGCAACATTAGACTTCAACAACTGCAACTCAGATTGCAGTACCAAAATAATCTGCAACTCCTTGACTTAAACAACAACCCTGCAAATTCATTTCCACCATTTCTCCATGAACAACGACACCATCATCACCACCAAATCATAACCTCAACCATATTCAGCTTATGCACATACCCATCATAACCATTTCCCTACACAGTTCATACATTCTCTACCATCATGTTTTCAACAACAACATCTCCTATATTTCATCTCAAAACCAGTTCCAACAGTTCAATCATAAATCCTCCCTATAATTCATCTTAACAACAATTCCAGCATCATTATTGTTCTTTCCTTTAACTCATAATAACACCAGTTCACTTCCAAATTCATACCCTTATCAAGCTAAGTTCAATTCATACTTATCAATCATTTCATAATTTCAACAATTCAAATGAATAACTTATTCAAAATCACATAGAAGAACAATTACCTCAATTTAGGAATGCTCAGGCAATTGAATACAGGTTCTTATCCACCTGACTCAATTCATCAACCTCAAAATAGCTCCACAATATCTAATTAACTTCAACCCTTTCCTCAATTATTCAAATCCAGTCATTAATTCTTCTTGTTCATCGCCAATTCAAACTTAAAACCAAACTACTGAGAGACCCTAGTTTGCTAAACGACTCCAAAGACCTAACTTCATCAAACTCGAATTACTCCTCAACTCTAACCTTAATTCATCCAATTGATCAACACCCATCTCAATTCCCTTTCTTAAAACATCAATTTCATCTTCTAGTTCATCTTTGAATTCTTGCAGAAACCCTAACTTTTAAATTAGACATCAAACAATCCAACAACTTCAATCAAACATTAACCCTTGCTTCTTCATCTACCCACAACTCTATTCTTCATCTCTCAATTTAAAACTCATTATCACCTTCACCTTCATCGATTTACAGAGAAACCCTAAATTCCGTTCATCACATATTTCGAATTTGATTCAACAACAAACACCACCACCATCCCCACTGACTACTAAAATATCTTCTTCATATTTTGCTGAATGCGGAACTTCACTTGATTCTCTCAAACCCGAAGAATCAAAAGAACAGGGGAAGAGGAAAGAGAAGAAGAATAAAACGAAAGAAAAGAATGAAGAAGAATAAGAAAGAAGAAGAATGTGGAAGACACGAGTTTATCTTCTCGGTCGACTAGGGATAAGGACGACCAAATTACTGAGGCACCCATAGCTTGGATAAGGGCAGCCACAACGAGTCTGCAAAGATTATTTTGTCCTTCTCATAATTTAGATGTTTTCTTCTTCGCCTGGTATCCGAATGACACGTTCGTTTAGTCCATTTTGCATAGCTCTTCGAGAACTATCCAGTGGTACTAGTTTCGTATCTAGATCGTTGTTAGATTAATTCCTAATAATTAGTTCGTGTTAAACTAATCGAGTCATTATCGGCTAATTCGTCACTTGACTGGTCTAATAGCGTTGACGAGCTTGAGGGTCTTTACAGTGTCCATTAGTGAAACCCTTTCAATTTGAGTTGGAAACTTATCCAAGAGGTGTGACTCTCCATGAAAGGACTCTTACAAGAGATGCGACTCTTCACGAAGAGACACTGTGTCCTTTCCTAAGAGACACCAATCAAGTATATAAACCCCACTCATGTTTCATTCAAAAAAACAAGAAAGCACACACCAAAATCTGATTTTCACTTGCATTCATTGTTGTCATAGTATTGAGAGATAAACACTTAATTTGGTTCGCCGTTTCTTTGAGTTTTGAGTGCTTCTACTCGAGGAAGAAAGATCGTTGTATCCTGGGAGACGTTTCGCAACTAAGACCCATTAGCACCGAAGTGGGGCGAATTTCATCTTAAGGACAGAGTATCCAATACTGACTCGATCTATACTTAGTTACTTTAATATTCTTGTTTCTTGATTGTCGTAATGCAGTCAACATCGGTTGCATAGAAAAGAAAATATCCAACAATTCATGAATACACAAATTATAATGGGTGTTTTATTTTTTCCAAGAAAAGAAATGTTAGGTGCACTAAGTAAATAAGAGGATATAAAACTTCCAATCGTCGTTGAATCCCACATTCGAGATGAAGTGGGGAGAAGATGATATCCAAAAGGTTCCATGGTAAACTTACGATAGAGTATGTTAGGCTGTAAAACTGTAAACAACCTTAAATTTTGTTGCTCTGTTTTAATTTCTGAGATGATCTAGGTGAATGAATATTCTCACAGATGGGAGGAAAGGATATATCCTCCAGTAGTGCTAGGATGACCGGGGCTCTAATAGAATGTGGGCCCCACCCCAACCTGAGAATTTACAGGGGACCATCCCTATTAGAGCCCCGGGAGAATCCACGGGATTTCTCCCGGTCAACATATCATTACTGATATATCTCACACTTTCTGATAGATTTTGATTGGATTGTTGATGGCCCAAATTTTGGAAGGGACCCCATATTTGTTTGATGAGACCTCTTAAATATCTTGCCTTACTCACACTTCCTCTTACAAAGTGTAAATATTTTGTATTAAGTTAAGCAATTTGGTTTCATTTTTGATTTATTCAGTTATTGATCTACGATTTTTTTAAATTGATATTAGAATGCGAAGATAAATAAGGAAAAAGAAAACAACAATGGTGCGATAACTTTCTTAAACAGGTCTTCTTACAGAGCCCAAACTTTTCATGTACTATATATACTTTAATGAACCCCTGTCTTTCATATGAATGTGTGATTTCTTTTTTGCTTTTGATCAGCTTAGTTCTAGCTTAGTGCCTCTCCTAACTATTAGTTGCTTGGTGCAACAGATCTCTGACAGAACGTACACTCTACCGTCTATCCATACGAGCCCATGGTATTAGTTCTGCCAGAGCATCCATACGAGTTCTTGGTATCAGTTCTGCCAGTATATGATGATTGTTAGACAGTGTAAATGTGTGTGTCAAGTCAACCAATGTTGACTTGACTTGTGTCTGTGTGGAACACTTGTGTACCTGTATTAATCTTACACACTTATTATGGTTGCCTTAAATAGGCATCATTAACTCTGTAAGAACTATCCAATTATTCAATAACAATATTATTGTTTTCTCATGGTATCAGACGACGATCGAGAGTAATTTTCATAAAATTTTTCTGCTAAAACAATTCTTCTCAATACGCTTTTACAGCAATATACGAATCTCAATACCTTTTTGATTCAAGATCTTCACATTTTTTTTGCAACAACCTGTTCTAGGTTAAAAATTCATCAAGAAATCATTCAAGACTTTACAAGAACAGTAGATCTGGTTAATGTCATCCACAATTGTTTACAGAAGACGCAAAGACATGGCTTCTACTTCAAATTTCGCTGCTATGATTGGTACTAATTCGAGTAATTTTACCTTCCCTTTTACAAATATTTCCAACTTTGTTTCTGCAAAATTAGGTTCCAATAATTTTCTTTTGTGGCGAGATCAAATGGAATCAATTCTTGTTTCTACTGATTTGTTCGGTTATGTTAATGGTGATATTGTTGAACCTGTTCAAAATGTGGAAGTTGATGGAGTTTTGACTATTAACCCTTAATGGGTTCTTTGGAGAAAAATCGATTGTTTTGTTACTAGTTGCATGAAAGCTACATTTACAGATTTTGTGTCTGGTGATGTGTTGGGTTTATCTACTGCAATGGAAATTTGGGCATATCTTGAAATCACCTTTAGAAGTCAATTCACAGCCAGAAAAAGTATGCTTAAGAATCAGTTGCATAATATTAAGAAAGGCAATCTTACAATCTTGGTTTACTTACAAAACATTAAAACAATAGCTGATTCTTTAGCTGCCATTGGAGAAAAGATGAGTGATTCTGATTTGGTAATGTATGTGTTACATGTCTTAGGAAGAGAGTTTGATACATTTGTAGTAGCTGCACAAAACAGGGAAACTCCATTCACTTTTGCAGAGTTAAAACCAAGACTATTAAATCATGAGCAATGGATTCTTGAACAACATCAAGATTCCAAAGATTATTTTTGATACTCAAAGATCCTACAGCTCTCTATGGTAAAAATGGAAATGGTGCTACTAATTTTTCTGGTGGTGGTAGAGGCAAGCCAAAGAATACTGGTTATGGAAATTTCAAACCTAATAATGGTTTTCATTCAAGAAATAATACTGGTCAAGGTCAAGGCATTACATCTGGACAGAGTAATGGTAATGGTAGTATTAGAGATTTCTCAACAATGGATTGTCAGATTTGTCGAAAAAAAGGGCATTATGCTAGCAGGTGCTATTTTCGTTATCATCCTCCAACCTTCAGTAATCCTGCTAATGAGGCTCAGCACAATTCAAATCAACATGCCTTTACATCTTTTAATGAAGCCAGCACTTCAACTCAACATGATTATGATGCTCCTTCTACTTCACCTGTAACTCATTGGATTTCTGATTCTGGTGCTACTGCACACATGACTGGGGATGCAAATTTGCTTCATAATTCTTCTTCTTACAATAGCAAAGATCATGTACAAGTTGGCAATGGTAAGTCTCTAGCCATAACTTCAGTTGGTAATTCACATGTTAATACATCTGCAACCAGTTTTAGATTGAATAAGGTTTTGCTAGTTCCTGATATGAGACATAATCTGTTGTCTGTTGCGAAATTTACTAAAGATAATTCTTGTTATTTCAAGTTTTATCCAGATGGGTATGAAATTAGGGATATATAATCTGATGTTCTCCTTGCTTATGGAAAAGCAGTCAATAATTTGTATCTCATTCCTCATATTCCTAATACTCATTTTTCATTATCTGCCACTTTATCTGCTCCTTCTCATGTGTGGCATGCTAGATTAGGTCATCCATCCAATCTGCTTCTGCAAAAACTTCATTCTGCTAAACAAATTGTTTTAAATTCTGCACTGCCTTCTACTTTGTGTCATCCATGTCAACTTGCAAAAAGTAAAAATCTTCCTTTTCAGTTGTCCAACTCTCATGAGCAAAAACCTTTGGCTTTAGTGCATTGTGAGGTATGGAGGCCTACAGTTCCATCTCTTAAAGGTTATAGATACTATATTCTGTTTTGTTGATGATTTTAGTAGGTTTCATTGGATATATCCAATGGAACTGAAGTCTGATGCTTCACAATGTTTTCTGCATTTCAAAACTCATACAGAAAATCAGTTTTGTACAAAAATTTTAGCCTTTCAAGTTGATGGTGCAGATGAACTTGTTAAGGGACATTTTCAAACTGTGTTACAATCTAGTGGTATTAAAATTAGAATTTCTTGTCCAAGGACACCATAACAAAATGGTTTGGTTGAGCGTAAACATAGGCATATAACAGAAATGGGTAATACTCTACTGTTTAACTCTTCTTGTCCAAAGGAGTATTGGTATGATGCTTTTCTCACTGCTTCTTACCTCATTAATAGAACTCAAACTAAAGTTTTAAATTTTAAAACTCCTTTTGAAGTCTTATTTGGTATTTCTCCATTTTGGTTTTCTAAAAACTTTTGGCACAATTTGCTATCCTAATCTTACTCATTCAAGAGCAGATAAACCCAAATCAGTCAAATGCATTTTTATTGGATATAGCCCTCTTCATAAAGGCTATAAATCGTTATAATCCAGTCACTAAAAGACTTTATGTTTCAAGACATGTTACTCTTTCTGAATCAAAATTTTACTTTACTCCTACAACTGATCCTTTACATTCAATTCCTTGTATTGACAATGATTCTCATATCTTATCTTCTAGTGATAATGTTTCTTCTAGCACAATGGTTACTATATCTCAAAAAGGAATTTCAAAACCAAAAGTTTTCAAAGATCATGTTACTTATTGTTCTGTTAAACATCCTATTTCTTCAAAGTATACATCTTTATTGACTACTTTTACTGAGCCAAAGTCTTTTAAGGAGGCAATGCAAAATCCTGATTGGCAAGTATCTATGAAAGATGAATACACTGCTTTAGTGAATAATGGTACATGGGTTTATGTTGCTCCTGAGTCTCATATGAACATACTAGGTTCTAAATGGGTCTATAGAGTTAAGAGAAAATCAGATGGTACTATTGATAGACTCAAGTCTAGACTAGTGGCTAAAGGACATGATCAGCAAGATGGCATTGACTTTAATGAAACTTTCAGTCCAGTTGTTAAGTCACCCACAACAAGAGTTGTTCTTTGCTTAGCCTTTACTTACAATTGGCCAGTCAAGCAATTAGATGTAAGTAATGCATTTTTGCATGGCTATTTAGATGAAGATGTATATATGTCACAGCCACAGGGATTTCTTCATCCAGATTATCCTTCTCATTATGTATGTTTGCTTAAAAAGAGTTTGTATGGGCTTAAACAGGCTCCAAGGGCCTGGTTTCATAGATTCAGTTCTTTTCTCATTCAATGTGGTTTCAAGAAATGTGTTTCAGACAATTCAATGTTTGTCAAGTCAACTGGGAGTGATATTCTTATTTTACTTTTATATGTTGATGACATATTATTAACTGGCAGTTCTTCCATGCTTATTACTGATCTTATTACATCTTTGAAGAAGGAATTTGCTATGAAAGAGTTAGGAGATTTGGCTTATTTTCTTGGCATTGAAGCTGTTAGGAATAGTGACTCTATAGTGTTAACTCAAAAGAAATACACTTTGAAGCTTCTAGAAAAAGAAAATTTGTTGGACTGTAAATCTTGTGATACTCCAGTTGTTAAGTCCAGTAGACTTTCTATTAATGATGGAGTTAAATTGGATAATCCTAGTCATTACATGACTTTGGTGGGAGCATTACAGTATTTGACAGTCACTAGGTCGGATATTTGTTTTGCAGTTAATTATGTGTCACAATTTATGTACTCTCTATCTGATTTATATTTATATTTATATTTACAACTGGTTAAGAGAATCTTAAGGTACTTGAAAGGGACAGTTGATCTGGGAATTACCTTAAGAAAAAGTGATGTTACTTCATTGAAGGCCTATACTGATTCAGACTGGGCAGGTTGTCCAGATACCAGAAGATCAACTTCTGGTTTTGCTATTTTTCTAGGCTCTAATTTAGTTTCTTAGTCATCTAAAAGCATCCTATGAGTCTCTAAATCATCTGAAAGTGAATACAAGTGCCTCTATGTTGCTTCTGCTGAATGAAATGGTTTACTTACTTATTGAATGATTTACATATCAAAGTTACATCTGTACTGTTGTTATGTGATAATACAAGTGCTTTGGCCTTGGCATCTAATCCAGTTTTTCATGCCAGGACTAAGCACATAGAGATTCAATACCACACTGTTAGAGAACTGGTTGAGGAAGGATTCTTGCAGCTTCAGCATATTTCTTCAGAAGATCAGTTGGCTGATCTTTTCACCAAAGTCTTATGTTATCAGCTTTTTCCAAACTCCGTGTCGATTGCTTGGAACTTCTTCCATAACTACTTGATTCTTCTTGATTGGGATTCTGAGACATTACTTAGTATTACTTTTCGTTGATTTTTATTGTCAATATTCTACTCTGTTCAGTCAGTATCAGCTTGAGGGAGGTGTACTTGAGATATGAAGTCAGATTGGCAGATTACAAGCTTCTTCAACAGTCTCTGAGAAATCACAAGCTTTTTCAACTTTTTCTTCTTCAGCAGTTTTGCTTCTTAGTAGTATTTTTCATTTCAGTTTTTTGGTGATTCAAACTGTTATCCTGAGTCCGGTAATAAGATTTGAGGGGGTGTGTTAGAGCAGTGTAAATGTGTGTGTCAAGTCAACATTGGTTGACTTGACTTGTGTCTGTGTGGAACACTTGTGTACCTGTATTAATCTTACACACTTATTATGGTTGCCTTAAATAGGCATCATTAACTCTGTAAGAACTATCCAATTATTCAATAACAATATTATTGTTTTCTCAATGATATTTTTCTACTTGCCAGTATATGATGCATCATTACATTTACAAGCAGTGAGCACGTGCGTTGCACGTCGACAATGCTATTTTTCTACTTTCCAAATAATTTGGTGGTAATTCGACACCATATTTTTTTATATGAAAATTAGTCGTTGTTTGTACTTAAGAATCAATCATTTGTTTTGTTTTTTTCTTGTAGATTTTTTTAACTTTTTTCTAAGTGTTTATGGGTGAAAACTATTTCACGCAGGTTTTGTTAATTTGGGGTGTGTGAATGAGAAATGAGTCTAAACCTTAAACAAATACAACTGCGCGGTGAGTGCTTGTAGATTCGAGAGATCAATCATTGCAAGTCCGGCCTAAACCAAGAAATGGCCGTTCCGAGACTTGTTTCGGTCACAAAGTGAAGGAGATGGGGTTGATCTTAGGGAGGAAGCGAAAAAGGTGTTGAGAATGTGAAGATGTTGGCTATGAATGACTTGTATCGGAAAGATGAATCGGCTTGCGGTGGTGTAAGCTATCGGTTCCGGTGTTTGAATACGATTGTATCAACACTTGCCTTTGTTATGCGGACTTGTCTTGTTTCTCTGTGTTTGGAAAATAGGGAGGAGAACCTATTTATACAAGTCTTTTAGCCTAACCTTGGGAAGTGGAGAAAGTGGAGTGATGGAGTAGTGGAGTCGTGTGTTAGTGTCACCGACCGGTCTTGCCCACTTCTCCCATCATCACTAACCGTCCATGACTTCCCGACACGTTCTTGTGATGGCCCATTCGCGCTGCAACTGTAAACCATGAGACCAATACCCCAGTATGTATCCCCGATTTGTGACATGATTAATGTCTCGAGTGTGTGGATCGTGGAACCCAAAGTAGCATGTAATGCTAAATTGAATAACTATCGTTATTCGGGAGGTTGATACTTGTGAAGTATCGTGTGTATTTATCTGTGTCTTTGCATCATGGTGTGGTAAAGTGACGGGTGGTGATCACCAAGACGCCTTCTTGACCAATTAACTCGACCGGGGTTGTATAACCAAGCGGTGAAGTTGGACGGACGAGATGATCTTTGAGACACTCATCTGCGGCCAGATTGATGAAATTAGGGTTTTAGAGGAGGTGTGCAAGCATCCCTTTTCAGCTGGTCGAATCCAAGCTTGGGATACGATTTTGGCCAAGGCCGATCGTACATGCATGTAGACGAGCATGACGGTGTAGGCGCCTATACCCCATTATCTCACGAAAGTATGATATGGGCCACTCAATTAAATCAGGTGAAGTTGAGTGGTCGAG
>JAJJWW010017421.1:0-68327 GCA_023531295.1 Papaver armeniacum
TAAGTCTTATGGTGTGCTAGTCTAGCACCCTAGATTAGCAGTCCACGTCAGCCTAGTAAAATCACCTAAGTCTTATGGGGTTGCTAGTCTAGCATGCTAGTGGTGAAACAAAGCAGCGCCGAGGCTGAACCATTCGAGCGTTAACAACTTTGTTGAACCATCCCCGCTTGACCAGTCAGCACGGTCGAGAGCGCTGAGAACAAGTCCGCGCAAGGATTTGAACCATTGGCGTTACAAAATCGATCTAACTTAACTTGAAGGTCGATCTTCTTCTTCTTCCTCATTTCATTTCTTCCTCACCCCAAAACCATCCGAAAATGCATGTCCTAGATCTAGATTTCGGTGGATTTTCGTCACAAATCGCTCGTGGGTTTGATCAACAACATCATTGGAATCATTTGAGATCGGTTTGGACCGAATCCGTCCCACGAAATCGATTTGGGTAAGATTTTGAAACTTTTTTTATTTGTTTGTTTGTTTTTCAGATTATCATGATTTGTTGATGAAATTGATATGTTTAGATGATTGGTATTTGTTATTTAGATGATATTTCTAGTATTGTATGATTTAATTTGAATTTTTGTGAATGAAAATTGATATTGGGGATTAAAAACCTAAATGTAAAATTGATTATTTGTGATGAAGTTGAATGATAATTTGTATAAGAGATTACATGATTATATAATTCGGATTATGAATTATGAATTTTGATACTTGTAGTATTTTTGAGGGTGAAAATGATACTTGTAGTATTTTTTTGATGAAGCGAAAATTTGTATAATTCGGATGATTATGATGAAATGGTAAAATGTGGTGGATAAAATTGTGAATTTGTATGAATTATGAATTTGAATGATTATGATGAAAATGATAAAATGTGGTTGATTCTTTTTTTCTTTTGTTATTTGATTGTAGTATGATATGGAAGATTATAGTATGAATATGGAAGAACATTTAGATGCTTTGGAAGTAGTTTCGGCAAAGGGAGATAGGCATGTATCTAATAATTTGAGTGATAGTCGAACTATAAACTTTAGAGGCGGTTTTAATGAGGTTGAAGCGTTATACAAAATTGTAGTGAAAGATAATCCGATAGCGCAAAGATCTTGTGATAATTGTGGGTTTTCTTTTGTCTTTGAGTTTAACTTTTCCAATGCGGATAGAGGCTTAGTTGAAGCCATAATGAAAGATTGCGGAAAAAAACCAAGAGCTTCCATTTTAGAGAATTTGAGCTTGGCCTCCTTCCGTAGATTGGTATATGTTAACGGAATTCCCATTGGTGACCCTACGAAAAATCAAGTAGTTATGGTATTAGGTGAGCTAGTGATTGTTGCTTTGGATGATTTGTATTTTCAAGATTTCAAAGGATTTGATAATTTGGAACACTAAGTCAGGAACAATATCCTGGGGTATCTTGAGAACCTACATTAAAAGTAGAGAAAAAACCAACAATGTTGAATGTGCGAGATGTATTGACAAGAGCATTCTTTCTTTGGTGTTTTGGTCATTTTCTTATTGCGGGTTCTAGTGGAAGAGTAGATAAACGTTGGGTTTTATTGCTCGATAATTTGGATAAAGTTGGGGAATATGATTGGGGTTTAGCTTCCTTAGGTAATACCTATAAATTTCTTGATGGATGGTCGAGGAGAATGGGAAGGATTTATCGGCATGGTTATGGTACTTGAGTATTGGTACTATTATTACTCGCAACATGCAACCTTTGCTTTGTCGGACACCTTCAGGAGAACACTCGATCTTTTTCCCAAAGATTAGTCTCTTCAAGAAGACTAACATTAAATCACGGAAAGAGGCCAAAGAGGAGGCCAAAAGGATACGAAGAAACACTCGGTGTCCACTTTGCAAGAGCACAAATTGACACTAGAACCAAAGTGCATTATGTATTTGGCAACCATGGCTTGCAGTAGAGAATTCGAGGGAGAACATTATGAATATGCTCTGCAGTTATCAGTGAGAGTTGTGTTTATGACCTAGAAAAAAACTACAAAAGAGTTAGTTGTTATTTGGCATTGAACGATTCAGGCGGATAGAAGGTGTGATTGTAGTCGGGAAATCCTCGAGTTGGATAGAGTTGGAGACCGTGAGATTGTAGGTGTATGCGCCGAACATTATTTGGCGGTTAATGAGGATCAATATAACAGTGGTGGAAGACGCATAGTGTTGGAGCTTATATCACCGAGTCTTATCATTCACAAAAAATGCCGATGAGATAGCAGATGGGTAGCCAAGCTGTTCCTATCCATTTGTTACCTAGTCATCGCCTTCTAACCTGATGCCACAGACCTATACTATGGCACACAGAATGATCCCCTGTCGCAGTTGCGGAGATAGATTTCACTTTACCATTCATCAATGCATTGGTGTTGAAGAGCGAGTAGAAGTACCAAGGCAACCTTGTCAGTATAACTTTTCTGCGATGGGTTTGACAATGGTAAGTTCATTCACATTTCTTGAAGTTTTCATTTTAAGTTTCTTGAATGCAGCATCACTAAACCTATCTACTTTATGCTTGTAGGATCAGTGCTTCAGTTTTATGTCACAACAATATGAATTCTACAATGGAGCTCATCAAGTAGTACCAAGGGAGTCAGGCGCATTTATGCCTCAAGTTCATGTTCCTCATCCATGAGATCTTCTTCTTCAATACCATCTGCATATTCCTCACAACCAATCAATCAAGAAGATCTCATTGGGTGGTTCATTTAATCAATGGCCTTCAACTCAAGGATGTTACCATCCTAGTCATGAAGATGGAGCAACTACATCACACAATCAACAACAACCAATCAACCAAGGAAATGAATTTACCGATGCGTTGTTGTTTGATACCGAACCTAATATTGTTTATGAAACTCAATACACCCAACCAACCCGTAAGCTACTTTGAGTGAATGATAGTACTTGTAGTGTTTATGAAAACATATGGATTGTTATTTCTTTTTATGGAGTGTTTATGAAAACATATGGATTGTGGTTTCTTTTTTATGGAGTGATTATGAAAACAAATGGATTGTGGTTTCTTTTTTATGGAGTGTTTATGAAAACATATGGATTGTGATTTCATTCTCTTTTTTAATGGATTGTCTTAATTTTGTTATATTAGGTACATTATGCAAGGAGCTTTGAGAAGAATTTTGTTAGTCTTCGAATGATGAAGATGATCTTGGTGAATGTTCTAGCGGTGGCTACGCTTTTTGGAGTCACGAGAGGAGGCAAGGACTACATCAACCCATCCCAAATGAAGTAAAAAGAGAACGTCGAGGTGGTGCCTGAACCGTGTAGATGCCGTGCGAAGATGATGCATCAATACTTCAACTTCAGGTGTACTTATGGGCCAAAAAGTTCAAAGGTCGGTTTGCTTTGCCTCGTCCTTTTTCTGAAAATTTTAGAGCAAATTTGTGATTTTGACCATGATTTTCGTCAAAAAACCGATGCTTGTGGTATTCCTGGTCATTCTCCATACATGAAAATGATTGCCGTGATGAAACATTTTGCCAAAGGAATTGCACCTGATTCTCTAGATGATTACACACAAATGGCGGCATGCACTATCTACTTTTATGCTAAGAAGTTTATGGATGCAATTATTTGGATATATAATGGTCGATACATGCGTCAACGTAATGCTCAAGATACTTGAGAGGATTTTGAAAGAGAATGAAGCTCGTGGGTTTCCGGGATGCTTGGTAGTGTGGATTGTTTTCATTGGGCATGGAGAGCATGTCCACGTGGATCGACGAGGATCCCACGTGGGCTATAAGTCAATTCCCACGGTTATTTCCTGCGGTGAGCTACATATGATAGATGGATATGGCATTCCTATTTTGGGTTGGGTGGACAAAATAATGATTGTAATGTCTTGCATGCTTCGGGTTTGTTCGATAGAGAACTTAATGGTGTAGCACCTCCCTGTCATTATCAAATCAATGGAAGAAACTACAATATGGGGTACTACTTAGGAGATGGAGCATATCCTATGTATGGTTGTTTTGTGCAAGCATACAAACCCGCCTCAAACAATTCGGAATTTCTTTCAATCGATATCAAGAAGCAAAACGGAAAGACATTGAACGTGCATTTGGTGGTCTAAAGGCTAAGTTTGGTATTATATTGAAACCATGTCGTTATTATAAAAAATGGGATATGAAGGCAATTATGAGGGGGTGCTTGATAATGCACAATATGTGTGTTGAAATGGAATATCGCAATGAGGAATGGGGGAGATCACCGAGAAGAACCTCAACCGCCAATTCAAGGAAATGTAAGGCTACCTCCTCAAGTATTGTACAACCGGCGCGTTGGGCGGAATCGGCGAAGAACTCACTACGCACATTTGGCTACGACATGGAGATGGGTTGAGAGATGGAGATGTTAGGGTATAGTGATGGATGATGCCTTACCGGAAGTTCATGAGGGTACAAGCGACGTTAACACCGATGAAGACCAATATGACCCTCAAGAAGATGGAACATTTTATGAGAATGGAGTGTAAATTTCATACTCCATATTTCAATCAAACACGTTTTCATTAAGTAGACAATTTAATTAGTTTTTGTAATATTTAACTAGAACTTCATAAATACTTCTTCATGCACGATTACAATACATTATATATTTAACTAGAACTTCATAATACTTCTTCATGCATTTCCTTCATAACCAATCATCTCCAAAGCGGTGACATGAATGAACGACATTCCATATTCCGTTTGGTATAAAGCCATAGCATCTTCACGATTACCATTTGATGCCCTTAATGAAACTATAAAACGCTTGCAATTTCTCTTGATGTTTGATAACCGAGTTCGTAGTTGTTTTTGGCATCTTACATTAGCATTACCATTGATTCTCACAAATTCTTCAACAACTTGTCCCCAAAAGTTGGTTTTTTGAGACTTGTTGAGAGGATTTGTGTTGATAATCTTGTGAAAACTTCTCACCAAGTCATTGTCTTCATCAATTGAGAATGCAACCATGCTTGAATTTTAAATTAAAAATTTAGGAGTAGAAAGAAGAGAATTAAAAATTTAGGAGTAGAAGAAGAGAATGAAACTTCACAAGTTTGGGGTGGGGATTTTGAGTTCATGTATTGAGTTATAGAGAAGAAATGATATGAGTTTGGGCTGCAAAATGTAGTTGACCGAGCCTTGAGAATCATTTCCACGGCCGAATTTGAACAATCTGCGCTCATCTCTATGAGCCGTTAGATCAAAAATTAGCCGTTGAGAGAAACGGCTAGTTTTTTTATCTAACGGCTCATGAGATGAGCGTTATGGTTCAAATGCGGTATTGTTTTATTCTCGCTGCTTTACGCTATACCATTCAGCGCGTCTCTTCTCAGCCATCAGATCAAGATGACCGTTGCATTTTCAACGACTCAGATTTAATGCCCGTTTGAAACCTCAACGGCTAGATTTTCAGGCTTCCCTATAAATTGAGAACCACTTCTCCTTCATCCTCACACCAAAATCAATTGATTCTCTTCTTCATTGATTTTCTTTTCTTCTTCTTCTTCTTCTTCTTGTTCTTTTATTTTGTTCATACAATATATGGCACACTTTCAAACAAAAGAGGATGATGCACTAATTATCTCTTGGATTATATAAGCAAATGTGATCCGATTAGAGGAAAAGATCAAAAAAATTCACAACTTTGGAAGAGAATTATGCTTGAGTTCGTTAAAAGATGGCCGGAAGGTAGAATAGGGATAAAAAGTCATTGCAATCAAGGTGTAACACGTTGAGAGGCGAAGTGAGGAAATATATTTCATTCATAAGACCTTACTTCGCAATAAACCTTCTGGATTGAATGAACAAGATTATGTAAGTACCGTTAAAAACAATGATGTTTTTTTTTCCTCCAAATATATTTCATTCATTCATAAGACACTAATACATTTTTTTCATTTTTTCCATGACATGAAGAACACAAAATTATCAAGCGAAGAATCGGCAACGTTGGATACATGAATCGGTTTTCCGGCTCCGAAGACCTATCAAGCAGATTACAATCCAGAGTTGAATAATGATGTTGGACCTAGTCAAGCATATCAACCTAGTCAAGCAACTCAACCTAGTCAAGCAACTCAACCTAGTCAAGCAACTCAACCTAGTACTTCAGCTCCAGTAACTATGGATGAAGATTTGGAGTATATGGCAAGGTTTGGAAGCTCACCATCTACCCAAGGTTACGATACCTCGGACATATCACGTAGAAGCGTTATTTCGAACAAACGGATGATGTTAGAGGTTGCGGAAGAGAAAAGGCAAAGAAAAAGGCTCGTGACGCTAAAGCATCTGAGAAAGCGGATGATAAAATGGACAAGCTCATACAGCTTCTTGAAAATGCACAAGCACAAAGGGTGGCAAAGTATGAAACCGAAGAAGAGTTCCTTAAGAGAGATTTGAAAACAATACAATCTTGCACAAACCCAACAACGGAATCCGACTTGAAGATCCTACGCCCAAAATTTGAATGAAGTACAAGAATGGGAGCTACCCCTTTACAAGAAATGGAGGAACGAGATTTTGGTTCGTAATGGCTTAGAACCAATCCTAAATTATGAGTGATATTTTAGTTATTAGAAGTTCATTTTCAAGTTTGAATTAGAAGTTAATTTAGAGTAGGATTTCAATTTCAATGTACTTTTAAATTTTTAGAAGTAGGATTTCAATTTCAATGTACTTTTTAAATTTTTAGAAGTAGAATTTTAATTTCAAAAACATTGTGACATTGTTTTGCAAAGTGTAATCAAAAAATTTCTTAGTTTGTCAAATTTTAAGATTTTGAAACCGTTGGAACAAATTGTCAAACTTTTCAAAATTCAAAAATGAAAACATAACTATCTCTGGTGGTGTAACATGAGTGTGAGAAAACAAATAATGAAAACAGTGATAAATTTAATTACCAAAGGAGTGAAAAGTAAAAAAAAAAAAGGTCAAGCGGCTGAATTATGTAGCGCTCCCATGTAGCGCGTTTTCATTGAGCATGAACTTGTACTGAACCATTCGGCGTAGATGCTTGTATATTCTTACATTTGAATGGTTCCGTGAAAGTTTCTTTTCCCGGCGCCTGAATGGTTCAACAGAATTATCTAGCATGCTACTTCATGTGCTACCAACTGGTAGGAAAGAGAACTAGTGTTAACTTTTTTGCCACACTTTTTTTGAATTGCAACACTTAAGTGCTAATCTAGCACCTCCAATCTAGCCCATAAGACTTAGTCTAAGCGTGGTGATATTTGAAAGCACTGGCAAAAGTTTCCACATCTGTTCACACTGAGCTGGGGATGGAATCCAATCGTCGTCTCCACTGAAAAGAAGCTTTGCTTTGGTAAGTGAAGCAAAACTGGATAATTCATACAGATCCGCGGCATAACCTCCCAAATCCAAATTAACAAGATTGGGTGCATCGATGGTGATTTGGGCAGTCATGTAATAGTCATCATGGACATCGAGGACCAAAGTGGTTAGTCTGGGACTTGATATCTTGATAGTGTTGTCCCCAGTACTTCGTGACCAAATACATCTTCTCATAACCAGTGTTACAAGTTGTGGAGATGTCGAGATTAGCCTCTCAACCGAATCAACATTGTCATCATCCTTAAAAATTAGTCTTGTAATGTCTAGGATCTCGAGTTTCGGGATCGAGAAATCTACCGGAATGGTGACCTCTGAAGGTAGTTTTGTTTCTAGCTTCAGCATCGTCAAGGTATCTGATCTAAAAAGGAATGTCTGAAACTCCGGCTCGGAATATGGTAATTGGAGGTGGACTTGTTGCAAGCTATGGTCTGCTAAAAGCTTAACGCATTGTCCGACTTTGTAGCCCCAACAACAACCAGCATCTGCACGTAGAGAGAAGTGGGTTATGTTGGTATCCTTCTTCTTCTTCATGTCTAACAACCTTGCGCGTAAATTCTCAAGAAACTTATTTGCTTTTTCTTCATTAGTATCATCAGAGAGCCATTCCGAGAAATCAAGTTTTGGATAAGTTTTCCAAACGGACAACCATCGTTTGGATAGAACACTTTTCTGTGTGACATCTTTGTATTGAAGAAAGGATAATATATGATGGAGTACTGCTTCTGGTAATCCACTGATCCAGTTTTGTTTTTCCATGCTCGAAAATTTCTTTCTTGTTATCGAAAGAGGATGGGATAGAAGAAAGATTATTGAGATAGGCATATATATATATTGGTCTCCACTCACCATTGGAATTTGATGTTAAAAGAAGACACTTGCCTAATTTCAGATAGAGGTAATCGAATTCCAAATTATAGTTCTCCATTGATGCTAAAAGACGACACTTGCCTAATTGAAGACAGACCAGACCGACTTTGAAAGGGGTACTCGAATTCCAAATTTAGAAGTTCTAGAAGACTTTCCCAACTTCTAATTCTAAGAAGACAGACCGAATTTGAAAGAGGTGACCGTTATATTTTTAGAATGTTTCTTCTCGTTATATGTCGGATGAAATGTCTGAACGAAAACTGGTGTTTTATTAGTTACGAAATTTTGGACATTTTCTTGAACATATAGCTCGTTAGTGGCTAATCACCAATTTTATGCGTGAATTATTTGGATTTTCAGATCTTGAAGGTTTGGCTGAGTGTAACATTCGTCCTATGGAATTGGTGGAAGAACTTAGAGCAAGCAGGTGATCTCGGTTTCTTGAGAAAAAATATTACTCCTATTCATCTTGTCTCGGTACTTTTCGCGGTAGCATGATGTTTACCTTTGGGATAGCTTAATTTTGCATTTGTGTTTCACATTATGTTTTGAATGCTAGTCGATTCTTATTCTTGGTGCCTTTTGTTGCCTAGCTTGATTGGGTATACCCAAACTAATTGGGGTATACCCAATGAGATAAAATAGGGTCATTTTGAAGTAAAGACAAGCCACTCCTTAACCTTGTATTTTCTAAATGGCTAATATGCCCTTGGTTAATTAACACTAAAATTCTGATTAGGTTAATTAATTGAGTTTAGATTAAAATTTTCAAATTATGAATTATGGTAGATTAACCTTTTGATCCGTCTTAAGTGTTCGATTTCGATCCAAAAATTTTGGTTTTGAAAATGCATAAAGCCGGCAAGGTCGTGGTTTGAATAAGCTTCCGACCAAACATCCGCCGGAATGGTCAACTTTGAATAAGGTGTCGATCGCTCTTCCGCCTCGGAAGTGTCAACTTTGAATAAGTCTTAGGCCGGATATCCCCGGAATGGTCCCGGATGAAGAATACGTGGCCACTATCTTGGGCAGCAATCTTGCGGTCGGCATGTAAATATTTCCTACCCTTCCGGCTATATTAATCTCGGCATGCAAAAAAAATGCAACCTTGCCGGCTGACATAATATGGAAGACTAGTGGATTGCCCGTGCCATAATGGCACGGGACGGAAGTGGTGTTGGTGCAGTAATGGCACCAGCAAGGACTGTGTGGTTTGTGCTTGAACATACTGTTGGCATCAGTAGTTACCACAATTACATGTAATATTAAAATTATGAAGAAAACAATGTTGTTCAAATTGTCTCTAAAATAACATGGCAATATGTAATAGAATGTGAGTAAATCCAATCGTTTTTGTGTTATAATTTTAACCACATTTACATTGCGGCAACAACTTGAATCTGGCAAAATTCTCTTGCTTCCAATTTCGGCTTCTCGACATTAAAGTCCATACGTTTCTCCATCTTGTTTCTGCATTATATGCAAAATTGATCGCTATTATACAAAAAATTTTAGTTAAAATTAACGCAAGACTGTCTTTGTGCCTAACCACAGAGCACTCTTGTTAGATCACGTATCATTAATTCTCGAATACAATCAATGCTTTCAGCTTGATATGCTCCAATCTATATTATTAGATTGCTTGGCATTTCCATTTCTCACATTGGAAACAAAACTAAAGTTGGTAATAAAACATAGCCAAATCACCAAGGAATTAGTTCTTTTTTCTCTACAATGTTGCCGATAGAATCCAATTGATGCTCCCGAGAACAAGTGACCCCAAATTGCTAAAGATGCATCCAAGTTTACCTCAATTCCTTTGTAACTCAAGAGAAATACCCACTGATGTGCACGCTAAAATCAGCCTTACTAAAATGATCTATTGTTAATATGAAAGTTGCTATATTTAACCCTTAAAGTATACTTACAGGTAGCATTACAAAGACACGAACATCATCTTCTCCTTTGAACTGAGTAGTTTTTGAACCTGCAATTAAAAATAAAGTTGGTAGTCATACAAAGGCAAGTTACTATCACATTCGAAGGATGCTTAGCTACTTTGGAAACAACAACTTTGTCGACTGAGAATAGCTCGATCCGATTTTCACATGCAATTCTTCTAACAATTAAGATTCACAAGCTTATGTTTGAGAATGAATTTAGCAAGAAACCCAAAAAAAAAAAAAAAAAAAAATAGCGAGTTGAACATCGTTTTCTCTCAAGCATATTTACAAACAGGTAGAGTGACAAATACAATTTTTAAGTGTCGACCAAATCAAATTGTAATCGTAATGCAACCAAATACGGATATTATCATGATTAACCTAAAGAAGAAGACGATAAGAGATATTGACGGAGAGTGAAATATGTTGGTAGGAGTGGAAGAGGTTGGAGGAAAATTTGTTGGAGGAATTGAAATTTCGAAGAAGTAGAGTAAATCCTGCTCTACCCCATCATATCTTTCAATTTCTCGTTCAGATTTTCATTCACTTCTTCGCCACTTAAAACCCAATTTCATTCACTTCTCAAGTTCGTCTCGCAAAATTCCTTAATTTCCAAAATTGCAAGAGAAATTAGGTTAAGCTTGTGTTGATTGAGATCTTAATAAAGAAATTTGTGGTTAAATGTGATGATTGGCCCGCGATTAGTGATTGAGGGTTACTATGAAGATATGATACAATCTTTCCGGAGGAAGAAGATGTAGAGAAACAATCGAGAATGGGAGGTGATTTGAAGTAGAAATAGAAAAGAATAGCTATTTTCCCATGGTTTGAGAGATATTAACGAAAAACTGTGATGAATATCAAAAACACGGAGGGGCATTTTAGGATTTTCCTGTGCGACGGTGGAAACGGGAGAATTTCCATTTTCGGTTATATTATAGATGTAATTTACTTTATTCATTCAATTTTGGTTACTACATTGATTGAAACATAAAACCTAATCCTTGTCGACGGAAAAACGAATGCACTTAGCATGTGCATCAAGCCTTTGAACCCCTAGGCGAACCTAGTGGACGAGTTATAATCTCGTGAGGGTTTACATAGAGGTCTACCCACAAAACCTATACAAAAAATTCTAAAGCCATCATTCTTCGTCCGAGGACGATACACCCTCCATCATCTCCGGAGCATACTCCGGGATTTTGGATTCCATGAATTGATAGCTTGCATCGAATGCGAATGCTTCCCCCTTTTCCTCCAAGTAGCGCGCTTTGGCGACTTCATGCTACAAAAACACAAACTTACTTTGTTAGTGCGGTTTAAGTTGGAAGATCAAACAACATGGATCACGTAAAATAAACCAAAAAAATACTTACAAATTGTTCAATGACAAGTTAAAGTGGGGAGCGTTGAAAATTGGTTTTTGGATAGCTAAATAGGCAAGTATCGCATTTTCAATGACTATGTGCCTATCGTGCACTTGTTGAACACTTCTTGAGTTAGGATTCCCACACTCATGGCTAAAAGTGTTGTGAACCCTAGCCTAAAAGGTTGTGGAATCCACCCTTACGGGGAGGACTGCCTTCGAACTCTAGTCTCCGCATACCAAGCTTTGTGATTGCCAAATCTTCATTAGAATCAAATGAAGCCATTTCTTGTGTGTAGAGAGCTATTGGGTGAGTTAGATGGAGTGTGTGATGATAAGAGCTTTGGAGAGTATATGCAAATAGTTGTGTGTTGTTTTTGGAGATAAGTAGTGTATTTATAGGATGGTGCCCAAATTTGGCCGTTATAGTGTCCAAGTACAAGTGAATCAATGCAATTGTACTTGCAAAATTTGAATTTTGAACCCCCGCCGGCGGGTCGTAAATTTGCTACAATGTGGGGTCGTAAAACGGCCGGAAATGAATGGGTTCATTAGCATGCCTACCAAAATACCGCCGGAAATTTTCTAATTTTGTTTCCCTCCCGAACCTTACATGATTTTAGGCATCGAAGAATGTTTTTTTTTCAAGATATGGCTTGTGGTCTCTATTTTCGCATTCTTCCGGCTACGAAAACTTTGTAGGACTTGTATTACCTTGGCCCCGGTAACTACACAATTTTTGTTGACAAGGTCGGTCATTCTGACATTTCACGGCCTTGCTTAGGCCCGGTAACTACACAATTTTTTGTTGACAGTGGCCTATCAGCAAGATGACATTTCACAACCTTTCCGGCCTCGGGACAGCCGACATGGTAGCTTAAACAAAGCATGTCGGGTAAGGTAATACGACACTTTATATAGCTAAACAAATCATTCATTCAACAACTAGAAATCCAACATTTTTTGTCCAAAATACGAAACATGTCCCATAAACCGTAAAAAACATTTGTCCACACCATTAACTTAAAAATTTGTCCACCACAACATAAAGAAATGAACTAGGAAAGAATTCATTGGCCACGACCACGACCACGACGACCACGGCCCGCTTTTGGAACATTACCTTCACCACCACGACCACTTGCTGCTACCTTCACCACGGGGACCACCGCCGCTACCTTCACCACCACGAGCACTACGAGTCCTATTTTTATCACCTTTATCTTGGCTTTCGCATCCTTAATAGCTTTTTCTTCCGCCTTTACTTGACCAAGTTGCTTGAACAATAGTCGAGCATCCTCATTGTCAACATTGCAAGCATAGTCAATGTGCTTGCTTTGCATGTGTTCTCCTCTCGCCTTTCGCGCAACACAACACCCTCATAAAGGTCTTCAACCGATCCTTCTATATTCAATTAAACAACAAACAATTAATAGAATGATTCTAAGTAATGCAATCAATCTTAAAATAGTAGGAGCAACTCTAAAATACTTACAAATATATTAAGCAATGTTGATGGGTCTTTCGATTCCATCTTCTTCTTACGAGCGATTCTTGCAGTCATTGGCCTAATCACAAGAGGACGAGCCCAACCCAAGTACCACGCCATGTATTTCTCAAGTAGCTTCATGACCGGTGGTCACCTTGTCCAAAAGACTCACATCAATTTGACCGCGACGCCTATCACCCCCAATGTTCTTGAGTTGGTCTCCGGAAGGTAAGAGACGGTCATACCTTTTTGGGAGGTGGTGCAATCACTCATATCCACAAGAAAGGCCGGATTTGTCTGCATAGAAATGAGGTTCTTCTTGGACGTAACCCAATTGTCGCATTACCCGATGTGGATCGTGACATTGAAAATCCTTCAAACACAGTCATCAAGGGTCCATAGTATAATGCAACAACTTCATCTCTCCTTGGGATTAAACCTTGATTTCTATCCTCTCGATACTTGGGATCAAATATCACCTCTTCCGCAGATCAAATTGTCGATGGCGCTCTGAGTTTCATAAGATTTTGCGGATTTCCTTATCCCCGAGTACCCTTAAAATCACACTTTGCGCTCTTGGAAAATGAACAGGAACATTGTTATCCACTTTGACGTATGAGTTATCTTTGAACAAAGAAGGGAAGCGTTCATATATCCAAACCTATGCAAAAAGAAAATAAGTTTAGTAAGAACCTTATCTTACGAGAATTTTGTGAATATAAATGTTTTAGACAATAAAATTACCTGAAGAGACATGTGTTTCCGTTAACTTGCTTAGTGAGTGCCCTAGAAGATTTTGTCAACTCATTGTTCAAGAAGGCGAGCACCGTAGTACCCAAAGAATACCCACGCATCTCATGTAAGGGATCCAATAGTTGCAAAGTAACCGGCCTCGACTTGGTTTCGAATCGTCTGGGAAGATACATCTCGCCTGTGGTGTATAGCAAATAAGCGGCCGTGGTAGCATTGATTCGCACCGGGTGCACCATTCCTTCCTATCAAGGATTTCCCGAGTCTTCCATAATCCGTCCTCAACTTCTTCACATTAAACTTCTTGGTTAGTCGACCACCCTTCTTGTGAAGAACATCATCCGTCGAACTCCGACTCCAACCGAACATCTTGCTCAATTCGTAAATCTTCTCAAAGAAATAGCATTATCGAATCCCTCGATGATCGTTTCCATCAACCTCGAGGCCTAGAATTTGTTGAGCATCATCGGGAGTTATCGCCATCTCACCGAATGGGAATAACATAGTATCAGGCTAGGCTTTTCCATGCTCAAAAAATTTCTTTCTTGTTATCGAAAGAGGATGGGTTAGCAGAAAGAAAGAAGGCTGGGATACAAGAAAGATTATTGAGATAGATATATATATATATATATATATAGGTCTCCATTGGAATTTGATGTTAAAAGAAGACACTTGCCTAATTTCAGATAGAGGTATCGAATTCCAAATTTATACTACTTCTCCATTGGAATTTGTTGCTAAAAGACGACACTTGCCTAATTGAAGACAGTAGACTGCACCGATTTTGGTACTCGAATTCCAAACTTCTAATTCTAAGAAGACACACCGAATTTGAAAGAGGTGACCGTTATATTTTTAGAATGTTTCTTCTCGTTACGAAATTTTGGACATTTTCTTGAACATATAGCTCGTTAGTGGCCAATCACCAATTTTATGCGTGAATTATTTGGATTGTCAGATCTTGAAGGTTTGGCTGAGTGTAACATTCGTCCTGTGGAATTGGTGGAAGAACTTAGAGCAAGCAGGTGATCTCGGTTTCTTGAGAAAAAATATTACTATTCATCTTGTCTCGGTACTTTTCGCGGTAAAATTTTGCATTTGTGTTTCACATTGATGTTTTGAATGCTAGTCGATTCTTATTCTTGGTGCCTTTTGTTGGGCCTGTTCCCTCCTTATGGGTCCAGCAGGATGTCCCTTAACAAATCAAGGGGAGTGACTAACAAGTGTCCTTGTTATGTTTCAACAAAAGGCATCAGGAGATGTTTCTTTTGTTCACAAGTTTATCTTCTCTTGGTCGTGAAAAGAGAAAGAAAGAGAGGCAGTGAGAGCGAGAAAAATGAGCAGCCACCATTAGAGAGTTTCGGTGAGATTTTGAAGAGGAAGAAGAAGGGTTCTTTGTTAAGGGTCCGTTTGGTTATTACTTACTACTAGAGTTTGAGCAAACCCTAGATTTTCCCCCCTTTAAATAGAAGTGGAAATTGATCAATCAATCTTCACCACAATCTTACTCTTGCTATTGTCAAAATTGGTATTGAATCTCATCTTATTGGTGAATGAAGTGTTGATCCCTCCTTATGGGTGAGTGTAATTAGGCAAATAGGTATCCAAGTGCTATATGCACCTTGAAGTTGTTGTTATCCCCAAATTGGGAGGATTGTGTGTAACCCATTGTTTGATTATAGTGGAAGATTTGCCCGTGTTTTTTTTTTTACCCTTCACCTTGGAGGGGTTTTTCCACGTAATTGCCGGTGTCGTGTGTTTGCTTCTAGCGTAGTTGTGTTATTTCCGCATTTGTGTTTCATTGCTTGTGAAGGTTTCGTTTTGCACATAGCGGCTCGGATTTGGTAAGTCTCCCTGACAAGTGGTATCGAGCTTTTGGTTGAGCTAATCCTGTGCAATATAGCACTAGTAATAGAATGGTTATTTTAACCTGGTTAGAACTATGTGATATGGAAGGCAAAGATGGAAGATTGGTTATATTGTGAAGATCTCTATGGTCCAATAGAGAGCAAGGGAGTAAATCATAAGAAGATAGAAGATAAAGTGTGGAGTGTTAGTTTCATTCTACAATGGGTTGATGATTATATGATTCCACATGTGTCTATTGAGAAACTAGCATATTCTTTGTGGACAAAGTTAGAGGAGTTATTGATGGACACATTTATGTGTCTAATATGGTCTCAATTATATATATTGTTAGTGCTCGATTTTGTATTTATTATGGCTTTTTGTGTCTTTGTAGGTGTTTTTGGGGAAATAAACATGTGTGAAAAAATTGGCTCGAAAAGTGGTATTTGCGCTCGTGGGAGAAAATCACTAAAGGCATCCCTTATTTGGATAAGGGGCACACAATCATAAGGGCACTCCACGTTTATTTGCACCCTGGATGTGCTATTTACGCTCAGTGGCTAAAGGGAGTCCAGTGCTGGATAAGGGGAGGTCATCCTCTCTGTTTGAATTTTTTTATTTTGGCGGAAAAGTAGGTGATGTTTCTGGCAGATTTAGGGTTAAAGTTTTGGACGTGATTTACAGAGATTCAATCGTTGATTTTCATGGGATAGGCCTGTTATGGACAACCAAAGATGGTATGGGTATTCGATTGGGCTGGAATTGGCTAAATCATCGAGTTTAAACGGAACAGAGAAGGAAAGATATCCCGACATTTTCAGGCAAGGATTGGAAGAAAATTTAATGCAGTTTTACTCGGAAATGACTTGGAATGGTCATGTTAGGACAACACAGGAGTTTGAAAAAGAAGGAAGTTATGGTCATGTACGATAAAACAGAGGAAGGAAAGTTTCTCGGGACTTTGAGAGTTTTAACTTGGAAGTTACGTGAGACATGGGAAAGTTTTACTCTATTTGGTAGTATCATGTTAGAGAGTTTGGAAGGATCTTAAATACATGTAAAGAAGAGATAAAAAGGGGAGGAAAATATCTGTAACCTGTGGAGAAAGAAAAGAAAATATTTTGAAGATAAAGTCGCAAGATTTCAGGCATGTGGGATATATATATATACGGTTGTTTAGACTCAGAAGGGGTCGAGAGTTTTGGGGGACTAAAGGGAGGTTGTAGAGCGAAGAAAGAAATTTGCAGACGAGTTCTGCACTTTCAGGGAAGAAGACGAAGGTGAAGAACATTGGACAGACGAGGACAGTCGCAGAGGCAGTCGTATTCAAACAACACAAAAGAAGTATCGTTGTTCAATAATATTTGATCACATATATTATAAGCTTGTCATCTTTTCTCTGTAACGGTTCACCACCCGTTGTAAGAGCCGTTTGTAATGCCGATACAGCGTTGCAAACTGTCTTTTTTATTAGTTTTCTCTTGTTTTTCACCTATTTGAGCTATGAACAACTATTTTGAGCACGTGAATAATATGAGGAGCTAAACCCCAAAACTGGGACGACGGAGGAAGCCATATTTCATGCGTGTGGTAATTATATTTAATTCTTTCATGACTTTTTGCATGAATTGTTAATTGTTTTATGGTTTTTATTGAATGGTTGTGATTTCAATTGGTGGGTTATACTTAGGTTAAGTCTTTTGATATCCCATGCTTTAGATATATAGTCGTTGCTTTTCAAAAATCTACCTTGGCAAAGAAACAGAGTCAATATTTTATTTGAGCTATAACTGTTTGGAATAAATATATGAATCGCATGAATGAGTTTATGGTGGAATCACGAGTCTCAGTATCTCTCGAAATTGTGACAAACCTTGTATATATATTTTTTTTGTTTTTAGTATTTTCTTAAATCAAACCTTTACAAGCCTGAGTTGAACGATACTTTTCTTACCACTTTACAAAAAACTTCAAAACCACATCAATTTTTGGCGCCGCCGACGCGGACTTGTATTTAGATTTGTTTTAGGTTTATTTTTATTTATTTTTTTGTTCTCTTTTACGCCGTTGATATTTTTTGATTTTTTTCAGATTTGGAGCGAAGCTATAAGGAAAGAAAAAGTGCTATAAAAAGAAAGCATCGCCAAAGAAGAAAAGAAAAGAGGAGTCCAAGGAGTGAAGAAGAATATTTTGTATATAATTATTTTGTTTTATTTTTAGAAATTGTAAATAGGGTTGTATTTTTGTAATTTTTCTTTTAATTTTGGACACTTTTTGGACTTTATTTTTGGACTTGGACTTTATTATTTTAAACCCTAAGGAAGGGTTAAAAATTAAATATAAACTGCCGGGGAAGGACGGCCGGTTACGATCTTGTCTCTGCCTCTCGGTTTGTACACCGACATAGGAGTCGGTGGCTTGAGTCGACTTCAACGGTTCATCGCCTGGCCTGCACGGGAGGTAAGACTCTATACACACACGAATCCCCATCGAGTGGGTTTTATTTTTTGTGTGACAACTCACAACCTGCTGATAGAATGTCGAATCTGGTATTATAATAGCCAATATAACGAATATCCGATCGAGTTTCAAAACAGACGTTACCACTTTGACCATAATGTGAATAGTGGTTGGGAACATCGATCTTTTTGAAGGTTATGGTCCATACCATGGTGAGCCCAAGTACTATCCATACGCCCACCGATTCATACGAGCAAAATTCCTCTCTACTAGAGTCCGTACGTAAGTTATTGATCGACACAAAAGTTACTTAAGTCGACACGTAGTTGGTGAGATGAATAACTTATTTTTGGAAGAAAGCAATGCAACGTGTGAACCTTCTTTCCTAGATAAAATCAGGAAGTCATGTGAGTCGACTTAGAAAATGCTGTTAGAAACCTATGAAAGAACTGCTTAAGATAGTTTTAATTTCCAATATAGTGTTTCCAATAGTACCTTTGAAAATGAAGATAGTTATTCACATAATCAAGATGACGAGGATAAAATTGGTAACACTACTTTAGATGTGGTTCAACCATTTTCATGTTATTATAATGATGATTATGATGAGGATAGTGTTGATGAAGAATTTGAAATAAGTAGGCATAGTGATCAGGAATTTGTTACTCCAATTGAGCCTAACAACAATAATATTATTTATAGTTCGAATCAAAATAATTTTAATAATTATTCACCTATTCAAAAGGACACGGGTTTGACTAGAGATACCACCATTTTAGACGATGTAGTTTTTCCTTATGATTACGAAGCCGATGATGGTTTAGAGGAGCGGGTCTATCCTGAGAATATTGTTTCCAGGTCTAGCGAATTAGAAACATTAGTCTTAGACAAAGAAGATGAACTCGTAGAGATGACTGAGGATGAACCTAACTTAGAAGACTCAATTGACCATTTCGGGGAATCGATGACCTTGAAATTAGGGAACTTGTGACTAGTCTTTCTAGAGACACTGAAAACTCTAAGTTTGGGGGTGATTATCATTCTCCATGTGCTTTAACTCTTAGAAAGGTCCCTCACTTGGGACCTGGACATATGTGCCTCAACCATTTTACAAGATTATCATCATACACGTTTTCTGAACCTAATAATGTCCTGGGACGAAATTGAGCTTGTTAGAAACCCATCCTCTCGGTTGATGTGGTTTACCCGGGCTATGATACCAAGATTGATTTTGTTTTCCCACCAAATATTTTTCAACCAATTGTGGGAACGTATAAGTTTCAGATGTGTCAATTATTAAGTTTTGAGACTGAGCCTAAGTACTTTAGGAAATTAATATCGACACATTTTCTTATGATTGACCGCTAGTTTCATCATGGTCAATTGTGTGAGTCAAACCTGGTTGACTTTAAGGATCCACAGTTATTTAGGTTATTATTATGTGCTTCTAAGTTTTTATTTGAGTTTTTCCAGACTTTACAACATGAACCGGATCTTAGCTACAAGGAAATGCAACCCATGCAAATATTTTATTTAGACCCAGTTATAGAACCTGAACCTGAACCACAGCTAGATGTAGTTGTCTTAAACAGGAAAATAGACAAGGGTGTGCTTTATACGTTCATTTTATTGGCATGTTGCAGATTCCTTTTACTTGTGATAGCTCTATTTGGTTTTGATGACCCATGAGAAATTTGGCTATTACTTTATGATTCTATGAGGTGACTAATCCTTTCTTAGTCTGGCTGAAGACGTTAAACTTAGCACTTCTTGGGAGGTAACCCAATATTCACGCGACACGATAATATCTTTCCTTAACTCTTTTACTTCAAATGGTAACAGTTTCTCCTTGTTCATGCTTTTAATTTCATCTTTAGAACATTGAGGACAATGTTAGATTTAAGTTTGGGGGCATGGGAGAAACATTTTAGTTGCATTGTTAAACTCCAGAGCCTAGAAATTTATGTTTATTAAGGATGGCACTAACCAATCTAAGTGGATGGAAGAATTTTGGTTGTAGGAGTTGAGGAACCAATCTGATTAGATGGAAACATCTAAAGAGTCTATTCATAAAAGCACACAGAGCTAAAGTGTTAGAATTAAAGAAAAAAACATGGTAGTTTCGCCATATCTCGTTGAATCCTTTTCACTTCTATTTTATTTTGTTTTCTTTAAAATATGTTTCTCTAAGTGATTACGTGGGGCTCACGATTCAAGTTGTTACCACTGCTAGGGTGAAATAAAATACAAAAAAAAAAAAAAAAAAAAAAAATTTGAGACCAGACCATCTAACCAACCGGAATAAATTCAATAAAATCGACCACTGGTTCCCTTGTATATGCCAGCTGAGTTGATCTAGAGTTAGGATTATCGACCAATGGTTCCCTTGTATATGCCAGTTGTGTTGATATTAGTCAGACCGATATCTCAGTTCATTAGGATAGGTTCATTTTGGCAGTGGCCTTTACGAGATATGAGAAACAGATTCACCTTAGTTAACATCAAAACCATATACGTTTTCTCTACATCCATCTTCTTAATCTATCCATGTGATTGGTTGACTCGGTTATGATGTCCAAACTATCTCGAGTAGAGATCTGTGACTTATATATGAATTTTAGTATGCTTGAGTGCAAACTCGTGTACATCAATTGGAATTTCGCATCGTGGTACTTCCTCTCCAGTCAATAAGTATGCCAACCAAGGAGATTCTTTAGTGCCTTCCAAGGTTACGTAGATAGCTAGGGTCCGGGATTGTAAAAGGTTTTACTGGGTATATATATCTCTTGTAAGCCCTCCCGAGACTATAACTAGGCCACTAGGGCCACCTAGGGGTTTAAAGGCTTGTTGCATACGCTAAATGCAATCGACGATGCCTGCGACAGTGAGGTAGGATTTTATTTTCGAGATTTGATTTGCTCGAGGACTAGCAAATAATAAGTTTGGGGGTATTTGATGGACACATTTATGTGTCTAATATGGTGTCAATTATATATATTGTTAGTGCTCGATTTTGTATTTATTATGGCTTTTTGTGTCTTTGTAGGTGTTTTTGGGGAAATAAACATGTGTGGAAAAATTGGCTCGAAAAGTGGTATTTGCACTCGTGGGAGAAAATCACTAAAGACATCCCTTATTTGGATAAGGGGCACACAACTGTTAAGGGGTACTCCACTGTTATTTGCACCCCAGATGTGCTATTTACGCCCAGTGGCTAAAGGGAGTCCAGTGCTGGATAAGGGGAGGTCATCCTCACTGTTTGAATTTTTTTATTTTGGCGGGAAAGTAGGTGATGTTTCTGGTAGATTTAGGGTTGAAGTTTTGGACGTGATTTACAGAGATGCAATCGTTGATTTTCATGGGATAGGCCTGTTATGGATAACCAAAGATGGTATGGGTATTCGATTGGGCTGGAATTGGCTAAATCATCGACTTTAAACAGAACAAACAAGGAAAGATATCGCGAGATTTTCAGGAAAGGATTGGAAGAGAACTTAATGCAGTTTTACCCGAAAATGACTTGGAATGGTCCTGTTAGGACAACACAGGACAGGTAAAGGGTTTCAGTTCGAAAAATAAGGAAGTTATGGTCATGTACGATAAAACAGGGGAAGGAAAGTTTCTCGGGACTTTGAGAGTTTTATCTTGGAAGTTACGTGATACATGGGGAAGTTTTACTCTATTTGGTAGTATCCTGTTAGAGAGTTTGGAAGGAGCTGAAATACATGTAAAGAAGAGATAAAAAGGGGAGGAAAGTATCCGTAAGCTGTGGAGAAAGAAAAGAAAATATTTTGAAGATAAAGTCGCAAGATTTTAGGCCTATGGGATATATATATATATATATACGGTTGTTTAGACTCAGAAGGGGTTGAGAGTTTTGGGGGCCTAAAGGGAGGTTGCAGAGCGAAGAAAGAAAGTTGCGGACGAGTTCTGCACTTTCAGGGAAGAAGACGGAGGTGAAGAACATTGGACAGACGAGGACAGTCGAGGAAGTCGTATTCAAACAGCACAAAAGAAGTATCGTTGTTCAACTATATTTGAGCACATATATTATAAGCTTGTCATCTTTCTCCGTGAGTTCACCACTGTTGTAAAGAGCCGTTTTGTAACGCCGAATCAATGTTGCAAACCCATCTTTTTATTAGTTTTCTCTTTTTTTTCACCTATTTGAGCTATGAACAACTATTTTGAGCATGTGAATAATATGAGGAGCTGAACCCCAACACTGGGACGACGGAGGAAGCCATATTTCATGCGTGTGGTAATTATATTTAATTCTTTCATGACTTTTTGCATGAATTGTTAATTGTTTTATGGTTTTTATTGAATGTGATTCTGCTTGCGAAGATATTTCAGGAGAGGTTGAAGGTTTAAACATAGGAAATGGGACGGAAGTTTCAACATTTTTAAGGTGGCGAGATTTTTTGCGGGGTTTATCGACATTTTCATCACCCTGCGAATCACAATGCAAATAAAAAACAGAGGCAACAATATTGTTATTAAAAGAATAGTGTTTCTTAATACCTTGCTATTCGCAGGCTTTCTTTTGTTTACAACGACTTTTGGCTGCGAACCCTTGGGAATATTAGGGTTTTGGATCCTAAATTTGGTGCTAGAAATACTTTTGCTGAAATAGAAAACAGTATGGGAATTTCATAAAGATGAACAAAATCAAATAAGACAATTTCAGTAGATGAGATCAGTTTCAGCAAAATTAAGAAACCTTGATGAATCCATAAGAACAGTAGCAGAGAGATGAATTCATAAAAAGTTGCAGACGATAAAGATTCACAGAGAATATGGAAATGAAGAAGCCGAAGTAATTAATTAGACAGGCATATATATATTGTTGTGTCTAACTACTTGAAGCATGTTCCATAGCCAAGGTACTTGTATTCTCTCTCAGCCTCATCACAGAATGATAATAGATAGAGCGATTCCTACTAAAATTTTACAATCAGGTAAATATACAGTTGTTTTACCTCCCCTCCTTGCTGGTCTTGACATTTACCCTAGCTCAGTACCTAGTGTTGCTCTAATAGTAATTCCAAGCATACACAACCTGTACAGAAAAGGTAGAACTACAAATCAAATGTTCAATAAAACTCTATAATTATAAAAACAAAAAGATCAGTTTCAATAAAACAAAAATGAGCTAATGAATTTCAATCCACAAAATATACTACACAAAAAGACCAATAAACTAAGAAAACCCTAGTAGATGAAATCAAATTACAAACTATAAATCCTAGCAAACAAACCAAACACGAAATAATTTTTTAATAACAAAACTATAAATCAAAATGTTTTTGATGAAAAATACCATTGCTTATGTCGACACTACAAAAAAAAAAAAAACATGAATCAGATTAAGGATGCAGGGATATGAGATTAGACAGAAAATAAGAACAATCGTGTCCCTTCAGATCAAAGATGCGAGATAATAAGAAAGTTTAGGTTAGAATAGTTTAATTGAAGATGTGGAAGATGAAAACATTTCTCTGCATCTCTACAACAGGCTGGAGAGAGGAAAAAATGGAGAAAGAATATTTTTTTAGGGTTTTTTCATCTTTTGTTTTCCTTAATTTTTAGGGGAATAAATGAAGATGAGAATATATTGAGAAAAATCGTTTTTTTCTCTCCTTCCAGGAAAAGTGAAACGGAGCAATTCTATGAGTGGGTGAGAGTCAGCGTTGATTGAGGAAGGAAGTATTCCCACCGTGTGACGTGAGGGCATATGACTTAGGATTTCAAAGGAGTTAGAATATTAGGTAAACCCTTCGCCAACTTATACTTGTCGGGCCTTTTGAAACACTAGTATGGAACCCGTGCTACGCACCGGGGCCGATGGAATCAGCTAATTTAGAGTGGCGGGGCTTCGCCCCGCTCCCGTGGTCAAATGCGTTAGATTATTTCTGAATAATTTTTGATTAGTCTGATCTTTTAAAGGGATACAGAACTCTGATACCCTTTAGGTATCTAATGATTTAAATTTTGTATTCTAAATCTAAATCATGTATTTTATAGGCAGATATTAAAATAGTTAAAAAGAAATTTTGGATTTAAAATAATTAAATTTTATGTGCATATGAATATTTGCAATTAAACATAATTGCACGTTTTTTTTTGACCAACCTTTATTTTATTAACAAATTAATTGTCATATCTAACGATTTTATGTGTAGAAGTTTTGGAATATATATATATATCACATGGAAATTTGCGAAATGCTATTTTCAAAACAAAGCAAAAAGAAATGTGAAATGCTAGAATTGTGCATGAAGCGTTACTGCAGAGATACCTTTATTAATGTCCAAATTTAGAAGGCGATCTATGTAACAATACTATGATGAGTCCAGTTTTGTGTAACACCTTGTGAGAATTACATGTTTGTTGGTGGTATTTGAACTACTTCTTAAGCGTAGTTCCATGATACAACCTAATAGGTCTTATCCAAGATGGACGCTAGTCCCCAAGAAAGAACGCCATGGTAGCATTGGTAATTATAAGATTCGCATCCATTTAGTTTAAATTGTCACGGTTTAAAAAAAAATTAAATAATGTATTGTAAGAGGATAATATATGTTTCAAAAGCGGTGTGCCTAAAAATAATTGCTCATGCCATCTATCTCAACCAACGGTGGCATGCATGCCTGGATCCTTCGCCATAATCCCGTCCATACCATCATCGTGTTCATCCACTTCGATCAATGTTGGCATGTCATCGTCGTTTACTATTGTGTCATACTTTTTTTTACCAGGTGGTTCTTAGTAGGTATCTGGAGTTATTTTCTGTCAGGAGTTATACTTACCCATTTGTTTTTGTCTAATAGATATGCTTCTCCAAAACATTGTCACAATGACGTATGTCACGTGCTTTTAGAGTGAGATATATAAGGTTTATTTCTTTAAGTTTGATTTAAACAAAACAAAATTATTTTTCAAGAGATTTCATTATGTTTTTTCCCCGAAAATTATGTTTATCATAAACATTATAGTTACCCTTTATATCACTGGAGACAATTTCAAATATACATTTAATTGAAAAACTTTTATTCTTATCTTGAATGATGGCGTAGATCCACCTGTTAATGCATTCAAATCCACTTGGTCGTTAAATTTTGAGCAGCGGGTTATGATGTGTTTACCTATTTCATGTGATATTTCTTTTCCTGAAATACACGAAAGTCAAGGACCATAAGATTTTTTATTAAGCGTGTCAGTATGCTTTCTTCATCTATGTTGAAATTATATATTAATTGTACTCTCGATTTGTATTATAACTGGTCTCGAGCACATCCCTTCTTTTATCATCGTGAATATGTGATTTTGCTTATTTTGTTTTGTTGTCATTTTCCCACCAAAGACAAAAAGCATGTGATTAGTATTTAAAATCACCAAAGTTTTTTATATAGGAATATGGAATTCAGGGAATAACTAAACTATGAAATCATAGCAAGTTAAAATTTTATAGGCGAATAGTGTGCAACCCGTGCTACGTGCCGGGGCACGATGGAAATTGATAGCCATTTGGTGCGACAGGGATTATCCCCACATCCGGCCCAAAAATAATTCTAATTAACAAATCCAATCTATAATCAAGGCATATATTATCATTTAATTGATTAACAATGAAAACAAAATTCACCCATCACTGTCTAAAGTGTCGGAGATTAAATTATTATCTTGAAAAATATATTTAGATCCGGACTAAACATAAAATCATTTGTATGAATTAGATAGGTCCTACCATTTGCTACACGTTAGGACCTGGACACTTGCCTTTCTAAGAATCCAACGTGACCTAGAGCTTTACGCTTCAATGATGGAAGTGCTACTGTAGTAAGATTTGGACGTCATACAAACTCAATTATCATTATAGCATGTTTGAATACCAGAAGTCAGAAGCAAAAACATTTTATTTCGTTTAATTATTTTTTTTTATTTTTTTTTTTTGTTTTTGATTCTGAAAGTTATTTTGAAAAAATCTCACCAGCTGACTTCTAGAAATTGAAAAGTTACTTTTCGGGGTACATCCAAAGCCCAATTATAACTCGTTTGGATATGGAAGCACTCTAGAAAAGAAATTAGAAGCAAAATATTTTTGCTTCACAAAAAGTTACGGTCCTTTTTGCTTCTAGAATACGATCTGAATTGTACACCCAAACTGACTTCTTCCAAGAAGTCAAAAAGTTACTTTTAAGTTTCAAGTTTACTACTTCAGATTGATGTCAAGCGTGATATTGCGAGGTACCTTGTTCAAAGATCTCCATTCTTTTGTTCCTTTTTTCCTTTTATCTTTTACACATACTTGTAATAATAAACTTGATGTGCGTGGGATTCAAAATTTTAGTTGGACTGTTGGGTATAAGGATTTTGCACATCCTGATATTTTCTCAACTGTTGGAATTAATTATTGGACCAACCTTCTTCTTGGCAATTGCCAGTTTGCATTCTTGTTTGAATTTTCTACTTTGGTCACTGAGAAAAAACTTAAGCTACGTCAAGTCACAAATTTAATTGAATTATCAGTAATTTATTCGCTTATGGAATTTCTTATTCATTTATATGCACACAATCACAATAATAACACACTGGCTAGATAATTAACACATAGAGACGATAAAACTTTCACACGATGGAACAGAAAACCAATCACCGGTCTCAATCTTTCTTTTAATAGACCGATCACGATGGATTTAGGCTTTATTAACTCAAACTATCATATTGTATATTCAAGATCGAACCATAAATTGAACCATAAAAACCAACAGATTTGAGTGCTTTTACATGTCATTGGCAATGTTTTCAGCATCCATTGACAACCCTGTTAATCCTCTTCTTGATAACCCATCATTCTACTACTTTCAAGTTCCAATGCAAGTAGTGGAAGTGTTCATCACTACAAAACTTATTATCGAATAGAAATAATCACAAACAATTTTATTTTGAAATATTATAGCGTCGATATGATGCTTCCTCTTTTCATTATCGAAAAGAATGTTATCCTATTTCATCCTTGATTTGGGCACTACCATAATCATTACCATTATCCAAAGTGATGCATGTACTTCTCGTATGCATGCAGATCAAACCGACCATGTCCGCACATAGATAAGAGTATAATTTTTGATTCTCCTTTTTTATACAATGGAGAGCTTCCACGCGATTGCATGAATTATTTCTTGTGTCAGTAGCAAGTCTTCAGTTCTAGAAAATTGTATTGCACTTGTAACAACCACAACAGAAGATTTAATGCTTTAAATTAGGATAAACCTTAAACAAATTAGTAAAATTCTAATAAGGAAAAGAAATAGCACCATTTACCTTTAAAACATTCGATTTGAGGAATTGCAAACCATTTTTTCATCTCGTCTTCGAATTTAGCAAAGCAAAATTCATAAAATAAAATAAATAGCAAAAAAAAAAAAAAAAACGATGGTCTTAGTGATACTAATGGGTCAAAGCAGAAAACCATGGTTAGCAGTGCACCATTGAAACCGCTAAAAAATGTGCAATGACCTTCTTGCCTGCAAGTTGATAATATAGTTTGAAGTTGTTTTATGTACGCAGAAACTTGAAGTTACAACATTAGTTGATTGACTTAAATTCCTACCATTTCACTTGGAAGAAGAAACATTGAGTTCATTGTAATTGAAGAACACATTTCCATGTTCCTGAAACAAATAATACATTTTTTTTCTTCTTAATACATTTAACAAACTCAATTGTAATGGTTCTTACCTTTGTATAATTTTTTAAATGGACAGTCCGTAACAGGCATTCTATTGCTCAGCTCATCATTTTAGTGGAAGAGAGACAATCGTAAATTTTTCTTATGCCGATGAAATAATACCAAAGAACCGTCGTTCTTGTATCATTAGAAATAGAATCAATACCGAGTAAAATTGTTGCTTTTATCACCGTTGGTACTATTTATGGTATGGGAAAAGCAATTGTCAAACACGTACTTAAAAAAAAAAAAAAGACTAAATAAATGATGAATTTATGTTAGCTTTGATCATGGTATTCATTGTCGTAATACATAGTTAGCTTTGACCATGGTATTCATTGCCGTAGTACATGGTTATTGTGATAAAACTATACTGACCAGTTGATGATTATTCCATGTCGTAGTACATGACTACTGTGTGAATTGCTGCTTTGATCATTTGATGATCATTGGGATTTCATCGTCTAATTGTGCAAGTGATCAGTGTGATTAAAATTGGAAGAATGATGTTCTCTATTTCACAAAATTTCTACTAACTGATTTTTTTTTTTTTTTGATCAGCAAAAATATAGGTATATATTAAGAACATAAAAGAATAATACAGAGAGAAAAACAAAACACAAAAACCTTTGCATTTAGGCCAAAGTGTACGGCCAGAACCCCAACCCGACCCTATCTCCTCAATCTCTCACAACAACTTCCCATTTGCACATAAGGTCCTCGAAATGAATTCCCTCCAAAAATTTAAAAGGGATAGCCCAATACAAAATTGTAGCTTTAATTTATTGCATAATCCCGTCAGTTTTCAGCTCTTTTCCTTCGAAAGTCCGAGAGTTTCTTTCCTTCCAAATACACCAGCAGATGGCGAAAGGTAAGACATCCCACATAAAGTTTCTACTAACTGAATTTGGTTTTCCAATAAGCACATCCATAGTAAAAATAATTCTTGAAGTTTCATTTGTACGCACTTAATTGCATCAATTAGGATGTTTCAAATTACAAAGCTGAATTACAAAAAATAAACTCGAGTTAAGCCCGACGATAATGAAATCCCTACAACTGGACCAACCCAGATGAACGTAAAAGCAAACCTTTGGGAGAACTTCACAATTAATTAACATAAAAGTGAAGGCATTCTTAAGTCACACTAAAGTTACCATAGAAATCCCAAGAAATTGATCTCTTTTCTATCATCATTCCTTTGAAGTTATTATCATATACAACTTTTGCTTCCATAAACATTCGTCCTAATTTTTCACAGTTTCTAGTTTAGAAAAATTATTGGCGCAAATACGTATAAAATAATGGCAAAAGTATCCCTCCACATTTTAGACACCAACTTTATATGGATTGGTTGCGCCTTGTACCATTCCTGGCATGGGGCAAGCTTCTTAATATTTCACAACCCCCTTAAGCAGATGCAGATACTACAACTTGTCACTTACACTGTAACAAATTAAAAAGTTGTTAATCACCACACAATTCTACTCAGTTACTAATCAATGCCTCATAGAATGCAAGCATTCTCTCAGCAATACTTTTTATACCAACCGATAACAACCACAAAATGATAACAACCTAGCAGTGTGGCAGAAAATAAAGTAATCAATCAGATTCAACCACCTCAATCTCATTCACAAATACCACAATTAGTTTATCTTAATTTCAGAACAAAAATATATCACTAAGACGAACAATAAATAAATGGAAGTTTAAGCAATTATGGTGCGAGATAGTACATAAAATCATCTAATGTTTATGTACTTAGGATTCAGATAGGGATTAGGAGCAGTAGCCATGGAAAAATGGCATTAGCAAAAACACACGTCCCCTAGCAAGAAACTGGATGTAACCAGATACCTTCAAAAGAAAAAAAAAAAAAAAGAGGATGGATCCAAACAATAACCAACAATCAAAAGAATGAAACTTTACCAACCGTTCGATGCCTTTGAATTTGGTAATTTTTTGTGAGTATTATTAAGATATACCTATAAAACAGAACTCGCTAGCATGATTATTTGTTCCACACTTCCACTAAAGTGCCTTTGATATCAATCTTTTCAAGTGCATGGCCCGAACGGAAGTCAAAAGACTTCTAGTCCAAGAATAGCTTTATGAAAGATAATTAATACTTAGTAGATATCCATGAAAAAAATTCTAGGATACGGTTATGAAGGGAAATCTGTTTATTCAGAGTCCATACTAATGATTCCGGTTAAAAAAAAAATCGCACTTAAAATATAAAAATTGTAGTTACCTTGTAATATATCAAAGTGGAGACATCGATTTTTCACATTAGTTCTTCTCAACCAAACAACCTAGAACATAAATATCACAAATTGATCAGAACAAAAAAAACACCAAAACTAAACAATAACAAATTGATTAGAACAAATAACAGATTGATCAGAACAAATAAAGCACTGAAACTGCAGAAAATATAGAGAAGAAGCAGGCATTAGGGGTTAGGTTTTGTCTTTGTGTGGTAAGAAATTTGAGAGAACAAACATAGATGATCAGTAAACAAAATCAAAAATTAAATTAAAAGGTTTGAGTGAAAAAAATTAGGAAGTTCGCATTTTAGGTATATACACACGTTTCTCTTGGATTGATTTAGGAAATTTAGTCTATTCCAGAAAGTAAATATACACGCCAAAATTCCGTTGATTTCCATTGCTAAATTTGGCATAAGTTGCCAACGAAAGGACCGCCAAATTTAGTGAAATATAGCAGAACCTAGAATTGTTTCCGAAAATATACTATCAGTTAGCGAAAATTCATGGAACATAAACCTATAATTAAGGTAAATATATTCATAAATGAGCAAAAAAAAAATGGAAAAATTATTTTTAGGAGTTCTTATATTTATTAGGATACCGACTTGTAGCTCGGATGGTTTCATGCGCTCCACAGAGGTTTCATGCGCTCCAGGAGGTCCCAGGTTCGAGTCCCAGATGGTGCAATATTACAGAGTTTGACATGGACGGTAGAGTTAGTTTGCCCCCCCATGCATTTACATTAGTCACACTATCTGCTTCGGCTTCCTCTTCTTTGTTCTTCATGAGGCTCACTGGTAGGCTCAACTAATGTAGTAGTACGCTACTTGGAGCTTAGCTTGTTAGGCTTCCAATTAGTTAATTATGTAATAATATTTTAATGTTATAGAAAAAAATCTTATTTTCTATAATATTGAGTGTTTATTAAGGAAAAAAAAGATAAGGGAAAATATTCGTCTGAAAAATATTGGGAAAGATACCGAAAAAATTTTCGAACAAATATTTCCATGAAGACGTGTGTTTAAGGATTTTCTGCATAAATATTGGTATAAAAAACAAAATACGGAAATTAATATCATTGTTTCAAAATACAATTCCTCATAAAAATCTCTTTATATGGAAATTAATAAGATATTCTCGTTTTTTTTATTTTATTTTATTTTACGTTTTTATTATCGTTCAATTTGGAGCGTAAGATCGAATCAATTTGATTTACAATTAACGGTCACGAAATGTAAGGGGCTAATTTGTTTTTAGCCAATAAGGAGCGAGAGTTTCATTGACCGGCCAATAGGATGGGAGGTTAGCGCAACTCTCGACGTGGAGTGAGAGATGTGGTTGGTATTTAGGTTGTGTTTGAAGCTAAACGAACCAAGCCCCTTGTTTCAAAGAGAGGAGGATGGGTTATTCACATCTCATTTGATGGTCAGAGGCGAATTGAAAGCTAAACAGTAGTATTTCTACCCGGGGAAAAATAAAGATGTCCCCTACGTCACCTGTAATATGTGGAAGTATGACGCACTTTTGATTTAACTGCAATCTTGCAAAGCATTGAGTGTGTCATGAGAATGTATAAATATTTGAACGATGAGATCGTTGCAAAGCATTGAGCGTAACATGTTCCACTGGAAGTATCATTCAATTCCCAAACCCAAATAAAAATGAAATAAAGAATTTATATATGGAGTGAAAACAGTCCCATAGCTATTGTATATATAATTTGAGTACAAATTGCTGGCCTCACATTGAAAGTTAGGTCAAAAGCTTGAATTCTAGAGCTCTTGGCCCCATACCAATAAGAATAGAGGGTTTCAAATAAGTATTAATGCTTTTGAACACTCACGTCTGGGTAGGTGACGAGCACCTTCCAAATATCATAAATTAAATTATTTTCGCTCGGGTTCTCCGTCTTTTTTTTCCTCTTTGTTTCTCTTTCTCATAAAACCCTAGACAGCCTGAAAATCCATAACCCTAACTTTTCCATCTTCTCTTCCGCTTCCTCCGATTCCCAACACCACATTATCTTCTGATTCAGTGATACTGAGAAGAACATATCAGTTACAATTACAAATAAAACCATTTAGTTTATATGCGTTTTAGATTATTTTTTCTTGGTTCTGTATTTTGTAAATTTTGATTGTTTGATGAAGGTACTACTGCTGATAGCGGAGAATGGAGATGATGATGTAGCTATTCGTGATTGTTGAGGACTCATTATTTGAGGTTGAAGATCAATAAAATCCAATGTAGGATTTATTTGTGAAATCCTAGGTTTTATGCTTGATAAGCTTTTTGCACTTCTTAGTTCGAGTTTTTACTACCCAAATGATAGTTTTTTTCAATGGTTTATCTCATGGGATCATAAGTTATATTTTAGATTTTCTGTAATGTTCAGTTCTAACAAGTTCTTTTTAGTACTAATAAAAAAGTTTATTAGTTAGGAAGTCAAAGTTTATGGGGAAAATGGTTGTGCTGTTTTTGTACCTGGTAGAATTGGTTAGTATCCGCTTCAATGGTATATATCCTACCACTATTTATTGATTTTTCTTTTTTGGTTATTTATAGACTTTATTTTGATTTGGATTTTGAATTATGTGAGTTTTGTTCTTAATTTTTAGTTTTGAATCTCATGGCAAGTTATCTTTTGTGGTTCAAGCAGCACACAAGCTTAAAGAGTCTTAAAATCATTATTTCTTGGGTATTTTCTTTGTATTACTGGTTTCTGTACCTGGTAGAATTGGTTGGGTATTTTCTGTACCTGGTATTTTCTTTGCATGAATCACTTTCGAGATACAAAACCTCTTTTTACACGAAACCCTTTCTTAGATTTTCATCTTCTCCTTCGCCACCACTAACACATGTTTCACCATCATCTTCTTCCCACGCTTATGTTCATAAGTCTCTGTCGACTCTCCCCCTCTCTCTTTTTCCTTTTTATTCTTGATTTTGTGATTAACGCGGTTTTAATTGATTGATTCGGATGATTTTGTGTTGCAGAAACCGATTGTACCCAAGCTAAAATCTCTAAGGATACTAAAAACATTGACGGGCTTTTAACAGGCTTTGGAGAATCAATCACAAAGTTTACAATATCAAGGTAAAAAAAGTCAAACTCAATAATCTCAATTTTTGTTCTAGATTTCATTGTATTATAGTTTACGTGTCGTTCATCAAGAATGTTTTTGTTATTGACACAAACAGTTCAAACAATGTTATGCCACTCAAATTTCACTGACAGAGGAATTATGTTGCAAGGGTTTGGAGAAATGATTACAAATTTTCAGTGCTATTTTCCATCAAATAGCAGGTATACCACAGAAAGTGTGGGTCGTGTTCAGTTTGATGGGTGTTCGCTGATCATTTTGGGAGAAACTCTTGCTTATTGACTTTTATAGGTTAGCGTTTGTAGATAATCATTTTTCAGAAAGGTCTTATAATACATTCTATGAGGCCTATATATCTAAAGAAGTTAACTGTGTATAAAGCTTATGAACCGGTGGGTATTTCGATTCGAAGAATCGGAGCAGGAAAGGACAAGAGGAAGAGGAGGAGTTCTATGGGTTAGGTAAAATTCATATTCTACTGCTCATAAGCCTTAATCTTTTTCTCAACATATAAGATTCTAATCCTTCTCATAACACTTACTTTTTATCTAATATACAGAATCCTAATCTTTGTGTGATCACTGCCTCTTTTCTTTTCCCAAGTGTACTACCGCCTCTATACAATTCAATTAATCAAGTCCACTTTTGTTGTGTGTTTGTGTATGTGTTTTTCAGAAATTAATGTTGGTTGTTAACTAATCTTTATGCATTAAATCAATTTAACAAGGTATTATTCTTCTTCTAACTGTTTAACATATTGAGTTTTGATAATGATAAAACACTTTGTTAATCAAATAGAATATCATGGTGGAGGACTTGCAGAAGTATTTTGGTCAGATATCAATTATCTTTTATGGTAAGTTCATAAATTTCCTGATTTTAGTCTTCCGTTAATTAGTTTTGTGATATATATAGTGGGATTACCAGCTGCATATTATATATAGTGAATTAAGTGCGGAGCCAGCTGAATTTTCAACTGATTGCTTTGCCCATCTCACTACGAAGTACTAACCTTCCAACCGTGAATTTAGATTTACCATCTAGGATTTGAACGTCCCTTGACAGCAAAAAAATTCCCTCTCTTTGCTGTCATCCGCCGGTAAATTCAAAACCAATTTTGATTTTACTGTTAACGTTGGTTTCACCCTTTAGTAACTCAAACTGCAAAGAGCTTCCTGTTACCGCTTCGAGGAGAGACCCGGCATACTAGCAAGTAGACTTCACACTAGAGAAAAGAAGATGAATTACCGGCAAGTAAGACTCTTTTATGATTCTGCCTCAGTGTTGTGGCACCAGGAGTTTACAATGCATTTTTGTTCATTATTTATATCTGGTGAAAATTACAAAGTTAAAACATATCGGGACAAAAATATCTAAGAGTTCTTCGCTCATGTTCTTTTCAGAAGTCACAAACCGAATTGGATTAACTGAGTGTTTTTTTTTTTTTTTTGTTGGTTATTTCAGCGACGATGGTGGTCGAGATGGTTATGGTGACACTGGAGACGTTATGCTACAGACAACATCAAAGATGGAGGATTTGCAGTGTACGTGTACTGATAGAATATGTATACACTTTGCTGCCAAGCTCATGTGCTAAGAAGCAACTGTGAAAACATTGATATAGAAGGTCATGAAAATATCCATGCAGTAGTCACAAAATGTTGAATTTAGTTACTTTCAAATGAAACACTTGATTGAAAGAGCTTAATGAGAAAGAGGTGGTGCAGCATTCCTGATGCCAGTACCTTTTTTTTTGGAAAGAGAAGATTATATTGAAAAGGGGGAAAATAGAAAACAATTTAAAGAAAAAGAAGAATCAAAAAATTACAATCATTACATAGGTAAAGCTGATTCCCACTGGAAAAGAATTTAATTCACATTAACGTGGTTCCTCTATACTACAAAGAAGCGATTCCTTCCTGATTACCAAACTGTAAATTATGTGTCAGTTGTCAACATCAAAAACTGAAAAACTAAAGATAGGCAAAAGATTGGGCCTTTTGTCTATATGGGGGTTCTATCTGACTTGCTAATACACTGCGATCTCTACATTTCTAGATAAGCTAATATAATAATTCAATTAGCTGGGACGAAATTTTAGCCCCAATCGTTTAAGTTGCAGCTACAATTATATGAGCTGCTTGCGAAAGCCCCAGTCGTTTAAATTGCAGCTACAACTACGTATATGAGATGCTAATACTCTGCGAAATCTTTGCAAGTAGTAGATACTATATTTTGACACAATATCAGAGACCCATCTCTACATTTTCAGCACAAAATAATAATGTAGAGAAAGTTATCGAGCTATATTAACTTATTCCCGTGCAACGCACGGGCAAGATACTAGTGTATAATTAATTCCAAGGAAACTTCAACCTTAATCTTGTCTATTGCTTGCCCCTAAAATTACTAAGAATATTAAAAGTCCATTTTAATTTGTATGTACTGATATCGCGATTTATGCTTCACTGAGAAACAATGTTAAGATCGCACATCTTATTTTCCCATCTGCATCCCCGAAAATGAGGCAAATCAATAATACACACACCCTACAACAAACAATTATCCAAAGGCATTGCCGGTTTCTATCGAAGATGATTACCTTTAGTGGAGGTCGTGGGATAAAAAAGGTAGTCGAATTATGTTGCTGTGGTAAAGGGGAATATTGGAATTCAAATAATCGACGGGTTTTTGTTGTTTTGGTCATAGTGCATGAAAAGAGATCAGTAGTGCAAAATGATGCCCAGAGAAGAGGCAAAAAAATGGTACAGATCGAGAAAGTGGGATGCCAAAAACAAAGTATATGTACCCATGTGTGATTATGATATTCTCGTACTGCAACAGATTTTATTAAAATTATAAAGAAGCAAACAAAAAGGACCAGACTTGTTGTCGAAGGACAGAGAGAGAGGCAGCGATCAACCGTGTGCACTCCTTGCAATGATCTGCAAATATGAAAGAGCAGATATAAGTAAAGATTAATACCATGAAAAGTGTTAAATATAAAATTCCAAAAACTATAGACATGTCTGGGAGATGAGTTAGATTAAGGAAGTTTATCAACCTATTAATTGAGAACCGACATATAAAGTAACATGATCTTTTAGATGCATTATGGACGAAAATATGCGACAGGAAAAGAAAAGCCAATAATTACTATAGACATGTCTCGTACTGTACGTATATTTATAGAACGCGATTAAGAATTGGGGAAAGACCTGACGTGAATCGAACACATAACCTTCTGACGTAGAGCCAGACGCGCTACCATTGCGCTACAGATATGTGGTTTAAGAGACTAAGCATACGTCGCCACACCCAACAAAGAGCAAGAATGGCCAATATATATAATTGCAACACTCGAATTTGTATCTAGTTCTCCAAGGCATTTCCAAAATATACAAAACTGATACTTATTATCCACCTACGATTCAAAATTAATCTATGAGATGAGATTTAGCAAGAGAAAAAAAGTACCTTTAATTTGAGATTGATGAAGCTTAAGATAACAAGAATTCTCAACCCAAATGATTCTTCTTAATTCTTATGACCCAACCTGCAAACAATCAAATAACTCGTCAGTTCATAGAGTATGCCTGTCAACAAATTAAAAATTAAGTAACAAATCCCAACAGAAAATCTCAAGAGAGCTTCAAACCCTGTGGATAACTCTTCAGTTCATAGAGCTTCAAACATTTGAATATTACCAAACCTAATGCAAATGTATCACATTCTGATAATCTAATTGATGGCAGTCTAAAAGTGTTCACATAGCTACTCCGAAACCTCATCCTCCTATATGATGTCTTTATATCGGTTAACTTCTAGTACCAAATGTGGAACATAAAAAAAAAAAAAAAAAAAAAAAAAAAAAAAAGATGATAAAATGTCGAGATAAAAATGAATAAGATAGAACGACATGTGTCTCGTAGCTAGGAAAATATCTTAATGCGAGATCATTTTTAATACACCTTCTTGAATGAATACATGGAAGAAATTATCATTCTCCCAAATAGAGTCGGACGAGACTAAATTAATTGCCCGAAAATTAATATAGCATAAAACTGTAATCATAACTATGAACACTATTTAGCTGCCTCATTTTTAAAGAGACTTCTGAACCGAATTGCATTGTGAACCAACCCTTATATTCGAACATTTCCACTGAAACAGTTGAAAAAGATTCATACCTTTTTCTAGCAGTGAACCTTACTAAATGTGCAACCCAATAATACATGCCATTCTTAAGGAACACACTGGTTCAGCCTTCTTGATCTATTGCATAGCTCGCACATCTCCTCAACATAAAAAAGTGATTCTTTGACCATCTCGGTCCCTTTGAGAGAAGTAGCAAGTGCATCATTGCCTGCCAATAGACAGTTGCACAATTTTGATAATGTAAGAGATGTCTCAAGTAACCAAAACAGAGAAAAAGAGCAAATCCCAACCTCAGTCCGATCCAGCAGCACACCGAACCCGCCCAAAGTTCCATGATCCAATCTGGCAAAGATACCCGGAATAAATAGTCTGCATTCAAATGGTTATAAGCAACAAATATATCAAGCACAAAAACTATATATACACTCCCTCTTGGCACTTCACCCAACCAATATAACATTTGGACACCACAAAACTGGAAATCACAAAACTGGAACTTGATCTAAACAGCAAAGACACTAAACTAATTAAATTTAATTATTTAAACCTACGATTAGAAAAACCCCATGATTGTTATATACCAATTAAAACTTGACCTAAAATAACAGAGACATAAAACAAATATTAATGACTGTCTTAAAGAAAACTACAAAAAAAAAAACCGAATCAGTGTATACAAAATCAAAAAATAAAATAAATAAGAACATGCACAACGGATTAAAAGAATGTACTTACCGATCAAAATAGAAGAAAAAAATAAAGGCCGCCTAAATATACAGGGAGGGAGGATTGTTATCCCAGGTTCGTAGGTCCTTCATCTACATTCAAATGATGTATGACAAAATCATTCCTTGTAGTACAAAAACAATTCAAATCCAAACATTATGAAAGCTTAAATAAGGAGAGGCTTAACTCATACATCAAACCAGATTAGTAATGGACAACGTAAAGATTAGTAAAAATAACGTAACACCACAAGAAAAAACACACATTCTACAAACCAAAAATACATAGATACAATTGAATATACGATTATTAGTTTCTAGCAGAAGATCAGGGCTACACACCTTTGTCCGCCATTTCTAGCAGAAGATCATGGCTTATGAATTGTATATACGGTTGCGACATCTTGACCTAGAATTGTTAATGTAGTTAAACTGTAGAACATCCAACAATCTCGAATCCTTTAAATGTAGACTACAAAGAACTTGACCATTAAGAAAATCCTGGATTTTAAGAGACATATAAAAAGAAAATTTGCGAAAATATACTATATTACATTATTTTGCTATCAAAATTAAGGTAATGAAATCTTTTAACAACCTATTCTACCAAAAATGGCTATCTCTCTCGTTATTTTCTCTAAACAATCCTCCCAAATATTTTTTTCTTCTTATTTCATCTCGGTAAGTCGTCTAAATCTTTTTGCCTTTTTATTTCCGAAAAAATAACCTATTTTTAGATTAATATCTTGGTACAACTCCATTCATGGAAATTCATAAGATGGTAAAAGCAACTTTGGTCGTGAACATGGAAATTAATAAGATTGTATAACTTAAAAAAACAAATCTATGCCTTGTGCAAATATCTTCGTTTTCCTTTATTATTTATTTTTTTCTCATATGGAGCATTAGATTGTTATTCGTTTTCCTTTATTATTATTCGTTTTCCTTTATTATTTATTGTGTTAAAAATCTTAACCCTACGGATCAATATGGAGCATTAGATGGTATCAACCCTATTAAAAATTAACGACCACAAAATATAAGGGGGCTAACTTGTTTTTCAGCCAATCAAAAGCGAGGGTTCCGTTGACCGGCCAATGGGAAAGGAGGTTAGCGCAACTCTGGACGTGGAGTGAGAGATGTGATTGGGTGTTTAGGTTGTTGATGCTGATTCTGTAGGTTCAGTACAATGCCAAAGTTCACCTACTTGAGTAATTATGGTTAACTGCACAGAGTTATGCACCACATTCTTTTTTGGAATGCCAAAATTTGGGACCTCAAAAGAGAAATGTTTCTGTTAGACGGTATAACCATATTCATCTACAATCTATTGTCGTATCTATCGCCAATCAGAGAGACTTAATGGATTAAAAACGGTTCATATTAAACTCCAACTGAAAGGGAGCCGGGGGCTTATATGATAGATAAAAAAAAATGGGGGGATAGCGATATTAGCATGTCATGAAGATCAATAATCTGACATGCTTCTGTTATTTTGGTCTTCTTCTGAACAGACTTTGTAGTGTGAATAGGCCAAGTTTAAATCATTGGATCTCGCTTCAAAACCAGAAGGAACAAAATATTTCAAGACTCTCTTATCTCAAATCTCTACACGATTTTGAGATTCCATCTGGATTCAAGTTTTGTTGATAACTTGCGATTTGTAATGTCACTGGCTATTAGTAAGAGGGAATCTAGTATTCTTTTTCTCCATTAGAAGACCAATGAGAGACCACTAATAACGACGACAGCGTCTTTAATTTAATAACGACTTGGAATTATAGTCTGGTCATTTAGTGTGCATTTTGCTTTCTGATGATAGTCATGAAAATTGGCACCTAACAGGGTCGGTAAAAAACAGATTGTCTGTTTATAACGGATCAAATTTTTACCGACCCTCAAAACATATTGGCTGATCCATATCCGTATCCAGATACGGAGTAAATTCTAGTACTAAATATACAACTCGAAAGAAAAGAAAAAAAGCTTTTCGAGTTAGACAAAAATGATGACCAAAGGAGGTAGATATTACTGATGTTCCTATCTCATAAGGTAAGCCCTAAATCATTCATTCTATGTTTTTGGATCTTCTCTAATCATAATGATTGAATGTTTTTATGTGTGTTTTTCTTATATGGTTTTATCTCTTGCATCGTGAATTAAAACCATTCTTTGCTATCAACTTCTTTTAGTTGTTATGAGAATCATAGATATTCTGGACTTCAATTAAAATCCAGTTTATCGATTAATCTTAATTTCTCGTGTAATACAAATTATTTTTAACTCTAAAACATATATGATTAGATTCACATAATCAAACACCTATTCTTGGATGGGGTTTGATTCATATAAAACTATAAAAAAAATATTGAAATGACATATTCTTGGACAGGGTTTTATTTTTAACCCCCTTTGCTCTTAACATGTTTGTGAAAATTCCCAAATAAGAATTAATACGGGACATTCTTTTTAATAGTATTTGTTTCTGATTTATGATCTTAGTTCCTAAATTGCAAAATTGATTTTTCGTTTTCATCATTCATTCTCTATTGCCTAGTTCCTTTTTCTATTTCGATTGATTGATTGTGTTAGGTTCTCATATTTGGCTTCATGAATTTCTCTTGTACAAGTTATATCTGATTTGTAATGAATTATTTGTTTTCGTATAATCATCAAATTTTAAGTTTGCATTGCTGTTGTTGTTGTAAATGTTTGCTAATAAGTGATGTTTTGGGTGGGTTGGCGATAACACATGTGTTGCTGCGGAATGGATAACACACATCACAAACATCTTAAGGAATCGAGGAATTCCCAGACCCATTATTCATCACATTCTTTCTTTCCTCTAAACCAAATTTGTGGTTCGCACAAGTATTTTATCTAAAAGATGGTGGTACATCTGGACCACAATTCCCACCTATGATTTTTTACTACAAGGTCGTCAAGAGTTTGAAACCAAGACATTCGAGAACTTTGTAGACAAAATGTTGTCTGGTCGCCAACCTTCGTTAAGTATAACGAAATTCTCACTAAGGTCTGATCAACAACATTTTGATGCATCTAAACTTTATCAGTGGATTTCAAATATAGTTAGGTGTAACATTGAACAACTCGACCTAGCCTTGTGTGACGATCAACACGTTAACCTTCCAATCTCTCTTTTTACCTGTAAATCACTTCTCGAGTTGAGATTACAGTTAAATATGTCTCTTAATCTTCCTAAATTCATCTCTATTCCGAAACTCAAGCTTCTTCACCTCTCCGATATAGTCTTACATAAGTTATTAGCTGAGCAGCTCATTCTGAACGCCCCACTGCTCGAAGAGTTGGTTTTAAGCAAATGTTTGTGGTCGGGTTGGAATGAGAGTACCTTAAGCATTTCAGCTCCTGCATTGAAATACTTTCGTTTCTATGATCCTGTAACTCATGAAGGTGTGCGCAGTGGCACTGTCAAAATTCATGCACCAAATCTACGGCAATTCACTTGCATAGGAAATATCGCCAAGGACTATATTCTGTCTAGCTTTCTTTCACTGGACGATGCTGATGTTTGTTTCAAATTCAATAGTGATCTTCTTGAAACAAGGGGCGCTGAAATAGGCCTTGCTGCAATTAAGCTTGTTGCAGCCCTTTCCAATGTGAGGTCTCTAATAATTTCTGGTGAAACTCTTGAGGTAATCCTATGCTCGTTTATTAATCTTTAGTTGTTATATTTTTGTTTACCATGCTGAAAACTAAGGCGGTTTGTTTTGTTGATGGTTTGCAGGCTCTCTCTTTTGCAAATGATCTGCCTGCATTTCAAAATCTAACCCATTTGACGGTGACTTCGAAGTGTAGTTCTTTGGCTGATAAAGTACTACTTAAGTTGTTCCAAAGTGCGCCTAATCTGGAGTCGCTTGTTTTGCAGGTATGCTAATCTCTCTAATCAGTTCTTTTGTAAAATTAAAAATAAATTCAATAGTTGTCTTAATTAATTTTTTTGATTCATTTTGTATTATATAGAAGTTAACAATGAACTCACCCGAATTCGGAGAAGTTGTATTTTGGAGCTTAAGTAAAGCAATTGGGTGTCCGTTTGCACGGCTAAAGTCAGTTCATTTGGAGGAGTTTTCATGGCACCCCAGGGATATGAGTTTCATAAAACTCATTTTGAAGAATGCAAAAGTTCTTGAAAAGGTGACTTTTAGAACTACTCCATTACCGTTATCACGCTTACTTGTGGAAATCGAAAGAAAGGAAAGACTTCAGGCTCCATGCTTGCGGGAATTGTACCAAAGAAGAAGGCGTCACTTAAATTCAAGCCCCCTAAGTTTGATTTAAGATACTACTTTGGAGGTTAACACTCGTATCGTTTTTTTTTGTTTTATCTTTTGTTTTTGTATATGTTGGTGAGACAACTCGTCACGTTAACAGCTTTGTTTCGCTGAAAGCTCTTGGTGCCAAAAACTGTGAGAGGAGACTACAATATAAGGGTAAGTAAACTGAACCATTGGCTAAGGATTCAATCCATTGAGATTTTGTGTTTTGAAATTTTTCTTGTTTAGCTAATAAGTAATTACTGAAATGAGCGCACATTGAACATGTAACTTGTAGTGCTACGGGTCGTGTAGTGCCATGCTAAAAATTAAGACGTGTCGTATTCTGCCATGTTTGAGGGCGTGCGGTGCCGGCCTGGCACATTTATTTTATACTATCGAAAGTAAATATTTGGGTATTACGTGTTTGTATAAAAATAAATCAACATTGCGAAGATAAAATGCTTGTGCAACTGCAAGCCTAGGCAACTCCTATGCGATTTTAAGTAAAATGCACTGTACAAAGTGGACAGTTTCTTGGCAACTTGCATAAGTCCTCAAGTGCCGCAGCTTTCAAATCTACATCAGAGCGAAGTAATGGAGAATAACCAAGAGTCATGTTTTCCAATATTTGTGCATTACTGAAGATAAGCTTTATCATATCTAATCTATCTCATTTTTGTACCCTGAAAAATCAGTCATTAGGAATTTCCTAAGCAGTGAATATATATGGCGAGTCGTCCTTATCTGACACCATTCTTCGTTCAGTGATAGAACCTGGTAATGATTAGCAAACACAAAATGTAAGTCAATATGTAATAGTATTAAGTATTCGAGGAGAAAACGATAATCGTAAATGGAGAAAACAAAGAAATACCTCAAGGCTTCGATCAGAAAGAGTAAGAGACGTAACATAAGGAAGCACCGGCAAAAGCTTCCTTACTTGTTGACCCATTAACTCAGGGATTCTGAGACGAGCTTTTGCTTGGGTTAATGACCCAAAATTCGATAAACCAAATTCATCTGCAGCATCACCTTTGTAATCCAAGTAAGCTAGGTTGGTTGCGTTGATCTTTTGGCCACTAGCGCAGCAGGTAGTGTCATGAGGAGGGGTATGAAACACCAAGCCACCAAGGTGGTCAATTTGGGATTTGAAATTCTAATTTTACTCCCATCCCATCTTGACCATCCATATCTTCTCATAACCAGTATTCTGAGGTGCGGAGATGTTGCCCAAACGGACAACCATCTTTTTGATAATATCCTTGTGCGGATGGCATCTCAAGGAAGGATAAAATCTTATGAAGGATGTCACCTACTAAGTTACTGATCAAGTCTTCTTTTACTGCTGCTTTCCTTTTCACAGGGACTATTTTTACTTTGAAATTTTTCAGAGGGGGTTCTTCTTCCATGCTTCTTGTGTTTGTTGAAACAACTAGGTTTTTTAATTTCTTTGTTATCAACAATGATTGATTTTTTTAACGGGATAGTAAAAAAAGATTACGGAGATATTTTTTTTTTTTTTTTTTTTTTTTGATCGAAAGAGAAGAATTTCATTAGATGGAGAAGAATGTACAAAATTCTCTAGGAGGTAGAAAAAAGAACCAAAAGGAAAATACAAGTTTACATATAAATTGATTCCCAATCATTTGCAGCCTTGAATATGAGAAGTTCAAATGAACTCTTTGTCCAGCAGCAACTTAGCCCAGCTAAGTACCTTGAGATTTAACATCTACTATTAGCTCATCATCATCTTGTAGTTGTATTCTTTTTCAAAAATCCTGCAGTTCCTTTCATGCCACACCACCCAAATAACTGCACTGAATGATCCCCCAAATGAAGTTCATAGGAAGGTGAGAAAAAGAGTGATCCCATGTTTTCTGCAAGATGTCTCAAAGAAAAAGGAAAAACCCATGCCCAATCACCACTGGAGAGACCGCACACCAAATCTTATGTGCAATTTTACAATGCGGGGAACAAATGTTCTTGCGTTTCAATAGTATTACCACACATGATGCGGGAATTGTAAATATCTACTCCCCTTAGTCCGAAGATTGTCGATGGTATTGCTTGTCATGGATTGCACACAGGACAAGAAACTTGACTTTAGGAGGGATTGCAGGTTTACATATGAATGAGTGAGGAAAGTTGTCAATACCAGAATCTTCAATGAGTTTTGAATACAAAGACTTTACCGAAAATATTCCAGGAACTGTGTAGGCCCATCTTCTAGTGTCCATGGAAGAGTCGAACAGGAGGAGTATCTCAATGCGCAAGAAAAAAAGAGCTGCAAAGTGTTAGCTTCTTTATCAGATAACAATCTTACGGAATTGAAATTCCATTTACCATCTTGTCACCATATCTGCGAGTTTTGCATTTTTATCTCTAACAATCTTATACAAGGATGCGAATGACACTTTGCCAGTAGATCATTGCCGATCCACTGATCATTCCGAGAAAGAAATGTCTCTCGGGTGTATATATAAAGTTGAATTCATAGAAATCACTTGACTCTGTTGGCAATGACTCTCCGACAGAGATGCCATAAGTGGAGGCTGACTTTACAGTACCCAACAAGAATAATTGCCCCCCATGTTTGTAATTTATGATTTTTGTACCAAAGCTTGTTTCTATCAATACCGAATCTCCAACACCATTTAGCCAGCATGGCTATATTCATTAGTTTGAGATTACTGAGACTCCAAACCACCTTTATGTAAAGGCGCACAAACTATTTCCCAATTTATAAGATGAGAAGTTTTAGAACCGAGTTATATTCCCACAAAAAATTTCTCATCTTTTTCTCCAAGATTTTGATTACTGGAGGCAGGAGCCTTAAACAAAGAGAAGTAATACATGGGCAAAGAGAGAATACACTTAAGAAATTGCCGGTTTACCTCCTTTGAAAGATTGCATCTTCTCCATGTAGAAAGTCTAGCTTCAAATTTCTCAATTATAGGGTCCCAAATGTATTTAGACGTACATTTAGCACCTAAAGGCATACCCAAGTACAAGAAAGGCAAGATATCATTGCACAACCCAACTCACTTTGCCCAAGTAGGTAAATCTAGTACATTTCCGATGGCTATAAGTCTGGTCTTAGAAGTATTCACCTTTAGACCGGCCCGATGAACTCAAAACAATGAAGAGAGAAAAGAGATTATGTAATTCCTCCTTCTTATTATCAATGAAGAATATAGTATCATCTGCGTGAGTGTAAATGAGTTACCTTGATACTTGATGGAGAAACAGAAAAACCATTAAAGAGGTTGAGATGGCGACTCTATCCAAGTATCTTGAAAAACCTTCCATAAGCAATGTTGAAGAGTAGAGGTGAAATAGGACATCCCTGCCTAACACCCCTCGAACTCCTAAAGTATCCAAATGCAGAGCCATTAATGAGAACAGAGAAAGAGGAGGTTGAATAACAAAACACTGAGCCACCTACACCATCTTCTACTAAAACCCATCTTGTAGCACAAACTCAAGATAACTCCAATTGATTCTATCAAAAGCTTTTTCAAGGTCAATCTTACACACAATTCCAGCCTTTTCTGATCTTACTCTTGAATCAACCAGCTCATTAGCAATGAGAATCCCATCTACAATTTGCCTACCTTCAATATATGCACATTGAACAGGTGAAATAAGCTTATCCATCACTAATTTAAGTCTAGAAGCTAGTACCTTAGCAATGATCTTATAAACACTTGTTAAAAAGGCAAATAGGTCTGCAATCTTTTATGGTCTCAATATGATCTTTCTTAGGAACTAGAGTAATAAAAGTTGAGTTATGTTTAATATCAATATTACCAGTACGTAACTCTGTGATATCCATGATGTCTTTTGATGAAGTCCCAAGACTTAAGAAAGAACATAATAGGAAAACCATCAGTCCGGGTGCTTTATCATGGCCAAGATCTTTGATTGCATTGAAGACTTCATCCTCTTTAAAATCTTCATCAAGGATGTCGGCTCACTACCCGCTAATTTTATCAAACCCAATGTCCTCAGAGTTGTGGCCTGATTAATTCTTCTTACGTAAAACAAGTTTCTTGTAGTAGTGACAATATGTTCTTGAAGCTCTTTTCGATCTGGCACAAGTTCACCATCAATGTATAGCTGCTTAATCCTATTATATCTCCTCCACAGCGAGCATGATTGATAAAAAAGAAGTATTCCGATCTCCCTCTAACCATTGAGTGTTAGACTTGATTCTCCATAATACCTCTTCTTGTTGTGAAACTTTCTCAAACTCAGTCTTGTACTTTATTTTCTCCTTCAACATATCTTCAGTAAGGATATTATCCTCAGCAAAGTCATCTATATCTGAATTTCAACGAATCATATTTAGTTTTGTATTAGTGTGTCCAAATACCTCTTTATTCCAAATCTTGAGTTTTCTTTAAGTGCTTTCAACAGGCCAAAGTATACAACTAGGGTGTACCCTTAAAACAAAAGACTGCCACCAATCCTCCAATAATTGAAGGAATCCATTCTCCATGAACCACATAATTTCAAACCTAAAGGGGCTAGGACCCCAAGATGGGTCAGATATGTCTAGAAGTAAGGGGATATGGTCAGGGGTGGGTCGAGATTTTAAAGCTTTGGGAAACAAGAGGATAGTGAGCTTCAAAAGAGGGGGAGATTATGAATCTGTCAATTCTGGACATCACAGGGTTTGATTGTCCATTTGACCAAGTATATCTAGCACCTTTCAAGGGAAGATCGATTAGATCGTGCTGCATTATGAACTCAGAAAAGTGCTTCATGCTTGTAGTGATTTTGCTGCACCCTTTCTTCTCATCACACTTCACTATGGTGTTGAAGTCACCTCCAAGACACCAAGGCAGGTTCCAATATCTACAAACGTTGTCTAATTCTTCCCAAAACTCAGCTCTGTCAGCAGGTTTATTTGGTCCATAGACATTAGTGAGAACCCAAGCGAAGTTATCTTGTTTGTTGATGCAGGAAATAGAGAGTGTATATTCTCCCATCAGAGAATCTGTAACATCTACAACATCTTTATTCCGAGATAGTGATCATACCTCCGGAACTACCCCTTTGATTGTTGGAAAGTCAACCTATATTTGTAAACCCACAAATCTGCTTGATGTCAAAGGCTGTACAATGCATCATTTTTGTTTCTTGTAGAATGATGATTGGGGCTTTAATCAAGTGTATCATCTTCTTAACGACAGTTCTTCTGATGTTAGAGTTAAGGCCTCTAACATTCCAAGTTAGAATTGTAAGATTCATTTGGAAACTTTACTGACCCTACCTTTGGAATTTCTTTTAGTTGTGGTTGTTGGAGTCCCAATAATTTGTATTGAAATACCGAGCCTCTTGTACTCATTGATGAGTCTCTTTGGAACTAAAGGCTGAAGAACGTCAGATTCCGTAGAACAAGTATCATCTTGAACTTCTTCCTGTGAAGGTTCAAACCCAGGTGGGTATGTTGGAGTGCTTGCAGTTGATGAATCATCTTGATCAGAATCCATATTTACCAGGAAAGAGTTTTCCAGGCCATCACCATTCATTAATGGAGGATGTTGTTGCTTGGGTTCATGGACTGAGATATCATGAATATTATCTAAAACCACCAAAGATTGTACTGCAAAATCTTCTTCAGGGATGATTTTCAGTGGAAGAATAGGTACTGGTTTTATAATAGGTCCTGTGTTAGATATTCTAGAGATAAGGTACTTTCTAGAATGGTTAGGCATAGTAGAGAAACTAATACCTAACTTGATGCCCAAGTCGAACAGACGGTTAACCTCATTGATTACCCATACAGGAATTTGAATGTGTTTGAGAAATTTGGGATTGTTTGGGTGAAGATTGAGATGGACAATTGGGGTTGCTGAAAGAGAGATATTACTGGGGTATGGTGGGTGTGATGAATGATGTAGAGTGGTTACGGTTATGGTTTTTGCGAGAGGAAATTGATGATGATCAGGGGAAGAAACAGTAATGTGATTGAGGTTTTGGTTTTGAGGATTTAGGGTGATGGTTGTGGATGATGGAAAAGATGGAGGTACGGAATCAATGTACACAGGTGCCACCGAAACTACATGAGGTATTGGGATATATGTGATATCGTCTGTGATTGCAACTTTGAAAGCAGGTTGCGATATTGGAAACACGTCAATGTCCATGTTTGAAACTTCAGCTGTAGCGTTGGTGACAAGAGTTTCTGTTGTAGTCACAGAATTAGTCGTAACCAGAGCCCTTGGTTGCCAAACCTGTGTGACTTTTTTGGGCCTTTTTCCTCTTTTGGATCTATTCTTTGATCCATGATGACTTGGTTTGTCAGATTTTTTGAAAGTCTTTCCCGATATAGAAACAGTTGCAGATTCCGTGAAATCATCAGCCGGTACAATATTCGTATAACAGAAGCTATCATTAGGGAGATCTTTCCTCTTTTTCTGCCTTGTAATTTCCACAGAATCAGGGGAAAATCCTGTGCTCTTGAATGTGATCCATTCTTGTCGGAGGTACAATGAGAAAGTTCTGATCAACTAGGTTTGACTTTTCAGTCACAGTGATGTGAGCATGGAAGATCTGATTGCCTGTAAAGATTTTAATTACTCTTGGAATGTAATTTATGCCTTTTTTGTTCCTGATCTTCAATCGCATTGCTCTAAGATCCTTTAATCTCAGTGTGTCCGGATCAATTAACAAAAGTTCCCCACAGAATTTGGCAATGGCATGTATGACATTTAGAGACCAATATTGATATGGAACACCATGAATTTCCAGATTGAATTCTTGATGTTTGCAAGGCGGTGAACTCCAAATTTGACTATGCCATCTAAAAACAGAATAACATACTCCGTTTGCCACAAACTTAAATTCCAGATTTGCCTTTGAAAGATTGGCATCAGCATGAAAAATAGCTTGAAAGGAATTGATAGGAAAAATTTGGAAACTTGAAACAATGAATAATTCTGAACAGAGAATGGATCCAATAAGGTTCCAAGAATGAACCCTAATTGGCGAGGAAATGATAAAACAATCCTTCCAGAATCCTAAAGAATTATTGCTGTTTTCAATGGTAAGATGCCTTTTGTAATTAGATTTTTTGGTCACCATGGTTGGAGCATCAAATATATCACAGAGGAAAGGAGATTGAATGGATTTTTGAGGCTGGATATTTTGCTGTTGTTTAGTAGGTTTAAAAGGTGGAATTGGTGGTGTGGGGGTAGAAAGAAGGGATTGGGCATAGGTAATGGATGGTTTTGTGAAGGTTTGTGGAATGGGTTTAGGATTTTGGAATTGGTTAACAGTTTGTGTGGAGAATAGAATGATGGATTCTAGAGTTGTCGCCACAGCAAACCAGCCTTCATAGAAATCTCCAGCAGGGATGTAGAAGGATACAGTATTAGATTTAGGCTCTGCAAGGATAATATGTAGATAAAATCCTTTCTCATTTGATTGTTTTGTTGCACAAAACCAGCGGTTATTATCATCATATTTCCATACTTTCCTTCCTTCATCACCATTTTTTGCAGCTTCAAAGAAAACATGATGTAAATCTTTGGCTAACTTATTGGTGAAAATACCTTTGAGAGAACCGTGTGAATAAAATTCAGTTAGGGTAATGGAGGATGATGGGGAGGTTTTGCTACACGAAAACCGCAGAAATTTCTTTTCGATTTGTACATAACGATGTTCAGATGACATTATTAGGTAGGGAAATGGATCTAGGATTAATAGAAAGATTTGAATTGGGATTTCCTAAGGATCTAGGGATTAACAGGGATACGGAGATATACTTATATATATATATAATATTTTGGAATTTTAATTACTGAAAAGGAAGACATCCCTAATTCAAATACACCTTTAAAAGTCCAATATTTTGGGCACTTTTTTATTTTTCCTCCAATCAAAAAATTTATTAAAGAAAAAACGGGCAGCTAGCTCAGCTGGTCATCCCTGTTTCCTAAAGTTGCATGCGTTTCAAGAGGTCCCAGGTTCGAGTCCTCAATGACGTAATATTGCAGAAATTAATATGGAAGGTAGAGTTAGCTTGCCCCACTTGTGTCACAACCTCAGCCCCCCATCCGCTTCGGCACCCCCTTGGTTAGGTTACCCATGAGACTCGCTGGTAGGCTAGCACATTAAAACAACCTATCCAATTAGTGTAATAGTATGTTGTTGGAGCTTAGCTTGTTAGGCTTCCAACTAGTTAATGTTAAAATAAAATAAAATTAAAAGGATTACAAGAGGTCCCGAACCCCCGATCTTTTTGTTAGCTGCACAAGGTTATGCTCTCTTATTCGGAATGCCAAAATTTTGGGAGTGTAGCTATGTCCATAGGGATGCTAATAGTTTAGCAGATTCTTTAGCTAAATCTGCTAAAACTTTGGGTTCTTCAGTTGATTGGAACTATGACTGGCCAAATTGGATCAACACGTTGATCTTAAGTGACCAAAACAATGTTGTTACTTCCTAATCTTTAATATAAAGTTCTTCCTTTCTTATTAAAAAAAAAAACTGTGTAACAGTTCTCATAGATGATCTAACCATGTTCAAATAGCATACCGTTTCCGTTGCCAGTTAGAAACATCTTTGCCAGAAAGAGATTTATATTACTCATTTGCCTTCCATTTGATGTGTAGACTCTGACTGAAACAGAGCTGGAGGCTTACAAGACAAAGACGGGGGCAAGAGAGAGCTTGACGTTGCCAAAGATGATGAGCTTCTTGGGACTGACATAAGGACTGTTTCTTGAGCCGATGTTGAGAAGCTTGGCACCCATATCTGCCTTTCAAATTACAATTAAATATTTGAAATAGCAAAAATAAAACAACGTACATAATCATATAACAATAGTACAACTTAGAAATTAAAACAAAATTCAACTGCACCTAATAAAAAGCACTTTAAATAAAAATAAACTAGTAGGAAACTTGGAAATAAAAAAAAACCTAGCTCTTATTAAATAGCTTATACCATTCATTTTCACGTCTTTGTGTTTTATAATCTGGTTTCTCATTGCAACCTTCATCATTTTAACGAGGAGGAGTCTTTCAAATAAACACCGACCAAAATTCTCCTCATTTTAAGGAATGAAACATGATTCCATGATGGGGATCCTTAACTTGTTGCATTCTTCACGTAACTGGTGGGCTTCCTCTACTAGTAAAAAACCACTCTTCATAATATCGACTACCATTTTCCGTTGTGTAGAAATTAGTCAGTACACGCTTGTGAGTACAATCGTTTCCATATATGGTGGTATCATTGGGGTTTTAATTTCTTTTTCGGACGGTGAAATCAAATGAAGTAATGCTAGACTCTTGAAAGGATCCTGTCATTATTTTCTGATAATTTAAGATGAAGACTTGTTAAAAAAAAATACAGCTAGCCAGTAACTATGATTTCTTTAGCGCAGAGTCAATTAAGCAGAAAGAAATATGAAATGAATAAGATATGGGAACATGGTACACTTAAAAAGATTCACTGCCACACTATTTTATGAATATCCGACTCATAAGACCATGCTTTGTTATGTGTTAAGAAAATTCAATCATGGGAATGCCGTACATTAATTGTACGTTCGCAGACATGAAAATTTTAATTCCACCTAAATATAGCTGGGCCAGCATTCAGAGGATTGTACAACTGATATATGCATGCAAAGTTTTTGTACATTCAAATACGTGAGTATGTTGGTCCCTTATATCATTAGATACGCCATTCATATTGATGACAATAGCATCATATTGCATATAATGTACTTGGTACGACATTCAATTCCATGACAGTAACACCATATAGGATATACACAAACAATGGCGGTCACATATATCCGCACAGATCTGCGAAACTTTGTTGTCTACCCAGTGTATTGTACATTTCAGACATATATATATGCGTTCTTTATGTGGTACTTATATTAAACATACCTACCACAACGTTTCCGCTTTGGTGGCATTTATAAGAGCTACAAAAGCGTTTAACGATGATGAGTATGAACTTGCTATGAGAGACCTAGCTTTAGCGAGCCCCACTGCTTTAGCATCTATAGTGGATCTTGGACCGAAAATATGGGCCAGTATGAAGGCTACAACCGGTCGTTTTACTCTCATGGCTACAAACACCTGTGAAACTTTCAATTCAAAAATAGCATATGTTAAAGGCTTCCAATCTGCCATTTAGTCGATTACATTATGAGTTCCTTATGGAATGGTTTTGCCAACGTAGACAACTAAATATCGTAATTGGCATCCTTTGAGTGAACATTCACATGATATAATCGATGAACGGTGGGATGTGGAAAATAGGTTTGTGGCTTGCCATGTCGATGGATACGAATATGAAGTGGACGAGGGCGACTATGAAGAGAAGCACACCGTTTATCTTGACCGAAGGTCTTACATGCAAATTTTTGACTATCACCATTTTCCGTGTACTCACGTACTTGCAGTGTGTGAGACATATAAGATAAAAGAAGAAGACCTTTGTCGGGAATTTTATAAAACTTCTGTTTGGAGATTTATGTATGAACTTAAAATCTACAGTGTGGTGAGCCCAAAAACTTGGGATGTCCCAATTGAGGTGGCCAAGAAAACTACACAAAAGTTGGTCGTCGGATCATCGAGAGGAAAAGGTCTGCAGTTGAAAAACCTAGAGAAAAAAAAAAAGCTTGTTCAAGATCTAACCAGGACGGGGCATTACGCTAACAACATACATTATCCAGGGCTTAGTATTGGAGTGATTTTGATTTCTGACATTGATTACCTTGTTATTTTTGTTTGAAATAGTTTAGGCGACATCATTAGTATTTTTGTTTTAGTTGGTTTTAGATATGTCCTCGTCCTCGGGGAGACTTAGTTTTTCTCACACTTAATGAAACTTTAAATTTGGGAAAGTAGTTCTTCAGTAATAGATATTGGGAATACCTTTTCCAAAGGAATTCCTTAGTTTTCTAATATTTTATTGATGTAAATTCTAGAGTAGTATTATTTGAGAGTTTACCTACAAATATTTGATCTTTCTCGTGAGAAATCATATGCAGATGAGACATTAAGATGGATGGATAATAAATTGGAAAGTATGAAAAATGACTTTTTTCAGGAATAGATAAGAGGATTTAATTGGAATGTTGTGGTTAATGAGTGTAAAACGAATGATAAGAAATTGAAAAACATGAAAAATGACTTTTTTCAGGTACATATGAGATGATTTAACGGGAACGTGGTCAGTGGATATGAAACGAATGTTGGCCCAGCTTTATTTAGGTGGAATTAAATTCTTCGTGTTTGCGAACATACAATTAATGTACAGCATTCCCATGATTGAATTCTCGTAACACATAGCAAAGCAGTGAATGGTTTTGTGGGTCAGACATTCATAAAGTAGTGTGGCAGTGCATCTGTATAAGTTTAGCATGTTTGTATATCTTATTCATTTCATATTCCTTTCTGCTTAATTAACTCTAGGCTGAAAAAATCACAGCTACTAGTTGTATTTTTTTAACAAGTCTTCATCTTAAACTATCTGAACATAATGACACGATCCTCTCAAGAGTGTAGCATTACTTCAATTGATTTCACTACCCGAACAAGAAACCAAAACCCCAATTATACCATCACATATGGAAGTGATCGTACTCACAAGCGTGTACTTACTAATTTCTACACAACAGAAAATGGTAGTCAATATCGCGAAGAGTGGTTTTACACTAATAGAGGAAAACCGCCAGTTACGTGAAGAATGCAACAGTGTTAAGGATCCCCGTCATGGTATCATGTTTCCTTCCTTATCATGGCAACGGCATCCACACCAAGGGAAAGAATTTTAGACAGTGTTTATTTGAAGAAATCATCCTTGTTGAAATGATGAATGATGCAACGAGGAGCCATATTAGAAAACCCTAAGACAAAAAGTGTGAAAGTCAACGGTATAAGTTATTTAATAAGTATTAGGATTTATATTTACCAGTTTCTTATTAGTTTATTTTATATTTAAAGTGCTTTGTATTAGGTAATGGAATTGCGTTTTAACTTCTAAATTGTACTAATGTTATATGGTTATATAATTTTCGTTTTTTTATTTCTGCTATTTCAAACATATAATTGTAATTTTAAAAGGCAAATATGGCTTCCAAACCTTATTTTTATTGATAAGGCAGATATGGGTGCCAAACCTTGTTGTTGGCAAAGATGATGAGCTGCTCTTCTATACCACCCATCAGTAACTAAAACAACCTCCTTTCTATCGTAATTCATTACCAATGGATTTAACCCACATATGCAAGAGAACAAATAGGAAATCACAATTAGATGTCAATTGGGAGGGTTTCAACGTCTTCATCATCAACAATTGAAACTAACACTTATAATTATTTAAAGAATGAAATTTATTTTATTTACAGGCTGCTTAAAAAGGAAGATACAAGTTACTCACCGATAGCATCACCTATGTTGAAAATGCTCCAAAAGATAGCAGTATATAGAAGTCATAATAGCCACCAGCCAAAAGAAGACAACACCAATACCCAAAATAAGTACTAACACAACAAAAAGACCGAAAGCACCTTGACCAGCCAAAAGAAGACAACACCAACACCCAAAATAAGTACACCACCACTCATATCAAAACCAGCACCATGCATATCACCACTAACACCAAGGACCACTTAGAGCTTAAAAATGACGGAAGTATAGCTTCTAACCGTCCAATATATCAGGAGATCCACCTAATGCTTAGCCCATAAATACGCAAATAAGAGAAACATCTATAAGATTACAGGTACACTGTCGGAAACAAGAAACTAATGTTTTATTTAAAACAACAAAAAGGAAATATGTGTCTAATGCCTAATGGAGTGCATAACAAGGCAAAAACTATCTGTTAAGAAACAAAAAGAAACGGAATAATGTATGTTATGGTGGAGGTATGTTGAACAATCAGATACCTTCCTTCGAGCATCTGCTGGTGGACAATCTAAAACAATTATTATAAGAGGTGTATATACAAGTTACATATCAAGCGTCTTACTTAATTAGTTACTAATTACACAGAATCATCGCAAAGAACTAAACAACATTGCACGATATATTAGGAAATTTCATGCCAATATGAGATACACAACATATGACTTTGGAGCAGCCAATATGGGTTCAGTTAGATAACAACGAATCTAATTATCATCTTTTTAGTAGGTAGGTTAAAATCAGTAGCAACTAAATGGGATAAGGGTTCTAGAAATGCAGGCACTATGTTATCAAAGGTCTCGCTTAATCGTCCCTTACCATAAGTTATCCCTTTCCATACATTAACACTCACTATAATCTCATCCAGTATGATTAGAAACCACAACAAGGTAACCACCTTAACAGATTTCAAGGGAAAAAAAAGAGACCTGCTTGATGTAATAAACAACCATTCCGATAAAAATGAAAAAAAAAAAAAATGAATCAAAAACAAAACATATCAAAAAAGATGAATCAAATTCAAATTAAAATGAAAAAATTTCACAATCACAAGAAGCTACAGCGATGAATCTATGAACCCTAAAAAAAATTTTGAAAAAAAAAGGAAAAAAAAAAATCTATTCTCAAAAGAAGAATACCTCCTTCCTTTAATTCTCTCACTAGAACCCCAAACCCTAATGAGATGAAATCAAAATTTTATCTCCAACGCGTAAGTGATCCTCACTGGCTGGTTCTACATCATGAAACAAGTATCAAATTGATTATACAGATAATGACCAAATTTATTACAGAGGATTTGGTAAGAGAAACAGGAGAGAAGTTTTCGATGATTACATATCATTTTGAAACCCTAAATCAATCCTTTCTTTTTTTTTCTGCTCGTTTAACCTTAAATCGTAAGTGAAGTTGGGTTGATGAATAATATCTTTGTGTCTTAATCTAAAACACAGTGAGGGTTGAAAGGAAAATGAAACTGAGAGGAAAATGAGAGGGAAAGGTTCGAGTGAGAAGGAGATGAAAAATGACGGAAAGATCAAGTAATTTTGTTATAGAAGAAGGAGTTCTGCTTAGGTGGTAGCTGAATCAGTCGGAAGGGTGTGGAATATTAAAGTGAATATTTTCGGAACTGGCGAGGCAACAAAAGATTTCAAGACTCTCGTATTTCAAATCTCTACACGATTCTTTCTGGTTGAACTTTGTTAACAAACTTAAGGTTCATCAACAATATGTTGGATGATTTATTCATCTCTAAGAAGAGGTATCTGTAGTCAACAAGAACAAAGGTAAAGTAAATATAAATGAAATCCACAACCGTAATTAGGTGGTGGGTGAAGAGGCATGAAGTTAAGGGGTGGTGTAGAAAGTCAAAGAAAATAAATGTACAAGACTTTCTCTAAAGACTATGCTACTGGCTAACAAACTTTTTGTTGATAGCGTTCTGTAATGCCACTGGCTATTAGTTAGGCCTCTTCCTATGCACATGCCAAAACATGGTATTTGGCATATATGCACCCACTATGGATATGCCAAACTGCCAAACTCATATGCCAATATGTTTTTCCGGCATATAGGCATACACGGCATGAGTTTCAAATGAGCGATAGAGTCTCGGTCACTCGATGGTCAAAAAATCGTTCGATGGTCATTCACTCGACAGCGACAGTCAAGCTATCGCTCGATACTATGATAATCGCTTATCAAATCTTCATCTAACGGCTACAATTTCCCCCTACCTGATTTCAACCAATTCCAACCCAACTTCAAATTCATTTCATCATGCATAGTGCATAACCGAAGTGGATTTGACTACAGAGAAATAACATGGATCATGATAGCGTATTTCCACATACCTACTCGGAGAAAAGTGGATGACCACTGATAGTTGTGGTATAACTTTTTTAGTAAGGCCGTATTTTATTATTCGTATTACAAAATCGACTGAAAGACTCCTCGCTCAAATTCATCTTTTCTTTTCTTTTTTTATTGGTCTAATTCCGCTACTATCAAGGTGATTTTTTTAATGAAATGTGAATCCCCAGTTTCAATCTGAATATTAGTTTAAAAGATAGTTTCCATTAATCTAAAAAAAAATAAAATTACATTTCACATTTTCGCAAAATAAATAAATTATTATCTTAAACCATATATGTTTTCTCTTAATAAAAATATTATAGGAAATATTACACAGGGCTTTTGGTTGGAAACCTATCGACAAGCTGGGCCCCAACACCTCTTTGAATAGTAATTCCTAAGCGATAAAAAATGAAACTACCAAAACCACTACTAGCGTCATTACTAACCAGACAGTTCCTTAGGCGCTAAAAAAAATCGAGTGTCCTCACCAAGCTCCCTAATGTGGAGAAGGCAAGACACCCAAACCATAACAGTGTGCAGCGACTTGTCCCAGAAATATTAGGCATGTTTTGAGAAAACCACACGAGAAATAGCCTTACCGGGGCGAAGGAGGCGAACACGATCACCGAGAAAGGAGAGACACTGTAACGTCCCATACAAACATCTTGCCCATTCTCCCGGTTGAGGACGAGGATATTAGCAGGTTTTAGATCTTTGCCATCATCGATCAAGACCCGAGAGGAAACCTCCTTGCCTTGCGAGGCACATTTGGATTTTTAACAAATGTCACAATAGCATCACCGAACCACATCGTGATTAAATTTATAACCAATGTCTTTAGCACAATGAAGCGCATGATCTCCAAAAATATCCACAGACTTGTTACAACTTGGACACAAGCTATTCTCGACAAACAAAGGAATACCCAAGCGATAACAAAGCACATCTCTAAATTGTCTAGGTCAAGAAATTGGTTAAGCCCACTAATGGGTACCGCCAAGATAGTCTGAGCATGCTTGATACGGTTACATTGCCATAGGATGGTCTCTTTGAGACATATGAAATTGGTGCAGGATTTGCTTCTTAAACTGCATCAAAATAAACACCTGTGGGAGGAATGCATGGAAGGGCGGTTTCATCGACACAATAAGTAGACAGTTAATCCACATACAGGTGAAGGTACGAAGAGCCAGGTGATAAGCTAAACCTTTGTCCGTTGAGAATAAATTACAAGGATCGTCTTACATGCGAAGTAGTCGACTTCGAGAAGCAAGATGTGATAAGCACGAGTATCCGCCATGGTATAAATGCCAAGTCCGCCATCCTTAATAGGTAAGGTAGCCAATCTCTTCCGTAGCGACCAAAACCCGTACCATCCCAAGTTATCATAAGCCTCAAATACTGAAAAAGCTGGTCATCAAAGAGATCAGTAGCCGGTTGTATTGCAACAGGATTGGTAGTTCGCATAGCAAAATAAAGTCTAGACACACCAGTACAGTTGCGAAGCAAAAGCATCTCACTTTGAGGGTCCTTGAGTTTCTTGATCGCATTCATTAGTTGAACAATTTTGTGCACCCTATTCAACATCATGTCGCTAATAAAGTCCATGTCTAAACTCACTGGACCACCCAAAATTTTAACGCCTTTAGAAGGCCTACCAATACCCGTAGGGAAGACACCATCCATTGTACTTCTAGGATCAAGAGAAGGCCAAAAACTTCAGTCTTCTTTATATTGAGGTGCAACCCCCTGCATGGTCCTTCAGATTCAATTATACGCAAAGCCTTGGCCACCTCTAGAGTATCCCCAACTATAGTACCATCATCAAGGTACCAAGCGTGCAAGTCAAGTTTTCATCGAGAAGCAATGGTCTTCACTAGGGGTGATGTCAATGCAAATAACAAGGGTCAGGAGAGGGTCACCTTGTTGCACACACCGAAGAAGAGGAAAAATATATTGGGCATAATAAAGCTTAGGCATTTGGACGTAAGTAACAAAAAATTCTACCCAGAAAAATACCTGGACAGTGAAGACGAACTTCTTTGATGAGTGAGATGCTCACCATGTTGAAGGCATTAGAAAAGTCAATTAGCAACATTGACATATTATCTGAATGGCCCTTCAACTCCAAAACAGTTCTGACATGTAAAAAAATACCTTCACCTCCAACGAGAACACCAACCCCCAAATTGGTAATCTCCTAAATAAGAAGTCATGTCTTCCCCCAACAGCAAAATTGACCACCTTAGAAACTAATCCGCCTAAATTGTACCCATTTGCAATAGGACGGAAGACCTCCACCGTCTTAAGCAAAGGAGTCAAAGGAGCACTAGCAATGTATTCGCCCAAAACACCGGGGCATTTCCCGCCAACCAAAGGTTGACAACCCCGGAGAGATATAAACAAGCAAATCATCTTCTCAAGTGCAGCCGCTCAGTAAGAACATCAACAAAGTGTTGCGCCCTTAGACCCGTCCCGACCACACACGTACCTTTCGGGAAACTTTTGATAGCTCCCAAAATCGCTTGGAATCCACAAAGATGGGATCACGGTGATGTCGTCTATTGGAACATCGGGAGGATGCTATGGGATGTTTGTCTAACAAGTCAAGGTGCGTCTTCTCATCATGTAGTAAACGCCATACATGAAGACAAACCCGATAGCATTACTGAAATGCCTAATTGATCTTTTCGACAAGCTACAATAAGCAGGTGAAAGCTTTTCTCTCCATGTTCTTCTCGGCGGCTTTCTTAGAACCACCGCGAGATGTGATTTATTTGCAGCAATTTGTTAGCCAAAAACAGCATACATTTGGCTCTCTCCAATCATTAAGCTTCTGCAAAATAGATGCCACTTGCATCCGTTTGCAGTTGCCAGGACTTCCGTTCGGCGAGGCTCTTCGGTTGATAGAGATCTGAGAGTAAAAATGGGGAGGAGGAGCCCAGACGAAGCCAGGCTGAAAGACTGCTGGGCTTACAATAACCCGGTCAAGACATACCTTGAGAACCCTGGAAAATGCAAGTACGCATTTGTGGGGGATGCAGCGGTAGTGGGATTTGTCGTTGGAGCACGGTGTTTAGTAGATCCGTGACAAAAACTCCAGCATCGTTGTCCACTTTCCAGTGCAGCAACAGCCATAACAGCATCATCAGTGCGGCTATCGAACCCTACGAACTGACATCTTCCGACGACTTCGGCGTCACCCGAGGCTTGTCCAAACCATGAATCGAAACTCCCATTACAAGGTCCTGAGATGAAGTCATGAACAAACCTTCCTCTACCCTTGCAAGGTTTCGAACAAGCATGTAAATACATGCATTTGCTACAAAACCACATTCGAAGGAAGCGTAGAGCCTTCTCCAGATCGAGATATACCCTCAAATCCCTTGCAATCAACTCACAGACTGTGGTTTTACTATCTTCCAAGGAGAGGTGTTTGTTGTGGAGGTGTTTCAGAAACGAACCTTTGACGTAACCCCTTCCATGAACACCATCAGGGCAATCATGGAGACATTTGAAAGGGCAGTGGACGTAGTCGGAGGTAGCTGCAACTGAAAAAGGCGAGTATGTGGTCGTGGAAGAGGTGGAGGTAAGCTGGGGTGAAGATGTGCACATGGAGGCATGTGAAGAAGAAGATCGAGTGAGCGTCGGCATGGGAAGAAAGTAAAGAAAAAAAAACCTAAATTGAACCCTAAGAAAACCAAAAAAACAGCAGAGAAGGGTTGAAAAATCAGCGAAAAAAGGAGAAAAAGTGGTGGTGAAATCAAAATTAAAAACAAGACGAAAAAACTAAACGACGATCCCATGTTGAATCCGTGATTGGAAGGAGTTTCCAATCGCCGGAAATTTCCGCCGGGAGAGAAACATGAGAGAGAAACATTACCACTCCTTTCACATTTCAACTAAAAGAAAACATTTTAACTACTCATTTCCTTGTCTGTTTCCTTGTCCATTTTCTCCCGGACCAAAAGATCAATTGGTGCATTTACGGATCCATAGAGTTGTTGACAAACTAGTTAAGGTGCCGGTTTGAGGCCGACAGTGGTTGAGTCTCATCAGAATCACCATAACCTTGATAAGCAATGGGAGTACGGGGTATGGGAACATTATACAAATCTTGAAATGCGTGTGAATGATATTGTTGCTGGAATGGTTGAAATGCTGATGAGGTTGAGGCAATTGGGGTATACAAATTCGTTTGCCTAACTACTTCCATGTTCACACCACCACACAGGTCGGTATGTCGGTTGCAAATGACTAAACATACGTGTAGGATTTGTATCCATGCCAATGTTTTCTTCAACACCATGTCTTGCTTGACTTTCTAACACCATGTTTGGAGTTGAACTTTCTGGTACCTCCTTCATATGACGACGTCTCAATCTTCTTTCACCACTTTGCTGACTTCCACGTCTTTGATGACTTCGAAACTTTGATTACTTTGACGACTTTGCTGGCCTCCAGGGACTCAATCCTCTACCGGCTCAACAGGACTCAATCCTCTACCGGCTCAACACTTGGGACTCATGTCATACATCATGCTTTCCCTCAATCTTTGCATCTGTTCCAAGTCGTATATTCGAAATCCTGAAGAAGAGCATCATAATTGTTACATCGGCCACGATACTCCAACTCTGTAGCATTGACCCAGAGGTATGGATAAGTCCTAGTAGGTGCACTAGAAACAATTGGATAAGTAACAATCTCTCCAGGATGTCTTTGGATATAGTCTTTTACTTCCAAGAAAATGGTGGCATGTATGACGATGAACTTTGAAGGATATGCAAATACGTCACCCCATCTCTCGGTGGAGGTTGGGAAGGAAGAAATTCATTGTCAAGTGGCAACCTACCTAAAGCTGGGAAATCCATCCGACCCAAACTTTGCAGTTGCATGGAAATATTTGGCTTGAAAATAGTATTAAACCAAGATAGGTACTCATTTACATCCATCGCTCTGGATCAATTCATCGAAGCCTTCTTTCAACGATGACCTTCTCTTATCAATTTGAAGTAATCGATGATGAAACATCTATCTTTTGGGATAAGGGTTGTGACTATCACTAATCTCCTTGCAGCGAGAAAATTTGTCTTTCACCATAATACCAAACACCCTTCTCAGAAATAGGGTTGTATAACACCATCCTTCTAAGGCTTAACTCTATCATTGTCTGACCTAGTTCTTCTTGGAACTCAGGTACTGCTTCATATGGCCGTGAGATAAGGTTATGGATTGTTCTACTCAACTGTTGAATCTTATGAACAATGGCGATATGTTGACCATCTTCCAATCATGCGGCTTCAATTCTCGAATCATATACAAGTGATCGGAAATATATTCGTATAATTCTTAAGAAAAGGTTCCGAAACACGGAAATATGTATACCACCAATACTGAAAATAATAACATTCAGCAGGTTAATAACTTTTCCATATGAAAATGACAAATAAATACATAATGTAGAAAAAGATTGGATTCTTACCTCGAACTCCTCAAAAAGCATTAAAACTATCTTTATCACCACGTCGAGTTATCACTTAGGGCAATGTAAATCTACGATAAAATCGCAGTCCCCCAATCATATTTTGGTGCTTTCTCTAAATCTTCTAATGCTTGAAACCCAAGTGCACTCGAGCTAGCATTTGGAAGCAGACATTGGCAGTGTCCACAATACAAGCAATTCCACAGCTCCTTAAAATGGTCGAGGGATCAAATATTGATTACCGGCATCCTATCTTCATTCATTCTTCTGACATAACGCTGGAGGAAAAACTTTTCAATAGACACCTTCAACCCATACGCTTTTAATTGTCTATGTGTAGGATTTCCTCCTAATTCATTTGAGTATAAAGTCTTTCTTTCCATCTATCTTGATAACCACTTTAGTCTATTAAATGGAGTAAGTTCCCTTGGCATGGAATTCGGTTAACATGTATGGAAATCTATCAGCGTAACTCCTATTAACAATAATTATTCATAATTAGAATTTGTTGATTTTTATGAAACAAAATACATAATCTAAAAATTAAATTACTAGAAAAGTGACTTACCGCATTCAAAGTCCTTGAAAAAGAAAGCGTGTTTGTAGTCTTCCACCATCGTTCTAATATAGCTTGAACACCTTGAGTCACATGGTTTCTAGGTTGTATTTGATATAGATGTCGCCAAGGATATCTTCTCACTCTCTCTTGAACAACGGGAGAAGTAATTGAAAGAATTGTCGTAACTCGGTCCATCCACCTCTTAGATGTGCTCCAGCGTTACATAACTCTCATTGTCGAGAAGGTGATTAGAATACACCTTCACCGGCTACTAGTCTAACATTATTAAACTCATAATTTGTATCCACAACAAAACTTACTCCATTGCCTGGGGTGCTAGTAGATGCTTTCCTTTTTTGTTTCTTTTTTTTCTCTCCATGTCATTTAAGATAATCGTTTGAACAAAAGTTTAAAGAAAATCGGTGGTTTCGGAAGGTTTTGGAAGAAGAATTAGAAGAGTTTAGAAGAGGTGGGAGTATAGTTGCGGTATTTATAGGCGTCGAAACTCGAGCAGTGGAGATATTGATTATATCGATAGTGATATAGTGAATTTAAGGCGATATTGACAATAACGCACGATAAGTCTTTGTCGGCTGGAGATATTATGATTATCGCTAAGCTAGGATTCGATCGCTCAGCGGTTTCCCCATAGTGGTGCAAATGGTTTGGCATGCCACCTGGCATGCCAAACACCATTTTTTTGGCATGTGCATAGGAATAGGCCTTAGAGAAACTAGTTTTTTTTTCTACATTTGGGTTCCGTCCAACGTTGTTTATGTTTACTGCCATTGCTTATCATGCCCAAAAAGGATGTATTCAAGTATCAAAATCTCAATCGATATAATAATCATTGTATTGCAAATAAGGATGAAAAGTTTACTTCTGAAACTTAGTTTTCACCATCTTACCGATAACTATCGGCAAATCAAACACGTGTATATATGATCTGACAGTCTTTGGCAAAGAAATACCTAAAGCAACGAAAACATTTTGCTAGAAATACTTGATTTCAAAGTCGATTTCACACACTGATACTTTACCCAAACACAAGTCAATAAAACATAAATCACAATGAATTAAGAACCCTAATGCCGATGTCAATGTTGTACAGTTTTAAAGCCTTTAAGTGATGATATAAATGACCATAATTCAAAATTGGTCAACACCAAAAAAATTATATAGATAGATGTGACAACATGTCGATCAATTTTCTTCTATATTGGATGTAATTCAGACCTACATGCAAAGAAATAATAATATTCCAACCACAGAATGTAAACAACTAAAGGTTTTCTTGTCATAAGATGATTTGAGTATTAACCTCCTAGATTAATAAATCGAAAATTTTACAAAACTAACCATGCCTTGGTCGAACTGCAGCTGCAGTTAAATCAAACTTAGGGGGTTTGTATTAATAAAGTGGAACTAACTCAAACAGAGTCATCGCCTTCTTATGAGGTTTCACCTTCTTTGGAACAATAAGTTTCTCCATTAGTTCGATTCGTGCAGGTATGCTTGATAACGTTGGCGTGGTATTTCCAAAAGTTACCTTTTCAAGAAATTTTGCATTCTTTAAAACTAGTTTTAAGAATTCCATATTCCTGGGGTGCCATGAAAACTCCTTGAAATGGACTGACTTGAGCCGTGCAAATGGACACCCAATTGCTACACTTAAGCTCCAAAATACACCTTGTGTGAATTCGCGTTCGTTCGTTGGTAACCCCTACATTATAAAAAGATGTCAAAATAAGTTAATTAATACAAATACTGAAGAGATTCTATGGGGAAGCAAATTCATCAGATAGATTAGCATACCGGCAAAACAAGCGACTCCAGATTAGGCGCACTTTGGAACAACTTAAGTAATACTTTATCAGCCAAAGATCTAAACTTGGAAGTCATCGTCAAATGGGTTAGATTTCGAAATTTAGGCAGATCATTTGCAAAAGAGAGAACCTGCAAACCATCAACGAAACAAACCCCCTTATAGTAAACAGTACATAAATATAGCAAAAACACAGTACGGTTGATAAAAAATAACAATTAAAGATTAATAACCGAGCTTAGGATTACCTCAAGAGTTTCACCGGAAATTGTTAAAGACCTTACATTAGAAAGCGCTCCAACAAGCTTAGTTGCAACAAGGCCTATTTCAGCACCCCTTGTGTTAAGAAGATTACGTTTGAAGTTGGAAGTAAACAAACCTCTGCATCGTCTAGTGAAGGAAAGCTAGACGAGAATATAGTCCTTGCAATATTTCCAATGCAGGTGAGGTGCCTTAGATTTAGTGCATAATTTTGACAATGCCATTGCGCACACCGTCACTAGAGTTGAGGATCACGAAACAAAAGTATCTCAATGCGAGAGCCGAAATGTTTAAGAGTACTCTCATTCCAATTCGACCACAAACATTTGCTCAAACCAACTCTTTGAGGAGTGGAGCGTTCCCGATGAATGAACATTTCGGCTAATAACCTGTAAGCTTATATTGGAAAGGTGAAGAAGCTTGAGTTTCGAATGGAGATGGATTTTGGAAGATCAATAAGAGGAATATTTGGTAGTAACCTCAACTCCAAAAGTGATTTACGAGGTAAAAGAGATTGGAAGGTTAATGTGTTGATCGTGAGATAAGGCGAGTTGAGCTCTTCAATGTTACACTAACTCGGTTGAAATCCCTTTGATAAAGTTTAGATGCATCAAAATGTTTTCCCCTTCAGACCTTAGTGCGAATTTAGTCCTCTGAATAAAGGTTGGCGACCGACTGACACTTTGTCTACAAAGTTCTCGAATGTCTTAGTTTCAAACTCTTGATGACCTTATAGTAAAAAATCATATACGAGCATTGTATGGTCGAGATATACCACCATCTTTTGGATAAAATACTTGTACGAACCACAAATTTGGTTTTCGAGGAAAGAGAGAATGTGATGAATAATTGGAGTGCAGGAATTGATAATCATATCAAGTGTTGATTCCTTGGATGTTTGTGATCTATTTTTATCCATGGCGATCTGCATAAAATACATGTTATTGCTAATTAGCAAATAATTCACTAGGTACATGTTTAATCAAATTAAATTAAATCAACAACATAAAAAAATTAAATTAAGAATTCCTCATAAAAAAAGAAAAAAAGAAAAGAATTAGGGCTTACCTCTGAGATATAGAGAGGATGATAACTCGACTAAGTTGCAGACCATACACACGGAGGTCTCCTAATTATACTTTTATTACTATTACTTTTATCTATGGAAACTCCGCCTCTATATGGATATGGATCAACCCACCAACCGGTTCTACTTTTGGAGACCCCCTGGTGTTTCTGTTTTGGAGGCCGAGGGCTCAGTAAAAGCAGAGAGATGCTTTGGCACGTCAATTCGATGGTCAGCGTAAATGTTGATTTCCAATGATATCGCTCGTCAACCCACTTCCTGTGAAATACATGCTATCGTCAACCCACCGAAACATTACATAATTAATTCATTGCAGTACATGCAGACAACATCAGCGATGCAAACCTGATTATGAGGACAAGAAATTCGATAGTTTAACCAATCGAAATAACAAAAGAGACCGCTACGCAACAGCATAAATAAATTTTGGGATCTAAAGACCAGGAAATTTATAAAATCTCATAACATAAATCAGAAATTTAGAATACACAATCAAACAACAACCCTAAAACTGAGAAAAATCCTTCGTTATTGATATCGATCTCTATGTATATATAAATACCCTAATAATTCATTAGAGAAGATGGATGAATTAGGGCTTACCTTATGAGATAGACAGGATGATAATTTTTCTTGGAGTCACAGGAGAAAATCGAGAGAGAGATTTAGATGTCGTATTATACTTTTATATTTCTGGAAATTCCGTATTTAGAATCCGGATACGGATGCCGAAATTCAGCCAGGAATACCCGGTGAATAACAATGGATCCGATGTATCAATGGTTGGAAGAAGGGATATCTCTGTGTGCATTCCACGTCATCCGTGAAAAGTGGAAAGATTGAAATAAATCGGATAACAGTAAGACTAGGTGGCCTTTTTTTTTTTTTTTTTTTTTTTATTGGTAATCAGATAAACTATTTCCGTATTCAAATGTTCCCCGGCATGCATTAGTTCAAGTTAGATGATGCTGTTTACGCACCTACACCCGAACTTTGCCAAATGTTTTTCTTCTCTCAAGGGCTTCATTAGTTGATTTAAGTTGATCTTGAATAACCTTGAGACAGTATCAGGTTGGTCATGTATTCTTTGTCCTGTCATCAAATTTAGAGATTGTTTTATTTACGGCCTCATCGGGCTTATGAAGAAATGTGTTGAGTCCCCTAAATCTGCATATGGCTAATTTGCATTTGCATCATGATAGTGTTGTAACATGTATATGGCCCTTGATGCCCTTGATGTAAGATGGTAACACAATCCATTTTCTATAGGCGCGAGGAGTGATGTGTAGAAACGATATGACTTTATCTTTTCAAACCATTCTAAAGTTTAGCTCTTAATTTGTTTTGGCTTTTCACAAAAAATCTATCTTTGGACTCCTTAGCCAAACACGGTGGGAACAGACCACCTTCCTGAATAATAATGATGCCTTTTTTTGGTCGTTGTTGTGCCTTATATGCATAATACTCGAGCGTATTATAAGCTTCTCACACTTTTCCGTCTGTTGGAGGTGACATCTCTGTAAATTAAGACGAAATTTATAAGCGTTATCATAGTTTGGATATGTCCATTAAAACTTGGACGAAATTTAGCAATCCCCTTTAAGCCAGATCTCTTTTCGACTGTTGTATATCTCTGGCGTATTCTTATTTTTGGTGATTAAAGCAGATACTTCTGATATTGTTGGCGAGTTATATTGGCGTCTTTTTTTTCCTGGATGAATGAGTACGACTCTAACTGTCACCCTGTCAAATTCTTGATGGCGATCAGTTTGCCATTATGAACCATTGTGCGAAAAGATTGCTTTCACATAGCATTTTGATACGACCTCTTTATTCAACTGGATTTCCATTTGTTTTCAGTATCATGTATGGTTGTGCAATATATATATATATAAGGAAATTGTTTTCAGCATTAT
>JAJJWW010017422.1:0-136380 GCA_023531295.1 Papaver armeniacum
AAATGTATTCAAATATGAGATGTAATTGATTAAAGGTTCATTCTAGACCACGGAATACAAACCAAATTGATAGATAGCTATGTTCTTCACATTATCATGTTACTAACAACCACTGGAATAATTAGTACGCTCAACTATTCAGTTATTATCTCCTAGCTCATAGGATACGGAGCGCTCGACTACTGGTTCCTACTTGCCAAGTTTCCTGAAGTGCAGCTTACTAGGTTTGACTTGAAACAAATGCTCTAAGTTACGGAGAGAAAAGACTGATCCTAGTGATGAACTCAAGCATGAATCACCTACTAGTGTCGATTTCTACATATAGGTACTAAACAAAGTCCCATCATCAATACCTATATATTGCTACTTGCGTTTATTTTCTCTAGACAATTACGGGTCGAAGAAAATCTAAACTAGCAAATAGATTAAGAATTAATGATTCAATTTCGAACTTAAACCCTTAACAAATAATCCATAGACAATATTAGCATGGTAGAAATCAATCAATAACATTAATGAATGCAAGAGAACAAGTTTTTCATATCAAATATAGATTCATATTTCGGAGCCGAAATCGCCCTTAACCAAAGAGAGTTTTAGTTAATCATGATATTGGAGTTCATCATCAAATAATAATGGAATAATAAAGTAAGAAGATGAAAATATTAAATGAAAGCAAACCTAGCTCAGGCTCTCTGCGAAACTCCCAAAGAATACGTGATATCCCAAAAGAATAGAAACCCTTTCTTTTATAGCCTTCCACTTTCCAAAATTAGGTCTTCAAAGTCCATCACCAAAAAGTCCACCAAGCCCATGAACCATGTGTAGAAACCCATGTGAAAATATGTTCCAAAAATATGCTCGCGGAAGGCGGGTTTTGGCGGAGATATCGGCGGAATCCGGCGTCGGAAAAGCATCTCGAGCCGCCTTTGTCATCGAGACCATCGTCACCGAGCGGTTACTACACTTCCATTAGCTCAACTTTGCCTTCTGCAGTTCCGACCAAGATGGCTGTTCACGCAACTCCACTCAGCTGCAGATTCACATCAAAGACCGACCATTGCGGCATTACTGCACTTCCTAGCCATTGCGGTTCAAACCCAGTGCGGACTCGACACCACATTGCCTCAGCACATACCCTTATCATTGCATGTTCAAACCATCTCTGCGCGAACTCTTGTCTAGAAGCGGACTGAGAATAGCACATAACTACAGTGTCTTCTTCTTTGCCTATTGCACCAAATCTCCCGGTTTCGGACCTCGGCTCCTACTCTCTTCAGTTAACATCATATCACGCAGCACGGACTTGAGCCACTTGATTCAACAAAATTCATGTCTTGACACTCTTGGCTGAATTTATGCTCTCGAACTCGACCCCAAGCTTCTGCTTCCTTCAATTCAACTTTGCAATTACGCTACAATCTCGATCGAGTCCACGCAATTGTACCGTGCCAAACAATCACAACAAGTAGCTGCAATATCCGACAACATCACCACCATGAGCATTTGTATCTCGCTACCAAGTTCAATTCCACTGAATTGTAGCTTCAATCCACAGCCATGCTTGCACTCATCGATTGTAGCTCCATTTGAAGCTCAAGCTATAACACCACACTGTGTTATTGCGATAACATTTCCCAGTCCTAAACATTCATCTAAACCCATTCTTGAGCCAACACCTTTCGAGACCATCTCATTTTCTTGATAAACATCAAGTCATCACAGTTACTTCCTCCTTGTGTAAACACCCATTGTAACTCCTCGAAAATTAGACACGGAAGCATCATATTCAGTTGAATTTCAACCCAAAGCTTCGCCTAAACAACACATCGATTACTGCCATTACTTATATGTGTTGATTACTCTCAACTCCTAATGTAGAGAAATCCTATTTTTGTTGTTGTATGAGCCGCCTTAACACCGCAATTTCACATTCATTTCACGACCCATAATCATTCAATCAATCACACTCCATTCGGTGTCCATCATCAATAGCAGACACCATTATCTTCCTCCTGGTTCGAGTAGTCTTGAAACTCAAGCATATGTTCATCATCTCGAACCCAGTAGAAACCCTGACCAATCATAAACTCCACCAGCTCCATCTCCTTATTCTGATTCTAGTCAGACCAAACCCATTTTGTTCAGAGCCAGATCCCCCTTTATTGCTCATTTCGATTTACAAATTTGCTCCACAATTCGTAATTTCGAGCCAATGGACCACTTCAGTTTATTGGTGTGAGAAGAGGTCTTGAACCCATGGCGAACAGTCACCAAATTCACGGCTAGATCGACGACAAACATGGCTGAGAGTGGGATGAAATGAGTAGAGAAATGTCTATTCTGAATTAAGAGAGAAATGGTGTTCACCTGGTTGCACAGATTGGTTTCTAAGGAGACCTAATTTTTCTCCCGTCTGAATGCACATGTGTCTGCCAGTTGTAAACTCCACTCACAGTTCCTTCCAGTGATTGTGAAAATGTTAACCAAGCTGAGTAGAGTATTATAAGCCCACGACAATAACCAGCAGGCCCGAGTACCCACTATTGCCTCACTACACTTGGACTTCATTCCATGTCCGATTCCTTGCATTTCTATGACCTTTCGGCTCAGTTTTGTGACAATGTTCTTGGCCTCCAATGAGCTTTAGCCGCGTGCAAGGATGCAATCCATTTTGGCGCTTTTCTTCCCTAGAATTCTTTCACCAACAACAACAGTCTCTTATTTCTCGAGATTCACTCTTTTCTTCAATGAGAGTCATCATTAAAGTTGTCGTGCTTTTGGACGAGAAAAGTTGCATCACTAAAGCCAACATACTTTTAGGACAAAGATGAAGAAATAAAAGTAAATTGTGAGAAATAATCCGCCTCCAAAAGCATTTGCACACGAGATGAGACTTTTGCCTGTTTCTTCTTCTTTAGTTCAAGTGACTCCAAAGTACCTAAATATTCAAAAGCAAACATAAGATACATAATTTACATGAAAACTATAAGAAAGCATAAATACTAGATATAACATATAGGTGTTTATCACACCTATCAAATTCCCCACACTTAGACTTTGCTAGTCCTCGAGCAAATCAAACAAAATAATTCTAAAAGATACATACAACTCACGTCTCGTCGAGGCTACGGTTACTCTAAGCATGAATAACGAGGCCTTTGAACCCCTAGGTGTCCCTAGTGGACGAGTTTTAGTCTCGTGAAGGTTTACAAGAGGTCTGCCTACAAAACCTATATTTCAAACTCCAGTCTATTCGTGACAAATCAATGAATGAATCCAAAATGACTACGGGAGGAGGTACCTTGCACAAATTCGGTTCATATATAAGTAAATAAAGCTCTAATTAGATAGTCGAACAAACCACGATACTCGGAAACTAACAAACCACAATCACAATGAAAAGATTAAGAAGATGGATATAGATGTAGATGTTGGCGAATGTTCACAAGTGATCGATGTTTCCCATATCGTACGTAGAAGGTCACTACTAAGATGAACCTATGCATCCTATTGGATTGAGCTCTTGGTCAATTCTAGTGTTAACACTGCTGGCATATACAAGGGAACAGGTGGTCGACAAACTTATTTATACATCAACTCTTCAGCATATACAAGGGAACCAGGAGTGACTTTATTCACCAAATATAATACTTTCTTTTCTTTTTTTCTTTTCTTTTTCACTTTTTTTTTTTTTTTTTTTTTTTTTGTGACGATGATTCGATCTTTTGGATCCAAGCGCATGCTTCTTGTCGAGCAAGTACATGATAGTTGCCTTGGATCCTGCATTCCACGCTTGTTTAGGCGACGGAGACGGGGACTACGTTTCACACATCTGCTTATTCCCAAGTGTCATTCTTTATTACGTTTGAGTCTAATTGGTGGTCTCTTCTTTTCTTTTTCTCTTTTTTTTCTTTTTCTAGCAACTCAATCACTCTATTTCATCCTAGCGAGTAATAACACGTCGATGTTTAGTGACCCACCAAAACACTTAGAGAACAATAGATAAATATGGAAAAAATAAAAATAGAATGCGATATGGTGATATTAGAGATATAGTAGCGACTATCATGTTATTTGTGATTCCTGAGCTATGTTCATTCTTGTTAATTAATGGGTTCCTCAACTCACGCATTCAAAATGATTCCATCCACTAATAGTGTCATCCTAAAGGCACAAGTTTCTAGATTTGGAGTTCAAAAGCACAAATTTTTTCTTTTTTTTTCGATTTTTTTTTTTTTTTTAAAGGCATAAAACAAACTAAAACAAACTATACAAACATATAAATGCTCCCACACTTAAACTTTACATTGTCCTCAATGTAAAATTGAATCATCCAAAGAAGGTTCAAGGTGGGAAATTCATAAAATGATATGCAAAAACAAGAAAATAAAGATAAAATGCTTAAAAATAAAAAGATAAAGGGAAAGATACAAAGCCGGTGGGTTGCCTCCCACTTAGCGCTTGGTTTAACGTCGTCAGCCTGACGTTCGGCTCAATGCTCCTCCGGAGGAGTGGATCACTCAATGTAATCATATCCGATTCTCAAGTCACAAGCTGCTCATAAGTATGGTTTCAAGCGATGGCCGATTAACCTTGGAAATCAGTCCTGTTTTGGGACTAGTTATCTCAAGTTGCACCATGCGCAAACACATTAGTAACAACAAATGGTCCAACCCATCTGGACCTAAGTTTACAGGAAACAATTTAAGGCGAGAATGGAATAAAAGTACTTTCACCTCTACTTCAAAACTCTTTCGGAAATCATTTTATCATGGAAAGCCTTGGTCTTTTCTTTATAAATGCGTGAACTTTCATATGCATCATTTCGTATCTCTTCTAACTCATTGAGCTGAAGTTTCCTATGTTCACCAGTGCATCTAATTCCATATTACATACCTTGATAGCCCAATAAGCTTTGTGTTCAAGTTCGACGGGAAGATGGCAAGGTTTGCCATAGACAAGCCTAAAAGGAGACATGCTAGATGGGTGTCTTATAAAGCTGTCCTATACGCCCACAAAGCGTCATTGAGTCTATAACTCCAATCTTTCCTTGTAACATTCATAGTCTTCTCTAAGATGGACTTAATCTCCCAGGTTGGAAATTTCAACATGTCCAGCTCGTTTGTGGATGATACGGTGTGCCAACTTTATGAGAAATGTTATACTTCTTTAGAAGAGCGTGAAAGGATCTCTTGAAGTGTGAACCTCCATCACTAATCACCACTCGAGGTGTTCCAAACCTAGAAAAGATATGTTCCTTCACAAACTCACAAACAATATGAGAATCATTGGTAGGGGTGGCTTTAGCTTCCACCCACTTAGAAACATAATCTACTGACAAGAAGTATAAAAAATTTCCCATTGGAATTCACGAAAGGCCCCATAAAATCGATACCCCAAACATCAAAAATCTCAACAGTGAGAATTGGTGTTTGCGGCATTTGGTTTCTAGCACCAAGGTTGCCTGTCCTTTGACACCTATCACAAGCCTTACAACATAGATATGCATCCTTAAACAATGTAGGCAATAAAAACCACTTTCGAGAACCTTGAGGGCTGTCCTCTTGGCTCAAAATGGCCACCTACAAGCATATGAGTGACAAAAATTCAGAATTGATTGGAACTCGGATTCGAATACGCGCTGCGGATCATTTGATCGGAGCAATGCTTCCACAAATAAGGTTCATCCCATATATATTGCTTAGCAATCTTCTTGAGCTTGTGTTTTTGGAATGTAGACATGGAACTAGGTACTTGTCCAGTCACCAAGAAGTTAACGATATCAGCGTACCATGGAGTTGTGCCACCAACCGCAAAGAGTTGCTCATCAGGAAGCTATCATGCAAAGGAATCGCTTCTCGGACCACAACCAATCTGCTCAAATGATCCGCTACGGTATTCTCATTGCCCTTCTTGTCCTTGATTTGCAAGTTGAACTCTTGAAGAAAAGAATCCACCTTATGAGCCTTGGCTTAGCATCCTTCTTTGTTAGCAAGTATCGAAGTGCAGGCATGGTCGGAGAAAACAACCACCTTTGTACCCACTAAATAAGATCTAAACTTCTCGAGTGCAAACACTATGGCCAAAAGCTCCTTTTCGGTAGTGGAGTAGTTGATTTGTGCTCAGTTGAGAGTTCTAGAAGCATAATAAATGGCATATGGAACTTTGCCATCTCAGCTGTCCCAACACGGCTCCAACGGCATAATCACTTGCATCGCACATCAACTCAAATGGCTTGCTCCGGTCCGGTGGTTTGATGATTGGTGCGGTAGTCAACAACTCTTTCAAGGTGTCGAAAGCTTCCTTGCATTCCTTGTCACAATCAAAGGCCACATCTTTTTGCAAGAGTCTACACGAGGGCATTGCAATCTTGGAGAAATCCTTGATGAATCTCCTATAAAACCTGCATGACCAAGAAAAGAGCGAACCTCCCTCACATTTGTAGGGTATTGTAAGTTCGAATCAAATCTATCTTAGCCTTGTCAACTTCTAGCCCTTAGAGGATACAACATGACCTAGCACAATCCCATGATTGACCATAAAGTGACATTTTTCCCAATTAAGCACAAGATTAGTTTCTACGCATCGTTTAAGAATAAGTGCAAGGTTATCTAAGCATTTGTCAAAAGAATCACCATACACGCCGAAATCATCCATAAACACTTCTATGATGCTTTCCACATAATCTGAGAATATACTTACCATACAACGTTGAAAAGTGGGTTGGTGCATTGCACAAGCCAAATGGCATACGTCTATACGCAAAAGTGCCAAAAGGGCAAGTAAGCGTTGTCTTTTCTTGATCTTACGGAGCTATCACAATCTAGTTTATAACTCTGAAAAACCATCAAGGAAGCAATAATAAGCATGTCTAGCCAACCTTTCAAGCATTTGATCAATGAATGGTAAGGGAAAATGGTCCTTTCGGGTGAGTAGAGTTGAGCTTTCAGTAGTCAATGCACACTCTCCATCGAGTGCGGATTCTAGTTGGAACCAAGTCATTATCTTCGTTTTCACTGCAGTGATTAGGACTTCTTTGGAACGACTTGAATCGGGCTCACCCATTTGCTATCGGATATGGGATAGATCACCCTTACTTCCAACAATTTGGGATTTCCTTCTTGACTACTTCCATCATCGGAGGGTTCAGCGACGTTGAGCTTCTCTTGTTGGTTTTGCCCCTCCTCAGAAGTATTCGGTGCATACATGTGGAAGGGCAGATTCCTTTGATACTCGGCAATAGTCCATCCAATGGCGGACTTATACTCTCTTAGCACTCGGACAAGCTTCTCCTCTTGCACCTTGGTAAGGTTGTTGGCAATGATCACCGGTAACTCTTCCTTGTCACCTCAAATACACGTATTTAAGGTGATCCGGCGAAGAGTTTCAACTCAAGAATAGGTGCACACTACGATCGGTGGTAAAAGTTTCTCATTAGTAAGCGGCGAAGAAACATAAGACACATTATATTTTGGTGGAACTTCTTGTAATGAGTTAAGAGATAAAGCTGACCTCTTTAAGCTCATCACAAATAGACAATTCACTTTCAATGTCTTTGTATTTCCATAACCTAAACCTTCCACTATGGTGTTTTCTAAAGCATCTTCACCATTCAATTCAAAAATCTGTTGAGCTAGAGAATCAATAATATCAATTGAAAACGGGAATGCACATCACTAGGATATCTCATAGCCTCGAAGATATTGAAACTTATGACTTCGTACATCAAATTCCATAGATTAAAGCGCCCTTGAAAACATCAATCTTTGTTCAGCGGTTCTCATGAATGAGTCTACCCAATGACAAGGGAGTAGACGATGGTGAATCTTCATCCATCATGTCAAGAACATAGAAATCAGGCTGGAAATATGAGTTGATTAACTTTGCTACCAAAACATCTTCGATAACCCCTTTCGGGTAAGAATTAGACCTATCGATAAGTTGTATAACAATCTCAGGTATTCTTAAGAGGTCAAGATTCAATGATTCATAAGCGGAGGCGGGCATAACATTAATGGATGCTCCTAAATCTAACATAGCACGTTCAAACTCGAGTTTTACCAATAGTACATGGTATGGTGGAGCCTACCAGGGTCTTTCGGCTTAGGTGGGAGTTTCTTTTGAAGATATCAGAAGCATTCTCCCCACACTCATTACCTCGTTGCCGGTCAATTTGTGCTTGTTAGTGCACAATTCCTTGAGAACTTTTGCCTAACGTGGAACTTGCCTTATCGCCTCGATGAGTGGAATGTTCACTTGATCTTCTTAAAGATTTCCATGACTCTTGAGTACTGATGTCTCCTTGTTCGAGCTTTACAAACCTGCTAGGGAAAGGCGGAGAAGTAACATAAATAGAAACATGAGTTTTAGAGTTAGAATTTGTTCTAGAGTTGGCCTTTTTTGGGCTGTTTCACCCTCTTCTTTCTCAGACTCGAGTTCATGGGACACCGAGGTGATGTTTAGGTTTCTCTACTTGCTTCCCACCTGTAACTCAATAGCATTGGCATTCTCCTTGTGATTTGTTGGTTGCGAAGGAAGTTTTCCCTACTGCTTGTGCCTCCAATTTGCTCACGGCATTAGCTAATTGACCCGTTTGTGTTCGGATGTCCTTAAGTCTCCATTCTTGACTTTTGCTTATCTTGCGCCATTGTATTGAGAATGAGATTTAACTTGTCATCTATACTCGTGCCTTGAGTTTCTTGTGGTGGTCTTTGCATGAATTGATATCCTCCTTGTTGATTGAAAGTAGGATTTACGGCAGCTTGCTTGTTTGCATAGTTGAAGATTCGGATGATCACGCCAACTGGGTTGTATGTGTTAGAGTACTGGATCGTACCTCGGCCTTTCTTGATTTTGGTACATAGCACTTGCTTGCTCAACATCTTCGGTATATGATGATGGTATGACTATTTGCACTTATTTGAGTCATCATTCTCTCCATGTTGCCCATCCTTTGTTCATGTGTGAAGAATTGCCAACTTCATTCACCTTCCTTACTGCGATTCATCTCAAGTGTAGAATTGTTGAGTGTTCGCGACCATATTCTCCGACAAACTTGTAGCTTCTGCAATGGTTTTGTTGGTAAGTGCACACACTTGCGGCGTCGATCAAATTTCTATCATTAGAAAGCAGCCCTCGTAGAAATGTTGAATCACAAGTTGATCATTGGATTGGTGGTGTGGGCTAGCTAGCTTGCTTGTAGCGCTCCCGATACTCATGGAGAGTCTCTCCAGATGCTTGCTAATACCACAAATCTCCTTGCAGAATCACAATTGCTTTTGATCTTGGAAAATACTTCTCAAGGAACAATTTCTTCATCCCATTCCATGTGGTTATGCTTCCAGTGAGTAAGCAAAAGAACCACTCTCTGCGAGTATCTAAGAGAGAAAGGAAAAGTTCGTCATCGTAGCCATATCTCATCTGCGAGTTGCTTGCTTCATACTAGTCACAACATGATGGAATTGTTGCAAGTGGCGATTAGGATCTTCTCCAGCTAAACCTCGAATTTGGGCGACAAGTTAATCAGTTGTGGTTTTAACTCAGTGGTTCCATTGATTCGAATACATAAAGAGTCTGTGATCTAGGTTTGGAGAAGTGAGCTCCTTGAGTGTTCTTGGGCGGTGGTCGACCTCCCATTGTGTTGTCTTCCTCTTCGTCCGAGTCCGAGAATTCACTTGGTGTAGAACTTTGAGGAAGTGGAGTGTTGATTGCTCGAATGAAATCCTTAAGTAGAGTGCTAGAGCGAAGACGTATACCAATTGGACTTGAGTCGCCCTCTCCACGCATTCACCAAGAGAATTAGTACTGAAAATCGGATTAAGAGGTTGAATAAGTAGATATAGAATTGAAAATAAAAGCAAAAGTAACAACTAAGAATAAAAATAACAATTAAACTTGCCACTCTGCCTCCGACAGTGTGGCACAGTTCTGACGAGGTGTCGATCTACGCAAAATAAATTTCTCTACTTCTTTAACTAGCAAGTAGTATAATGTAAGTAGGATCGTCCCAAGGGAGGTATGAAGTTCAAGTTGTTGTGCTAGATACTCTTATAAAGATGATTTTGTTGTAGAAGCTCATTTGAAAATTGTAAGAATGTATTCAAATATGAGATGTAATTGATTAAAGGTTCATTACAGACCACGGAATACAGAAATTCAGATTGATAGATGGCTATATTGTAACGTTATCAGTATCTGCTAACTAACCACCGGAATAATTGGTACGCTCAGCTATTCAGTTATTATCTCTGAGCTCACAGGATACGGAGAGCGCTCGACTCTAAGTTCCCTACTTGCCCAAGTTTCACAGAAGTACGCTTACTAGGTTTGACTCAAACAAGTGCTCTAAGTTCGAGGAGATAAGGTGTGATCCTAGTGATGAACTCAAAAGCATGAGATCACCTACTAAGTGTCGATTTCTACATATAGGTACTTAACAAAGTCCATCATCAATACCTATATATTCTACTTGCGTTTATCTTCTCTAAGACGATTACGGGTCGAAGAAAATACTAAACTAGAAATAGATTAAGAATTAATGATTCAATTTGAACTTAAACCCATAACAAATAATCCATAGACAATAATTAGCATATGTAGAAATCAATCAATAACATTAATGAATACAAGAGAACAAGTTTTTCATATCAAATAGATTCATATTTGAGGCCGAAATCGCCCTTAACCAAAGAGAGTTTTAGTTAATCATGATATTGGAGTTCATCATCAAATAATAATGGAATAATAAAGTAAAGAAGATGAAAATATTAAATGAAAGCAAACCACTAGCTACAAGCTCTCTGCCGAAACTCCCAAAAGAATCGTGATATCCCAAAAGAATAGAAACCCTTTCTTTTTATAGCCTTCCCACTTTCCAAAATTGGGTCTTCAAAGTCCATCACCAAAAGTCCACGAGCCCATGAACCATGTGTAGAAACCCATGTGAAAATATGTCCCAAAAATATGCTCGACGGAAAGTCAGGTTTTGGCTCGGAATATGGCCGAATATGGCGGAATCCGGCGTCGAAAAGCATCTCGAGCGCCTTTGTCATGGACACACGTCACTGTGGCGATTCTACGCTCATTAGCTCAACTTTGCTTCTGCGCAGGTTCCCGACCAGATGGCAATCACTGCAGCTCCACTCAGGTGCAATTCACATCAAAAGCCGACCACTGCAGCACTGCACCTTCTAGCCATTGCCGGTTCAAACACAGTCGGACTCGACACCTACCACTGGCGCATACCCTTATCATTGCATGTTCAAACCATCTGCGCGAGACTCTTGTGCTCAGAGCAGACCTAGCACGCACATGCTTCTCGGTGTCTTCTTGACCTTTCTTCACTTAAATCTCCCAGGTTTGGCCCTGGCTCTATCTCTTCGAGTAGCATATATCTGCAGCATAGACTTGAGCCACTTTGATTCAACAAAATTCATGTCTTCAACACTCTTGACTGAATTTATGCTCCAGCAGCACCCAGGCTCTGCTTCCTTCAATTGACTGCGGTCATTTCTACAATCTCGGTCGAGTCGCACGATTGTACCCAGTACCGACAATCACGACACAGCCAGTGCACAGCGTATCAAGAACATCACCACCACGAGCATTTGTATCTCACTACCGAGAGTTCAATTCCACCCGAGTTGTAGCTCAATCCCACAAGCATGCTCGACCTCATGGGTTCTTAGCTCCATTTAGTCTAAGCTATGCACACCATATGTTATTGCGATAACATTTCCCAGTCCTAAACATTCATCTAAACCCTATTCTTAGCCGACACCTTTGCGTACTCATCTCATTTTCCCGCATAACATCAAGTCATCACCGGTACTTCTCCTGCATGTAAACACCATTGTAACTCCTCGAAAATTAGACACGGAAGCATCATATTCAAGCTGAATTTCCAGCTCCGAAGCTTCGCCTAAACGACACACGATCGGCGCCATGTTACTTATATGTTTGATTATCTCAACTCCTAATGTAGAGAAATCCTATTTTTGTTGTTGTATGGCGCCTTAACTCCGGCAATTTCACATTCATTCACAACCCATAATCATTCAATCAATCACACTCCATTCGATGTCCATCATCAATAGACGGCACCATTATCTTCCTCCCACGGTTCCGAGTAGTTTGAAACTCAAGCATATGTTCATCGTCTCGAACCCGAGTGTGAACCCACTGACCGATCATAAACTCCACCGGCTCCGTCTCCCTTGTGCTCTGCGCGCGGTTACTAGTCGGACCCAGAGGCCCATTTGTTGAGGCGGATCCCCCTTTATTGCTCATTTTGAGTTCCAAATTTGCCCCAGAATTAGTGATTTCGGAGCCCAGCAGAGAGGACCACTTGGGTTTCCTTGGTGTGAGAGGATCTTGAGCCCACGTGGCGAACGGTCCTGCAAATTCACACGGCTGGATCAAACGACCAAGCATGGTAGAGTGGGATGGGAATGAGTAGAGAAATGTCTATTGTGAGTTAAGAGAGAATTAGGTTGTTCACTGGTTGCGGGGATTGGTTTACAGGAGACCTAATTTTCTCCCATCACGGATGCACATGTGCTTAATCTTTGCCAGTGCTTACACCCCTCCACTCACGAGTTCCTTCCCGGCGAGTTGGCAAAGAAAGAGAATGCTTAACAACCAAGCTAGTGAGGAGTTATTATAAGCCCACATGATAGCGTGTGGCCCGATACCCACTATTGCCTCACTACACTTGGACCGTAAATTCCGTGTCCGAGTTCCTTGCATTCACATGGCCTTGCGGCTCGAGTTTCTTGACAATGTTTCTTGGCCTCCAATATGAGGCTTTATCCGCGTGCAAGGTTGCGATCCATTTTTGGCGGCTTTTTCTTCCCTAGAATTCTTTCTGGCAACAACAAGCGAGTCTCTTATTTCCTCGGGGTTCACTGCTGTTCATTGATGAGTCGTCATTAAAAGTTGTGCGTTAGCTTGGAGACAGGAAAAGTTGCATGCTAAAGGCAACATACTTTTAGAGGACTAGCTTCTTCAACCTAGAAGCTAGGTCGAGATAATTAGGGTTAGGGTTTGTACAACAGCCCACGCATGGAGTGTTCGAGATGAATTGACAAGAGGAGAGGCGATTCGAGAAAGTATGGGCATTTGGGTATGATTAAATTGTAATTTTTGAATTGAATTAGGGTTTGGTCTGCATGTATAAAGGGGTCTGAGAATTGTGTGTTAAAAGGTCATGCCTGGGCTAGCCAGTGCACCACTTTAGGGTTAATTTGTGTTTTACTTTGTTAATGTCTTAATTAAGTAACTGGGGTTGGGATGAAACCCTTGATTGCATGCTAAGTTGTTCACTTTCTTTTTATTGTTCTTGTTATGCTTCATTAGAAAGATTGAATTAGTTAATTGAACACATGACCCTGTGATAGAGTGTCGTAAGAAGACACTCTATACTAGGGGGGAGTGTGTGAGATTAGTCAAGACATTATCATGGTATTCTTCCCTGGAATGAATCAAGAGCATAATCTGATTAGGAATTGCCTTAGCATAAGGTCAAGTGGTGGAATCTCTGCCCTAAGTGCTCTTCACAATTGTTTACAATCCATTTAGTTACTTTAGTTCACTGTCACAACAACAAACTCAGTCGTTTCGACACTAAAAACCTACATCTGTGTTACCTTCACTAGAATTCAGTAGAGCAAGCCTTAGATTAAACACATAGCACCACAAGTCCCTGTGGATCGATCCGTACTTGCCACGCCTCCAACAGGCGCCGTGCACTTGCGGTTATTACAAGTAGGCATCAATATATACACATTTCCAGGCCTACCAAGTTTTTGGCGCCGTTGCCGGGGACTTGGCGTGTGCCCTGTTGTTCATTGGCCTGACTTCATTGAGTTTCAACTACCCTGTACATATTTGCTTTATATTATTGCTTATAACCTTGTATTAGAATAAATTAGCTGTAACTTTCTTGTTTTTCTTTTCCCTTCTTAGTTTTTATCTTATTAGTATAACATTAATAATATCTATAGCTTAGTGTGTCACATTGCTCTTATTAGTTCATTGCTCATTGTTCATTGCATTTTGTTCATTCAGTGTGTCACATTGCATTTTGTTCATTGCACCTTAGCTGATAACCTGGCAGCTTGTGTACACTGCACAATAAACCTGCAACTTATCTGATAACTTAGCTGCTTGTATACACTGCATGTTAACCTTCATTGCTAGAACCATCTCGCCCCGAGCTTGTGAGCCACCTACCACCTTGCTAGCCCCCTCGAAGCTGCAAGTTGTGAGTGGGTTAGTTGTAGTCACAAAACCATTGGCCCGTTGTCACCACTCGTGCATATCATCACACTCTGCATATCCTATCTCTCATTGTGTAGATTTATGGAACTTTGCAGTGCTATATTCTCTATGCTTTAACTTGCATATCCTGAGAACTAAAATTTTCTCTTGAGCTAGCAGTCTTCTTGAGCAAATTGAGCCAACCCAAGGAAACATTGTATTGCCCTGAGAAATGAGGTAAGCCTAAACTCCCCTGTATGAATTGGTCACTTGTTCATGAGCTGTACCTCAGTACAATTCGACTAAATCTGATGAGCATCTCTGCCCTGTGAATGAACTATGAATGAGATATACATGAACTGTGACATCTGCTTAAACTGTTATGCAAATAGCTGTTAATATATGTGATGCTGTGATAGCATGTGATAGCCAACCTGTGATAGCCTGTATGATAGGTGTAGAATACACCGTATTTACTATCTAGAGTTTATGCTTTCTTTGCTATTTTTCGTGTGAATTTTGTATTTTACGCTTGTTTTGAGTTTTGTAGCTACTTTGGAGTCGCACGGAGGAAAAGAAGAAGAAATCACCCTATTTGAGCCAAAAGGGTAAAATTGTCATTTCACCAAGGAGGGAATACTATATGGAGCCCAGCCAAGGTTAAGGGGAGGTCAAAGAGGTGTCCCTTATCCAAAAGAAGGGAGTGAAAATAGCACATTTTGGGTGTACTAATGGTGGGTGTCCGAATCCACCCACACCCTAAACCCGTAGACCCATACTGCACCGGATCCATACCCGCCCCATTTAAACTTAAACCTAAATCGATGAAGAGTTATTTCTCTTCAATCATTCTTCACCTGAGAGTTAACACAGACAACGGCCGAAATCCGAAATTGAGAGATTCGGGAGCTCGGAGAGGAAATCGAAGATGAGTTCGTTGTGAGCTCGGGGATCTTGAATCAAGAACGAGCAGCCATGTCCGCTACTAACAAACCGAGAGCCGAGAAGATGAAATGGTTTCTTTGTTGGGTCCGAGGGAATCGGTGAGAGAAGCAGTCGATTGAGAAATTGATGTTCGATGTAAGATCTTGCCATGAAAGAAAAGCTAGGGTTCGATTAGTTCAACGAGAGGGGTTTTGGCATCCGGTTTGAATCGAACCAAGAGATTGAGAAATCGGGGAGTGAAGGCTGGGTTTTAGCAAGAATTACTCGGGGAGGAAGAAATCGAAGATGGGTTCGGTGGTGATGTTGATATGACCCGGTGGTCATTTGCTCAGGGATTGAATCGGATGGATTGAGATGGGGCTGAACTACGGGGTATTAGTTGTTGCGGTGCTGCAATGTGAATGAGGATTTGTCTTTGGTGAACATTGGAGACTTTTGGTCGAGTGAACAAAGCTGGGAAATGGCATTGCAGGTGGTTTGGTGGTGTTAGTGGCAATGGACTGCAGAGCTGCTGGTGCTGCAATGGATTATGGCCCGAGGTTGAGGATTGGAGGCTGTTGATTGTGACAGAATGTTACGATTCTGAGGCAGAAGAACAATTGTTTGTGGTCATTGAACCTGGTGAGATGGCTGTGGTGATGGTGATTACTGGTATTGAGGCTTGTACACAGTGTGATGGTGGTGGTTCTGGTGGAGTCGAATGAGTGCAGGGCTCAGTTTGAGACTGGAAGCTCACTGAGAATGGAGTGTATTAGATGCATGCTTAGGTACAGGTGATGGAAGTTGATGAAGTCGGTTATCCGAGCTAGCCATGGGTGGATGTCTTGGTATTAGTGCAATAAAAGAGGTGCGAGATGGAGGTGGTTTTGAGCTTTTGAGGTTAATCCAGGGGAATGGTTCATGGTTGTGGCAGAGATGAGTGGCCTGGAGTTACAAAGATGATGATGATGTATGAGCTAGGATTGAACTGGGCTGCATCTGGCTATGGAGGCTTTTATGTGATGCTGTGGCAGATGAAGTAATGAGATTTCAGGTGCTATGTCATAAGGGAGCTGAGAATGAAGTTGCAATGTCAAAGCTTGGAGGTAAAATTACAGGGCCGAGAAATGGAGATAGAATGGGTTGAAATGAAGTGGCAGGATGGTGGTATTGGCTGGTGCATCAGTGGCAAGGCTTGCAAGACAGGTGATGGCCTGAGGGGATGAAGATGCAGTGAGGAAGTAGCCATCATGGCCGAGTAGGTATTGAGTGAAGCACAAGGATTGTGCATCACAAGACTTTGGGCTTTGTGCAAAGTGGTCTGGACTGAGCTGGATCACTGACTCGGTTCTGACTCTGAGTTGACTCAGTCGAATTGGATCGTTGACCCGCTGACTAACGTTGACTGACGGTTGACCAGTTTGACCGTTAGTCCTAACGGAGGACCGGACGGAATATTCCGTCGAATATTCTCTCGACGGAGAAATTTCGGGTGGCCGGCGGCGACTTTTCCGCCAAATTAGGCCATAATCCCAGTTTTCCGGTGAGCAAAATTCCAGAATTTTCTATGGACTTCTCTCATGGGTATGAAGACTTGGGCTAGGAATTGGATGGAGAATTGGACTCAAATTTGGAAAGAGAAGGTGGAAGAGTTGAGAAAAGCTTGATTTGGAAATTGAATTGCAAAAGGAAAAGGATTCTAATCCTTAGAAGACATGGAGAATATTGAAGCCTATAAATAGAGAAGTTTTCTACAACTTCTACACACCTTTCTACACACACAATTCTTTTCTTTTCTTATTCTTTGTGTGAACTCTTTTAACATGAGTAGTTAATTTTATTGATTGAGGATGAATTCCTAGTTCTTAACATGATTTGAGTTTTTGTTTTCAATTCTACCTTGAGATTTTTCACATGATTATCGATTGTTTTTACTAATAGGAGTGATCTTAAAGACACTCATGATTGATTGATAGATTGTTTGGAGTGCACGCTAAATTGATTTGTTAATTGATCTAAATCTAGTATAAGTTAGGGAATACGTAATCGTTCTCGACACTTTACACAAGTAGAAAACACGAGACCTTGCGGAGGGATTCGTGGAGCAATTGTGTGTAGAAACAACGCTAGAAAGTGAACCAAGCGAACCGAGTTTAACTACTAGTACTAAACCTAAATTCATAAATCTTAATGCATTCGGGAATTACATCTTGTAAGCGGACCTCAAGGTGGTTCTTTTGAATAGAATCGATAACTAAGCGGACCTGTTACTCAGTGAAATTAGGGATTTTGGGGCTAGCTAAGCGGACCTGCTATCCTACGGTTGGTGATAATCTGCGACTAATAACAAGTAGAAAAGAACATAACTTTAATCATTGTTTCGTAACGAAGAAGGATTCCTTGATCTTCTCTCTCTTATTGTTTTCATCTTTCAACTTTCGATTTTAATTGCTTTGATTATTTTTATTTTGCTTTTTACACCCCCCTTTCGTGACAACTTTTACAACTAAGATCACTTGCTCCTCGTGGGAACGAACTTGACTTCCATTATATTATTTTTAATTGAGTGGAAACATTGATTAATTTGATTGCACCTACGACACGCATCAAATTTTGGCGCCGCTGCCGGGGAGCAGCGGATGATTTTAGTTGTTTTTATTTTTCTTTTTGTTTTATTCTTGCTTTGTTGGATTCTATTCCGTATCTAACTTAGTTTTTGAATCGTATTTCAGGTATTGGTTTTCCAATGTATGGTGGACAAGAGCAAGCATATTACAACAATCAATACGGTTTTCAACCTCAACATTATGGCAACTTCCAACCATCCTTAGGATACAATCAAAACCAATCTTTTGGCTATGATCAAATTCCTACTGAGAACCTTATGGATATTCTCATACATATCAACAACCTTATGACGGGTATGTAAGTGGACAATCGCAAGGATGGGAGGATAGTTTTGTTTATGATCGAAATTCTCTAGTTTTGCGAGATAAGATGTTGGCCATGATTGGGGATCTTCAACATCTTCAACAAAAGATGCAAGAATCACATCGAGAAATTCAAAGGAATTCGGAGAAAATATACGAACAAATTAACAAACCTTTGGAGACTTTTGATGACGCTAGTGTAGATTACTCAAGCCTTGATCTTAATAATGATCAATCACCTATTCAAAAGGACGAGCTTGAGGAAGATGCATTTATTGCTTGGCAAAACTTTCTTAAGGAAAGATGGGAGTCCGCGGAAGTGTATGAATGTTCCGACAATGAGGAAGTTATTCCAACTCCGGATCATAATAACGATCCTTCACCTATTCAAAAGGAGGAGATTGGGTGTGACTTACCTATTGTTGTAAACGAAGTAACACCCGCACAAGAAGATCTTACAATCTATACCGATGAGAATCACTTTAGTGAATGGCCCGATTAGATGATGAGAATGTTGAAGAGATGATGTTAGAGGATGAAACCACATTCATTGATTTTGTGGAAGACCCAATTGAACTTGCTAATGATTATGATGATACCGAGACTTTGGTTAAGGTAGAAAACGACGAAGAATGGTTGCAAGGTTTGATAGAGGACCACGATATACAAGAGGTAAGTGATTCACTCGAATTTTTTAAGGATGAAGAGGATTCTATAATACAAGAATTTTTGAAAGGTTTGTCTAACCCTTTGCTTATTGATTCTTCTCCTTTACCTCTTATTGGTTTGAATGTATGTGCTTCGAAAGTATTTTTGGATGATTTTGTTTCTAAATATCCACCATTGGAAACACTTGATTCTAACACCATGCAGGTTTGCCAAGAGGAATACATGGACATTCCCGAATTCTATGTTCTTTATACACTTCCGAGTGTGGACGAGAATAAGTGTGGGGGAAATTTCTATCGAGCGATAACATCACTATTGTTTTCTTGTGCTAATATTTGTATGGAGTTATTGTTTGCAAAACAGGTATTATGGGTGGATCCTCAAATTTTCAGATTGTTAGTATATGGGGAATGAATCTTGCAAGGATATAGTCGGGCTGACGACTTTAAAACAAGCGCTTAATGGGAGGCAACCCATCGGTTTTGTATTTCTTATCCTTTTGCTTTTTGTTATTTCTTTTTCTTATTTCTTATCATGTTAAAATTTCCCACCTTGACTTTACTAGGAGGATTCAATTACATTGAGGACAATGTAAGGTTTAAGTGTGGGGGAGTGGTTAAGCATGTTTTTAAAACAAAAATTACAAAAAAATTAAAAAATTTTGAAAAAAAAAAAAAAAAAAGTTTTACATAAAAATTCCAACTTTTAAAGATTTTAGAGTCACTAGCATACTTCTAGGTATGTTTACATAGAGATTTTGACCGACATAATTGAACTTGGAAATGTTAGAGAACTACATTCGGATTTCTTGTTTGTTTGAGTGTTAAATAATGGATTTAATCATGCCGGTGATGCGAATTTGGTGCAGGGAGAAGTGCGTTATTAGAGTTGCTGATCAATCATTAGTGGAGACTACCCGTATTAATATCATGAGAGGCACCGACCAGAAATTTTTCATCTACTAAAGAGCTTCTTTTGAGTGTGTGTCACCGTAAGTTAATTCCGGGTAGAATGGTGAGCTACCCAACCTCCCACCACTAAAAGCACTACTCTTTGATCTCTTGAGTGCTAATTTTGTCAATCATGAGGGTGACGTCCATGGATGAAAGCTTCCTTCTTGTAGTTCGATTTGCAGTTAGCACCATTCTCTCTCACGACAACAACGGATCCATAGAAACATTATTCATCATCAACAAGGAGCGACATCAAAATCTACAAGGAAAGTTGAAAAAAAAAAAAAAGTTTAAGGTTTACAAGCAACGGAACGAGAAAAAAGAGCAAATTTCAAACTCAAGTAAAGCAACATGCAAAAGAGCGGATTTTACACATATGTTGAAGACTTACAATACAATGAGGTAATTTTATATTTAAGTATGAAGACTTATTCATGAAAGCGAAGAAAATTAAAAGGTGAGAATTTTTGAAAGTTTATGATTTCAAAGACGATACAAGATGTGAAGAATCAAGCGGTAAAATACTTCTTCCACGGCCATGGTTTATTTTGTATTTAATTTCTCTTGTTTCAAAAAAAAAAAAAAAAAAAAAAAAAAATTAAAAAAAAAAAAAAAAAAAAAAAAAAAAGAAAGAAAAACAAGAGAAATATTTTAATGAGCCGTGGGAAAGGAAAATTTATAAGGAAGTTTCAAGCGACAAGGTTTTAAGGTAAAAGAGTTATAAATTGACAAGGATTTATGAAATTCAAGGGTTTATCATCAATAGTTGAAACCGAAGACGAAGATCAAGATAAGGAGCGAAAGACGTTTCTATTGGATGCCGTGAGAGTGGTGTTATCATAATTGGCGATCGGATGTGAAGGTGAGTAAGTAATCTCATCCTCGATAATAATGGTTGATTTCCTTTCGTAGAGATCGTCAGAAAAATGGTTTTTCAAAATATTAAAAGATGTGGGTTTTTAAAAAAATTTTGGAAGTTGTCCTTCCCACCATTCAACGTGTCGCAGGAATTCTCTCTTCATTCCTACCTGCACACATGTGAGAACCATAAAAAAGCCGTCTTTTAGAGTGCAATTATCATAAAATCCTATTTGGTGAGGCAAAAGTCGAGGCGAAATGCTTATTGATCGTTTCTCAAACACGCATTCTCTCATTATGGTGTGGTTATTTCTCACTCAACATTTAAGAATGAGAATATGTTCTTTGGTATTTCTAACTTCTCATTACTAGCATGCAGAAACTCTATGTCCTCATAGCTCTTTGGATGCTTGTGACGCTTGAACGCTTTGAAGTTGTGAGTTTTTAGTTTGATTTGCTCGAGGACTAGCAAAGTCTAAGTGTGGGGGAATTTGATAGGTGTAGAATACACCGTATTTACTATCTAGAGTTTATGCTTTCTTTGCTATTTTTCGTGTGAATTTTGTATTTTACGCTTGTTTTGAGTTTTGTAGCTACTTTGGAGTCGCACGGAGGAAAAGAAGAAGAAATCACCCTATTTGAGCCAAAAGGGTAAAATTGTCATTTCACCAAGGAGGGAATACTATATGGAGCCCAGCCAAGGTTAAGGGGAGGTCAAAGAGGTGTCCCTTATCCAAAAGAAGGGAGTGAAAATAGCACATTTTGGGTGTACTAATGGTGGGTGTCCGAATCCACCCACACCCTAAAACCCGTAGACCCATACCGCATCCGGATCCATACCCGCCCCATTTAAACTTAAACCTAAATCGATGAAGAGTTATTTCTCTTCAATCATTCTTCACCGAGAGTTAACACGGACAACGGCCGTGTATGCGAAATTGAGAGATTCGGGGAGCTCAGAGAGGAAATCGAAGATGAGTTCGTTGTGAGCTCAGGGATGCTGAATCAAGAACGAGAAACATTTGCTACTAACAAACCGAGAGCCGAGAAGATGAAATGGTTTCTTGTTGGGTCCGAGGGAATCGGTGAGAGAAGCGATCGATTGAGAAATTGATGTTCGATCCGTAAGATGCCGCCATGAAAGAAAAGCTAGGGTTCGATTAGTTCAACGAGAGAGGGGTTTGGCATCCGGTTTGAATCGAACCAAGAGATTGAGAAATCGGGGAGTGAAGGCTGCTTGGGTTTTAGCAAGAATTACTCGGGGAGGAAGAAATCGAAGATGGGTTCGGTGGTGATGTTGATATGACCGGTGGTCTTCTTTGCTTCAGGGATTGAATCGGATGGATTGAGATGGGTGAACTACGGTGGTATTAGTTGTTGCAGCTGCAATGTGAATGAGGATTTGTGCTGGTGAACATTGGAGACTTTGCAGGTCAGAGTGAACAAAGCTAGGAAATGGCATTGCAGGTGGTTTGGTGGTGTTAGTGGCAATGGACTGCAGAGTCTTGGGTGCTACAATGGATTATGGCCTGAGGTTGAGGATTGGAACTGTTGATTGTGACAGAATGTTACAGTTACAGGGCAGAGAACAGCTGTTTGTGGCTGTTGAACCAGTGAGATGGCTGTGGTGATGGTGATTACTGGTATTGAGGCTTGTACACAGTGTGATGGTGGTGGTTCTGGTGGAGTCGAATGAGTGCAGGGCTCAGTTTGAGACTGGAAGCTCACTGAGAATGGAGTGTATTAGATGCATGCTTAGGTACAGGTGATGGAAGTTGATGAAGCTGGTTATCTGAGCTAGCCATGGCAGGGATGTGCTGGTATTAGTGCAATAAAAGAGGTGCAGATGGAGGTGGTTTTGAGCTTTTGAGGTTAATCCAGGGGAATGGTTCATGGTTGTGGCAGAGATGAGTGGCCTGGAGTTACAAAGATGATGATGATGTATGAGCTAGGATTGAACTGGGCTGCATCTGGCTATGGAGGCTTTTATGTGATGCTGTGGCAGATGAAGTAATGAGATTTCAGGTGCTATGTCATAAGGGAGCTGAGAATGAAGTTGCAATGTCAAAGCTTGGAGGTAAAATTACAGGGCAGAGCTGGAGATAGAATGGGTTGAAATGAAGTGGCAGGTTGGTGGTATTGGCTGGTGCATCAGTGGCAAGGCTTGCAAGACAGGTGATGGCCTGAGGGGATGAAGATGCAGTGAGGAAGTAGCCATCATGGCTGAGTAGGTATTGAGTGAAGCACAAGGATTGTGCATCACAAGACTTTGGCCTGTGCAAAGTGGTCTGGACTGAGCTGGATCACTGACTCGGTTTTGACTCTGAGTTGACTCAGTCGAATTGGATCGTTGACCCGCTGACTAACGTTGACTGACGGTTGACCAGTTTGACCGTTAGTCCTAACAGAGGACCGGACGGAATATTCCGTCGAATATTCTCTCGACGGAGAAATTTCCAGGTGGCCGGCGGCGACTTTTCCGGCCAAATTCCAGCCATAATCCCAGTTTTCCGGTGAGCAAAATTCCAGAACTTTCTATGGACTTCTCTCATGGGTATGAAGACTTGGGCTAGGAATTGGATGGAGAATTGGACTCAAATTTGGAAAGAGAAGGTGGAAGAGTTGAGAAAAGCTTGATTTGGAAATTGAATTGCAAAAGGAAAAGGATTCTAATCCTTAGAAGACATGGAGAATATTGAAGCCTATAAATAGAGAAGTTTTCTACAACTTCTACACACCTTTCTACACACACAATTCTTTTCTTTTCTTATTCTTTGTGTGAACTCTTTTAACATGAGTAGTTAATTTTATTGATTGAGGATGAATTCCTAGTTCTTAACATGATTTGAGTTTTTGTTTTCAATTCTACCTTGAGATTTTTCACATGATTATCGATTGTTTTTACTAATAGGAGTGATCTTAAAGACACTCATGATTGATTGATAGATTGTTTGGAGTGCACGCTAAATTGATTTGTTAATTGATCTAAATCTAGTATAAGTTAGGGAATACGTAATCGTTCTCGACACTTTACACAAGTAGAAAACACGAGACCTTGCGGAGGGATTCGTGGAGCAATTGTGTGTAGAAACAACGCTAGAAAGTGAACCAAGCGAACCGAGTTTAACTACTAGTACTAAACCTAAATTCATAAATCTTAATGCATTCTGGGAATTACATCTTGTAAGCGGACCTCAAGGTGGTTCTTTTGAATAGAATCGATAACTAAGCGGACTGTTACTCGGTGAAATTAGGGATTTTGGGGCTAGCTAAGCGGACCTGCTATCCTACGGTTGGTGATAATCTGTGACTAATAACAAGTAGAAAAGAACATAACTTTAATCATTGTTTCGTAACGAAGAAGGATTCCTTGATCTTCTCTCTCTTATTGTTTTCATCTTTCAACTTTCGATTTTAATTGCTTTGATTATTTTTATTTTGCTTTTTACACCCCCCTTTCGTGACAACTTTTACAACTAAGATCACTTGCTCCTCGTGGGAACGAACTTGACTTCCATTATATTATTTTTAATTGAGTGGAAACATTGATTAATTTGATTGCACCTACGACACGCATCACTGTACCTCACTGCTATTCTGCTGAGCTGTGCATTGCTAAACCTGGTTCACCTAGTTCCGTTGCATGATAAGCCAGTTAGTTTGCTGAGCATAGCTCAAGCCTGGTTCACCGGTAAGCCGAGAGACTGTGCAACCGTTACTTTCTTGTTACGTGCACTCGTGCACTCAAGCTCCGAGCCACTTACAACCTTGCTAGCCCCGAAGATGCAAGTCCGTATTGCCTTGGTTTGTAGCTCTGTGCACATACTAAACCCCGCACATGCCGTGCTGTGTCTTTTGCTCTGTGAGTCTGCTCTGCTTTGTGCACAACTAAGCTGTGCTGTGTTGATAGCACAGGTTGCATTGTGCTAAGCTGCAAGCACTAGGCTGTGCTAAGCTGCAAGCACTAGGCTGTGCTAATCTCTATAAATCAAGCCTCGCACACAACAACCGTGCATGAAGGCGTGCATCCGTGCAAACCACGAGTTTTGCATAGATTGGGCTTACACCAAAATGAGCCCACAAGAACTCAAACTGGGCTGTTATCCTTCCCACAACAACTGGGCTCTGTACCCAAGCCAGCCCATAATAAACCAAACTAAGCAGCTGGGCTGCATAAGCTAAAGCCCACTTACTGGGCTTAGCACTCTGAACTTTCAGCCCACATAAGCACACTGCTGGGCTGTTTAAACATCATCTGGGCTTTACACATCCAAAGTGCAAACAACCTTCAGCCCACATAAGCTACACTTCCGGGCTATACTTTTTTCAACATAATCGGGTTGTGCAACCAAGTGGGCTGGACCATCTAGGCTAGAACCTATTCGTTAGTCGTTTAACATAGATGGGCTGTACTTTCCCAACAAACCAAAAAAACCAATAAACCAAAGCCCAAACAAACCAAATCCCACACCAACCAAATGAAACCCAACAAACCAAATGAAACCCAATAAACCAAACTAAGTCCACAACAACTGGGCTTTGAGTTCAATTTGAGTTGTTAAATCATGTCAGGATTTTGGTCTGCAAATGGGGATACAAACAAATCCATCAGAGAGCTTGCTTACGGGCATGCTTCACAATATGAACCCCCCACATACCATAGTGATTTTAGGGAATTTTACGAGCCTTCTCAGGGCCCTGACCTCACATACCCTAATCATTATGAGCACATGTATCATCCATCACAGGTTGAAAATGAACAATTTTCTCATACCCAGTCATCACTTTTAGATCAATTAGAAGCTCGATTATCTGCCTTAGAAAGGCAATTACATGAGCAATCTGTCAAACCTAATCCCCCTAGACACTATGCAATGTATACTTGTACCTTATGTGGTAGCTTAGACCACCCTGCTGAGAACTGCTACATCTTACATGAGTTTAGGCAGTCTAGGGAAAGCCAAGATAACCATGCACACATGCATCATCCATCACAGTGGGAAGTTGAACAATGTTATACTCCCCCAACCCCTTGTATGCAATCACTAATGGAAAAGCTCATAGAGCAACACAATGATATACTTGGATGGAAAATGCATGATCATCCCTTCTCTAGTGAACCATATGCACAACCATACACTGAATATGAACCTACTCTAGAGAAAAATGAGTACACTAGAAATGCTACAAATTTGAATAGGGAAATGCATTTGTGCTATGATGATGATGATGATGAATATGATATGTTAGAAGAGCATGTGTATACTGAAAATGTAGTAGAATCTTTGGGTTCAGAGACGTTAGGCGTCTCTTCTGTGAACCCTATGAATGCTACTTCTTCAAACATTCATAGATGTGATATTAACTTTGAGCTTGGTTTTGTGAAATTTTTCAGTGAATGTGAGCATGCTTCACAACTTGTTTGTGACTTAGGAAAGGATGAATCTTCTGTTGACACTAATGTTCTTTTGGATCATGATATTACTGTTGTGTCTGATTCCCTGCCCATGTCACAATATGTTGCCTGCTCGATGATTATGACATGGAGATTGATGAATTGTTCTATCTTTGGTGAGCATGATTTTGTGTCTGACTTTAGGAAAGTATGTGATGGTGCAAATGATCTTATAAATGAAAACAACTTAGATGTACCTAGCCTCTCTCCTGAGTCACAGATTGAAACTCCTCCACCAAACCTAGGTGTAGTTTGTAACAAAATTGCAAAACCAACTTAAATGAAAATGCCTAACTTAGGCTTAGAGCTTTGTGCTTCCCAAGTCCTCTTGGACTATTTTGCATCAAAGTATAACACCTTTAGGGAACCACAGTTGGAATGTGTATGTCTGCCTGTTCTTAGCAAAACTCATTTTGAGTTAGACCTTTTGCATGATGTACCTTTAAAATTGCAAGATTTTGTGCTCAAAACCGCACCTGTTTACAAGTTTAGATTTGGGGGAAACTCATTCCCATATGCAGTCTTACTTGCACTCTCATTTTATATCTGTGTAAGGCTGTTGATGTTTGTACATATTTTCTATTGGGTTGATCCTCAACTCTTTAGATTGTTGGTATATGGTGAATTTACCTTGTATATAATCCAGTAGGACTTGTTAAATTTTTCTTTCTTGAATCGGTTGAGTCTTCTTGTGAATATATTATGCTAATCCGATATGACCTCCATTGAGAATGTTGGATTCTAGCCTTGACTAATGAAGCTCAACCTTGCTCCCGCCGACATCCGGTAATCTCTTCCCTTTTCTCTTATCAGCATAGTTCTCGTGGTATGTGACTGTTTAAATTTGTATTATATGTTGACACATTGAGGACAATGTTTAATTTAGGTTTGGGGGTGGATTTGCATTTAGAGTTTTTAGTCTTTTAGTTTATCTTGTATTAAAAAAAAAAAAAAAAAAAAAAAAAATTCAAAAACTCTTTTTGTAAAAACCTCCAACTTTTAGAGATTTTAGAGTCACTAGCATGCTTCTAGCTATGTTTACATAGAGAATCTGACCGAAATAACAGAAGTTAGAAGTACCGGAGAACGCAATCGGGTTTCTTAGTTGATTAGAGCGTTAAAGTTGGATTTAACCATACCAGAGAGCGAATTAGGTGTTGTTTAGATATTCGGTAGTAGAATTGTGATCACCCATAGTGGAGACTACCCATTTTACATCAAGTGAGGCACCAACCTTCAATTTTTTGCAACTTTCTAGAAAAGTCTGTTAGAGTGTGTGTCACCGTACGTCAATTTAGGGTAGGAATGGTGAGCTACCCAACTTCGCACCAATTTCAAGACTACTTTTGATCTCTTGAGTGCTAGTTTTTGTCAATCATGAGGGTGACGTCTAAAGATGAAAACTCCTTCTAAATATCGATTTGCAGTTAGCATCACTCTCTCTCTCAATCAACAGACCCATAGAAACACATCATCGTCAGCAAACGGAGCATCATCAGAATATTGGAAGAAAAGTTGAGATAGTCCAAGGTTTACAAGCAACAAAGAAAAAGAAAAGAAAATAAGATGAGAATTAATGAAGTTTGTGAAAAATTGAGTTTTATTATTTTATTGTGATACTTAAAAAAAAAAAAAAAAAAAAAAAAAAAATTGTCAAGTTTTTGTAAAGTTCAGAAGTTCGTCATCAACAGTTGAAGACCGAAGACCGAAGATTGAAGACGTTTCTATGGTTTCTTATGAGAGAGTGATATTAATTGCCGATCGGGTGAGAAGGTAAGTGAGTACTCCCACCCCTTGCTAATGGTTGATTTCCTTTCTTAGAGATCATCAGAAAAAGATTCTTTTTGTCCACACTTCTGTGGAGTCTCCAGAAATTATTTCGGAAGATTATCCTTCTTACCTACAACGTGTGCAGGATTTCTTTCTTTATTCCTGCCTGCACACATGAGAGACTAAAAAAGCGATCTTTTTGAGTGCAATAATCATAAAACCCTAATAGTGAGGCAGAAGTTGAGACTTATGATCACAATCGAATCCGAATTCTTTCATATGGTATGGTTACTTCTCGCTCAGCACTTAAGGATGAGAATGCGTTCTTTGATAGTTCTAACTTCCTGTTACTAGCATGCAGAAACTCTATATACTCATAGCTCCTTGGATGCTTGAGACTCTTTTACACTCGAAGTTGGAGAAGGTTTTGTGGGTACACCGTGGTAAACCCTCACGAGACTACAACTCGTCCACTAGGGACACCTAGGGGTTTAAAGGCTTAGTGCATACGCTAAATGCATTCGAGAGACTGCGACGGGGTATAGTTAGGATTTCTTAATTTTGTTTCACTTGAGGACAAGTAGAATTCGGGTTTGGGGGTATTTGATGAGTGCCAAATAGTGCATATTTATACACCTTTTTATTGGCATTTTACTCATCTTTTGTGCTCGTAAATCGATATTATCCCCATTCTCGTATTTTCTTTGTTTTCAAGAATAAATACTTGTATTAATTAATTTTGTGTTTTTAGGTAATAAATAAAGCTCGGAGAAATTGAGGAGCCAAAAGAGCAAAGAATCGGAGGCAAGTGTCTTTGGAGCAGAAAGCCGAAGCCCGCGCGTGCAACAGTTGCAACCCAACAAGTAGCAACTCATCTACATACATGGGCTCGAGCTATCCATCTTCGACCCACGACCCGGATCCAAGCCCATCATTTCTGAGCCGTTGAGATCTCCCTCAGCTACATCCAACGGTCGCTCCTTCATGCGCATCACACTTTGCTGCTCCCGCTCAACACCAGATTACTCCGAGCCTCCCTGAGCCGTTCAGATATCACTCCCTAGATCCTACGCTCGCTGCATCATTCTCATCATCACTCATTGCGCTTTGCTCCATAGCAAAGTCGCCTAACCCTATACCCTCTCGACCATCTCCCCCATTCTCTTTTCCATCTTCTCTTTCTTCTTCCCCCATGCCTCTGCAAAATCTCACCCGACAGAGCAGAGCTCTGCTCTTCTTCCTCTCCTCCCATACCGACTGCAGAGTTTCATCATCACCACCATCTCCTTCTCCTGCCACCACCACCACAACAACTCCATCAGTCGCCTGCTTACACTTCCTCTCTATCTCGAATCATCTCTCTCATAGCTTCTTCAACCTAGAAGCTAGGTCAGAGATAATTAGGGTTAGGGTTTGTACAAATGACCCACGCATGGAGTGTTCGAGATGAATTGACAAGAGGAGAGGCGATTCGAGACAAATATGGGCGTTTGGGTATGATTAAATTGCAATTTTTGAATTGAATTAGGGTTTGGTCTACATGTATAAAGGGGTCTGAGAATTGTGTGTTAAAAGGTCATGCCTGGGCTAGCCAGTGCACCACTTTAGGGTTAATTTGTGCTTTACTTTGTTAATGTCTTAATTAAGTAACTGGGGTTGGGATGAAACCCTTGATTGCATGCTAAGTTGTTCACTTTCTTTTTATTGTTCTTGTTATGCTTCATTAGAAAGATTGAATTAGTTAATTGAACACATGACCCTGTGATAGAGTGTACTGTAAGAAGACACTCTATACTAGGGGGGAGTGTGTGAGATTAGTCAAGACATTATCATGGTATTCTTCCCTGGAATGAATCAAGAGCATAATCTGATTAGGAATTGCCTTAGCATAAGGTCAAGTGGTGGAATCTCTGCCCTAAGTGCTCTTCACAATTGTTTACAATCCATTTAGTTACTTTAGTTCTTTGTCACAACAACAAACTCGGTCGTTTCGACACTAAAAACCTACATCTGTGTTACCTTCACTAGAATTCAGTAGAGCAAGCCTTAGATTAAACACATAGCACCACAAGTCCCTGTGGATCGATCCGTACTTGCCACGCCTCCAACAGGCGCCGTGCACTTGCGGTTATTACAAGTAGGCATCAATATATACACATTTCCAGGCCTACCATGCTTGTTCAAAGAGACAATGATTTTGTACCTCACAGGCTTTAGGGAAAGTTTTTTTTTTCTTTTTTTTTTCTTAGTTTTGATTTTGTGTCTATCAAACAAAAAGAAAGGGTACTATCGACAATTCTACTCTTCATAGGGTTGAAAGTGGTCGTGTACGAACCTGTTAAAGGTTTTGAAACCCTACATTCCTTTTCCTTCTTTGAAACTCCTTTTTATCCTAAGACTACTTGTTGAGTCTGTGATTTCCTCTCACAAACCCATACACCTATGGATGCTCCAAGTGCTCTGCCTTCTGATAGAAAGGATGTTAATATGATTGTTAAGCCATCAATCATGAAGGAAAACAAAAAATCTCCGTTAGCTCCAACATTGAAAAGAAAAAGAAGGAATGTGAGGAAGCCAAGAGCCGTTCCTTCAAACTCTCAGAAATTTCTGATGTTCTTGAAGTTTTGAAAGAGATGGGAAAGGAGATTCAAAAAATAAAGGCTTTTGTTTTTAAGACTCATGAGATTCAGAAGGCCCTGGTTCGACATCATCAGCCAAGAAGGTTTATTGATATAAACTCCTACCTTAATGAACCTTATGTCCCAATGGCTGTTGAGACAAGGAGTTTGGTGATGATAAAGAATTCTTCAAAGGTCTTAACATCTAGTAAATCTTCTAATTTTCTATTTTTGTTAGAAGAATAACTAGAGTTTGGAATAGCCATCATTGTGATTACACATAGCTATGTCCAACGTTTTCATCTTCATGTTTTTTAGGTTTATTTGTTTAAATCTGCTTGGAAGATGATTTTTGCAGTATTAATCTTTATGGTTTTATATATTGCAATTGTATATGGGATATGTGTGTTTGCGTCCGTGAACTATGATTGTCCCATATCTTGTCAAAAGTAAAGTCTTTCGTAAGTCGATATTCTTATATTGATAAAGGAATGAATGGACTTTTGACAAATACAAAAGTTAACCCTATATTGTCAATTATTGATGGAAGATAGGTTAAAATCTTTTGTTTTCAAGGATTATGTCTATTGTATGTCATGGTGCAAATTGTGATGGGAAATAGAATGAATCCTTTTGTATTCCCATGATAATTGATCTTCCCTTATCCATATTTTTTGTGTATTACTTTGTGAGGCTCGTAATGCGTCTTATGTTGAGCACTAAAACAATCAAAGTTGATTATTTTCATGGTTAGCTTTGTTGTTGTTCCATAAGGTACTTTATGACGAGCATATTGAACTAAATTAATCATCTTGTTTGGTTATTTAGTTATGACTCCATAAGTTTTCTTGTGTTTGAGCACTTTTGATTGGGTTGGTTATTTTCATAATTAACTTAGTCATTGCTCCATAGATTCTCTTATGTGAGTATGGCCAATTAATTTGATTACTCTTTGTGATTAGTTTGATTATGTATTTCGATTAAATTAATCATAGGTTCTCTTGTGGCTAATTTAATTGAGTATTTTGGATTCAAATTCATACTTGTATGTGATTTGTTATGTCCAAAGAAATCCTTCTTTTCTTTCGAAATTAAGGTCGCTCTTGTTGTTCTTTCGGGAATGACATATTATGGGGGAGAGTTCTTTTTGAACTTGCGCTTAATTGTCATATCTTTGTGGGGAGTGCAGCTGTAGAATATTATAGGGGTTATCTTGTATCTTTAAAACTCCTTGATGAATGCATTTAGCTTCGGCTTTATGATTGCATCTAAATAAGATGATGTGTGTTTTTCTTTTGGTCATGAAACGTCTCTTTCGGAAATTTCATTAGGATCCCGTTCTTGTACCTTTTCCAATTTTATTGACAAAAAGGGGGAGAATTAATATGTAGTTCACACTACAAATACATATGGTTTTCGGATCATTATGTAAGGGGGAGTGGTTTCCATGTGAGATGGAGTATTGACTAAGGGGGAGTGATACATATCACCATAGTATTGTTGTTGAAGTTGTGATACAATTGAACTTTATTTGTGTAATGATAGTATGACATTGTATAACAATGATTGAGAACTCTTGTTTTCTTATTGTTATAGCTACGGATTTTCAACAACGATGATGCTAAACTTACAACCTTTGGGATCATTGGAGTACTTGGAAGTGACGAAGATTTCGAGTAATGTTGAAGATTAGACATGTGGAATAGGAGCTACAAAATTTAATTTATTTATTTTTTGTATTCCATATGTATTAATAGTTTTGCCACTAAAATTGACAAAGGGGGAGATTGTTAGAGCATTGCTCGGTCGAACTCGCATGCGTTGCTATCTCAAGCATGTTTGTCAATGTTAGTGATCAAAACTATAAGTCTTGATTTCTAGCCTATGTAGCTAAAGGTCTCGGACTAGGATAGAAAGTGTAGTTGAACTCAAGAACTCCATGGAAATCATCATACAAGACGAAAGGACTACTCGAGGAACCGGTGGAACTTCATCGACTAAAAGGTATGTGGAGACTTGAACTTATCTGTCACTCAAAAGTCTATTTACTCTATCTCCTACTCTTGAGACAAAAGTCGTTTACACATATAGACTTTCATTATACACATTTGCTATTTCGAGTCGAGTTTAACTCGCCTATCTATTTCTCGAAATATGTGTTGGTAAGCTTTCGCTTTAACCGAATTCATCTTTACCTTGTGACGAAAGTCATGATATGTTTCAATCACTTTGGAAATTGCTCTGACAAAAAATGGTATGTGAATAACGGCTATATAACATTCTCTGAGAATGTTTCAATGATTGAAATGGGAGTTTAGATTACATAACCATTGGTAGGATATAAGCATTGTTGTGGACACACATATATGTATAAGTCCTTATTCCTAGAACCAAAGTTTGCGAACTTTGTTGATCAAGAGAAATGGAAGTGGCGCAAGCCAAGTCGGGTGAACCCGGCGGAAGTTCTCACCCGAGAATTTCGCCTGGAGTTTGCGTACTCCTTCTATGAGCTTAAGTCCACGAACCCAGTCCGCGAACTTGAGTAGGTTATATATAAAACCGGTTGTTCTTGAACTCATGTTTATATAAACTAAGGAATGCTTTTGCAAATCGTGGCTATAAAGTTCATGAACCGATTCGAGTGAATCAAACCGTTTTTGCTTCGATTTTATCTTGTGTAGTTACATAAGATCTAAGCAATTGAACAACTCTCTAACTAGTACATTTGAGTCATTTGAACTAGATATGGTGAAGAAGAATATGGTTCATATGAGAGTGATCATATGGATAACCATTTGGTTGACTATTGTTGAACCAACAAATGTTAATGTTTGGGTACGGTTCATAAACCCAAAATTGAACATTTCGTTTGTGTATAACAAGCTAAGTTTTCGATCCAACGGTTGAGAAATATTATCTTGAATCTAATCAGGTTTTCATCTAACGGTGAATATTGAATGCTTTGTTACTAAGCTAACATTGATTGCAAACCCTGATTTGAAAGACTATATAAGGGAGAACTCTAGCAACTTGGAAACCTAATCCCCACACTTTACGTGTGATGCTAGTTTGCTAACATAGAGTCGATTCTCCTTTAACCTTTGGTTTTCTTCTTCTAAAACCAGGTTAATGACTTAAAGACTTCATTGGGATTGTGAAGCCAGACCGATACTACTTTTCTTGTAGTTGTGTGATCTGATCTTGTTGTTTCTATCGTACGAGTACAATTGAAAATAATTGGCTTGAGATTTATATCTCCGATAGGCAAGATAGAAAAGAAATCACAAACACTTCGTCTCATCGTTTGTGATTCCACAATATCTTTTTTCGCTGCGTCGGTTAAGATTATTGTGAGGTGATCAATAATACTAGGTTGTTCTTCGGGAATATAAGTCCGGGTTATTGATTGGTTCATGTTCACCTTGATTTATCAAAAGACGGAACAAAACTCATAGGTTTATTCGTGGGAGACAGATTTATCTATTACTATAGACTTTTCTATGTGATACAGATTTGTTTATTAAAGTCTTCGACTTTGGGTCGTAGCAACTCTTAGTTGTGGTTGAGATCAGCTAAGGGAATCAAGTACGTAGCATCCTGCTGGGATCAGAGGCGTAGGAGCATAACTGTACCTTTGATCAGTGTGAGATTGATTGGGGTTCAACTACAGTCCAGACCGAAGTTAATTTGGAGTAGGCTAGAGTCTGTAGCGGCTTAATATAGTGTGTGTTCAATATGGACTAGGTCCCGGGGTTTTTCTCGCATTTGCGGTTTTCCTCGTTAACAAAATTAGGGTGTTCGTGTTATTTCTATTCGCATTATATTTGTTTATATAATTGAAATATCACAGGTTATTTGTTGTTCAATCAATTAGAATATCCGACCTTTTGGTTGTTGATTTAAATTGATTGACACTTGGATATTGGTCTTTGGTACCATCCTAGTTATCTGTCTTTGATAAAGACTCATGATTTCTATTTGCTTGAGTAAAGATCAAATCGAGAGATTAAGATATAAACTCGTTGATATACTTTTTATCTAGATTGAGTCCGATTTGTCTAGTTGATTCTCTAGAAAGTATATTGGAGTTTATCCATAAAGATTGTTAAGCGAAATATTGGGTGTGGTTGTTAGATCCCCGCTTTTTCACATCTGTCAATGGGCAAAAAACAAAAGACTTGTTGTGAAAGAGATATGGTTGTTGAGTTCATTTATAACTATGAAGGAACTATGGTTTCTGAGAAATGAGTGTACTTATGGGAATGGGAAGTGTGATCAGAATGTCACCAAGAAGAAAATTCAACAAGCAATAATTGACAGTGATTTAAGACTGAAGGCTGGTATGTGGAACAAACAATATGACCTACAAGTTTTCAAACATTTTGGACTGAAGACAAGGAGTGTGAAAAGTATGGTTATTAAAGAAGTGTTCTTTCAGCTGCCGGATCATGGTAAGTTACTACTGTGCTGTGATGGTGCATCTAGAGGAAATCCAGGGTATGCTGGTTATGGGTTTGTGGGAAGACTCAGTTCTGGAGATTTTGTAATAGCCATTTCAGGGGGACTGGGTATATCAACTAATTATTATGCAGAGATTTTTGTAATCTTAATGGCGGGAGAGTGGGCAACACATCATAGTTTCGCAGAACCGGGTGTTGTAATGATTCACAAGCGACCATTAATGTATTTCGAGTAACAATCTTCCATGGTTTGCAACAACAAGATGGGAGAAGATCTGTTCTGAAGTAATATCTTGGAGTTTTAAGCACAGTTACAGAGAACTAAATTTCTCTGCTGATAAAGCTGCAAAGAGAGGTGCACTCTTGGCAGAGGTGAACAAAATATGAAAGAAAACCATCCTTTTTGAGTAATCTAGAAAACCCAGATCAAGTGTATTTTAGATTTTGTTAGTAACCTTTTATGGGTGTTTTCTTTTTGTTTTTCCTTTTTAGTTCTCTTTGATGTAATTTGAAGTTTCTTTGGTTATTAATAAAATTTCATTGTTAAGCAAAAAAGAGATATTCAACAAGACAAGCATGACCTGAAACTTCTTTTTTGCAATATAAAATATACTAGAAATCATATTATATAGTATCATAAAGATAGAATTGTAATGCCTTGAGTAAAAAGGATGGTTCAGTCTTTATATGCTTATTTTTCGATGAAGTTCTCCAAATGTGTTCATTCGATCTTTAGTCTTCAATCTTAGAGTATTATTTAGCGATGTATGATACTCAATTATCATACTCTAATCCCAGCCCGTTTCTTGACTTTACTAGACTGGAAATCAAGATATAGTTTTGTACATCTAACATTGACAACAAGCTTGAGTTAGGTTGCGATTTTGACTGAGCAGTTCTCTAATAAAAATGATTCTCAACGAATACTGAATCTTGAAGACAAAGTAAGTGATAGTCTTTCTCGAGAAAAACTATTAGAGAAAGATCGTGATGCTGCTCTTGAGAAAATCAAATGGTTGGAAGAAGTAAAAGAGTTGAACAAGTCCAATGATATCTCAAACAAATTAAACTTTATAGGAGCAAGTAGAAATCTTCGTGATACACGAGGATTTGGCTATAATGAAGTATATGCATGCTCCTAGTTCTTGTAAATAGGTAAAATTTATCAAGGCTAAAAATTATGTTCAACCAGACACCTCAATAATAGTCATCAAAGAAAACACTTCTACTGATGTCAAAGGTATAATATCTTCAAATGATGGAACAAACATAACTTTCAATCTCCAAATAAAGTGATACCATGGTGTTGTCATATTAAACATCACATCCTTAAGTTACTAACCAATGTCATTAGTATGGAAATAAAGGTCACTTAAAAATGAGTTGTAGGATTAAAGAAAAAGCTAACAAGTTTAACACTACTGCAGCTTGGGTAACAGATGAATTGGCAAAATTTGCCTTTGAATAATGTTATTCCCCTTAATGACTCGGGTCATTATTGTTCGAAGTTTAGGAAAAATAATTATTATAATGATAGTTCAAGGTTTTCCTATCAAAGCTCAACAAAATTTTATCATAAATACCAGATAATAGAAAGAAATATAACTTTGTAAATGCAAAGAAAAGTTCTAATGTTCCAACTTGGAGAAAGATTGCTTCAAAATATATCCAAAAGGGCCTAATGGTATGAAGGAAAAAACAGTTGCAAAGGTTGTTTATAAATGGATGCCAAAGTCCGCCATACAAGCAACCAATAAGAGACCAGAATTTTGTCACAAGAATGACACTCAAATGCCAATTTTCAGTAACAATGATTACAAACGTCACTTCGATAGACTCAAGAAATATCTCATGATTTCTAAAGTCTCTTGTACAAATGAATGTTGCGATGATGAAACAATTCATCACAAGTCAAGAAAGAAAAACAAGTGCTGGATAAATTGAAATCAAACCAAGCAAGAAAAAAAGATTGATGATGGTTCTGTCTTAGTCACCTGTGACAAGCAAGAAAAGGCTCACCTCAATAATACCTAGTTGTTATGTTATAATATGCACGCTCACCTTGGTTCTAAATCTTATGAACAGTAAGGAAGCACACAAAAAAAAAAACACATGATCTCTCGATCATTATATGACTCTTTAACATCTTTAAAGATAATATTTATTTCTCTACTCATCTTTTTTCCATCCATAATTGAGCAATTGATAAAATAAGTAAATGTTTACAGGCCATATATGTGTAGCTCTTGAATAGAGGTCTAAAGCGAGTAAAAAAATCACTTGATTCGTATGCAAAAGTTATGTTCAAAATAGTATTTTATGTGGATTCATTTTTGGGATCGGTCCTGTAACTGGTCTCAAGTCCATAAAAAGGAGTGTAAAACTATTTTACTCATAGATTCTTCGTCCGAACTCAGAGTGACCTCATTCTTTTTGCGTTGGCTTTTTCTTCTCATTGTCTACAAGATTGAGGTAACTGCAATACTTAATTCTCTAATGAATTTCTCTGGTATTTCATGAGATATACTCTAGTTCAGATTATTATTAAGGTGATTTTTGTAAAATGTCGATCTCATACTTGGCTTAACTTTCTTATGATTTGTGACATATAATTATAGCTGATTTTGTATCAAATCATTGTGGTTTCTATATCTAGATCTTAATAAAGTTGCGATGATATGACTCATCTGTAAGCAGACATATAATTATATTAATTTATTTTCTATAAATTTAATATTTGGTATAAATATGAGTAGTTTCGATTTTAGTAATATACACAATGTGAGATCTCATATGGCTAAGATCATGTAACCTTTTTCTGGTAAAGGTTGTCTTTTTGTTATTCTTTTGTTTTGCAGGGAATAACATACAAAATGAGGGAATTCTATTTTGAAGTTGTGCTTAATAATTTATATCTTTGTGGGAAGTGTGGTTGAAATGGAGGGAAAAAGAATTATTTCTGATAATTGTTTTACTGATAAGTAACTAGATCGATTTCAATTCTAGTTTGCTTATTGAAATTAGGGAACGATCACTCTGGTTAATGATTACTTTACAGATAAAAAAAATTAAGTTAATTCTGATATTAGTTCGACTTATCGGAATTAGGAAAAATTACTTCGGATAATTGTTTCTTGGCAAGAACCTATGTCAATTACTCCGGTAGTTTCGGATTTAGTCTTGCTTATTATAAGTGGTATGTTAGATCTCTGATTCTCTTTGACTCATATAGGTTGTATCTAGTTCTTATGAGCTTGAGAAGTCCTTTCGAAATGATTTTTTGTACTTTTCGTACCTTTGCCATTTTTGTGACAAAAGGTGGAGAAATATAGAATGATTTCAATCGCTTGAGAAAGTATATATTTGTTGTAAAGTATATATCTAAACATAAAAGAGTAAAACATTGATCAAGGGGGAGAAACATATCATGATGGGTAGTATTACATACTACATAATTGAATAAAAATTATGTTTGGATCGAATATATGCCTAGGCCTAGCTCAACTTTAGGGGGAGTAAAGTTGTTGTTATTCAACAGCTTCAACCGTGACATTTATTTCTTGAATATGTGCAGGACTTTGTGCAGTTGAAACTTGAAATCAAGCGTATGAAGATATAGTTAATAGATTTTTATGTAATGTAATATTTTTATCTTTTAATTATTGTATTCTCCATATGTAAAGGTTTTTTTTATAAAATTGACAAATGGGAGATTGTTATAGCATGCTTGCTTAAATCCACCAAGCGTTGGCATGTCAAGTTTGGATGTCATATTTTAGTTCCAATACTCGAAGATGCTTTATTTGATTACTAGAGTCAACTTCGTTAGGTTAGACTAGATTCAAATTCATTAGAGAATTAAGCGTTCATACTCGCTCTTCTTACTCATTAAGAACCTGAGGACTTATCGGCATTAATGAACACATCATCCTTCAGTTTTAAGTTAGTAGCAACATACTTCACTTGTTCCATTTCTATCTTTGTTCTTTCAAGTCAGTATTTATTGAAAACATCTATAATACATAAAAAACAAAGCTTCGACAAGTTAGGCAAGATAAAGAGTGACCAAGATTTGTCTAGAGAGAACATAAATCAATGGTTATAGTTTGCTCAGTCTAACATTTATATTATTAATATCCAATTAAATTTTGATAATAAATATTCTATTCATAAGTATTTCGAAATAAATGTTTCATTAGTTAATCTAATAAATATATTTCCATTAATAAATAATAAACTATTTGATATTAACATTAACGGTGGTTGTGATGGTGAGAGAAGGTGGTGGAAGCGGTGGCGATAGTGGTAGTGGGTGTTGGTGATTGGTGGAGAGGTGACGTTAATGGTGGTAGTGGAAGACGTAGTAGTAGCGGAGCGGAGCACAAATGGTATCATTAGGTAGATAAATTATTTGGTTACTCTTGATTAGTTTTTTTTTTTTTTTTTTTTTTTTTTTTTTTTTTTTTTTTTGTAATCATGCGCTCCATTGTGCTAAAGATGTTGGAATTAAGTTTCGCCATGACTTAGTTCGAGATGTTATTGCGGATATCTGTTACAAACCTGGTGTTCCTGCGCGTAAAGAAGTTGCTTTGGGTTTTTTATCGGATGATGATAAGGATTTACGTCCAGCGGACATCCTAGTTCTCAACTAGGAGAATGGACAAGATGTGTGTATGGATGTCACAAGTGTCTCACCCTTTACTGGCGATGGTGTTTGTGCTTTCGTCCCAGGTCAGGCCATTTCTAGAGTCATTTCACGAAAGCGTACTAAATACTTGGATGAATGTGCTTCGCATGGTTATGGTTTGGGTGTTTTGGCTTTTACTACCTTAGGGGAGCTTAGTGAAGATACTGTATGTTTTTTCAAGCGTTTGAAAAATTGTTTAGCTAGTAATGATGCTGGTAGTGGTGTAGGTAGGTTTGTTTTTCATAGATTGAGTGTTGCTATTCAGAAAGGAAGTTGGCGCTCAGCTTGTCGCTCGGCTGCCAACTAAAAACTCTGGTGTGTAATGTTCGTCAATTATAATAATTGGAAGTAACAATAATAATAATTATGTCTATTTTTTGAAATTTAAAGATAAATCAATAGTTATGATTTACAGACCAAATACAAGGCTTTATGCAAATTAATTGTAATTGATTGACTTTCTCATATCTCTCTCTATTTATTTTCTGCTTTTGTCTTATGGACTTCATATGATTATGCTTGAGAAAGAGTTCATGATAATAGGTGAATAAAGAAAATGAAGCAGCAAGAAACGAAATGGACCAAAAAATACAGATTATTCAACTCTAGGAAAATGAATAATTAAACACAAAACCTATATAAATTTGGGATGATTTATATCACCAAAGGGAAAAACGTAAAGCCTAAAGTTGACGGATTTAGTAAGATTAATCTGATTGATTTTGAAGTAATCTTGGATGCTTTTAGTTTTGTTATCAATTTGGTGAATGACTTTGGATTTTCATTTTATTTTATTTTGAAATAGGGATACTATTTACTTTTTTTTTGCAGTCGTATTCTATTGCTCATAGGATTTGCTCTAACAATGAACAATGTTTGTCCTTAAGGGTTGTATGATTACCAAATATAATAGTAAAATATTTGAGGGTAAGGACATGTTTCCCGACAAACTTCTGAATATATCTTCCTACTGTTAGCACATATCGGATTGATTTTCCGCAAACAACTACAATATATAAAAATCGAGGGATACATTTAAATAAGTATCATTTCCCGTGCCCTTACGACACGGGTTAAGCCCTAGTAATATACAAAGTGAAGTTTGTTTACTTGTGTCTAGAGAGAAATTGATTCAACCTCTCTCTCATTAGAAAAAAATACCAGAAACCCTAAAAACTTAGATTTTTCATCTGCTCAGATCGTCTCCATGGGAGGTGGTCTGAGCAGATCATCCTCTCTAATAACTTCTCTTCTTGCTTACCTTCTATTTAATTCTAGTTTTAGTTTATCTGCCCTTAGTTACTTGTTTCCTCTTTATTTCAGTTATAGATCTAAGTTGTTCCTCTGGTATTTGGGTAATTTGTTTTTGATTTGATTGTTGTTTTATCTTTTCTAGCAAGTCCCTGTTGTTTATTTTGTGTTATCAGCAAAGGGTGTGGTCCTGTTTCCTCTCTAGAAGATTTATTTCATCTGATGGAGACACCATCAACACCAAGAAGAGTGAAGCTAGCAACATCTTCAACATCTACAATAGTAAAAACATCAACAACCCCATCTACACCTTCATCAACTATTGCTACTAAGACTCCCATGCCGACTCGGACCAACTCAGACCGATTACGATTAACTCCAACAGATCCAGAACTCCTGTGTTACTATGAAGACTTGTGCTACTTTGAAGACCCGTTTCACTTTAGATTAGATTACTTTAGCTTTGGTTACTCTGATTTACGAAAAAATGAAAAACTTTGGTTGGATCTTCCAAAGATCCCATTGTGCTGGAAGGCAGTGATGCAAATCTGTTTTAAACAACAGTTTTGGCCTATTGAAGTGGATTTATCCTCTTGGAAACCTGAATTGGCTGTGGTGATTGTAATGGTAGGAATGTTGGTCAAGAATTGGGGGAGAAAATTTGACATTGATGATTGTATTTTAAATCCAGTGAAACTCTGTAATGATTCCGATCCTGAATCGGCTCTTTTAATCAATATATGAGGCGTGCTTCTTTTATGAAAAAAAAAAAAAACAAGATGACTTGATCAATATACTATGATCAAAGTATCAAAGAAAGATATACCAGTTGTTTCATAAAACTAAGCGGAAACTCAGCCTCAATACTTAAATTGAGTATTGATGAGTGCCAAATAGTGCATATTTATACACCTTTTTATTGGGATTTTACTCATCTTTTGCGCTTAGAAATCAGATATTATCCCATATTCTGTATTTTCCTTGTTTTCAAGAACAAATATTTGTATTAATTAATTTTGTGTTTTTAGGTACTAAATAAAGTCCGGAGAAACTGAGGAGCCGAAAGAGCAAAGAATTGGAGACGAGCATCTATGGAGCAGATAGCCAAAGCCCGCGCGCAAATCAGTTGCAACCAAACAAGGAAGACTTGGGCTAGAGCTACCCACGACCCGGATCCGAACCCGTTCATCCCGAGCCGTTCAGATCGCGTCTAGATACATCCTACGGTCGCTCCTTCGCTCACATCTACTTCTCGATGCTCCGCTCAACACCAGATCACTCCAAATCATGCTGAGCCGTTGAGATTTCTTCTCCTAGATCTGACGCTCGCTCCATCTGTCTCATCAAAGCTTGATGTCTCCGCCCCACAGCAAAACTACCTACCCTATACCTCTCGAGCCATACCCATTCTCTTCTCCATCTTCTCTTTCTTCACCTCTCCCGTCTCCATCAGAGAACCCAGAGCGAGCTCTGCTCTTCCGCCACCTTCTCCCCTCTCCACCCTATCTCCCCGTCAACACCACCTCCATCATCACCTTCCCCGACATCAAGCCAACAACCACAGCAACCCCTAGTTCTAGTTGTCTCTCGCAGAGTCTCTCTCATAACCCTAGAGGCTTGAGAGATAAATGGAACTAGGGTTTCACCTAATCAAAGCAAGAGGAGTTCTGAGCACGAATTGACAAGGGAGAAGCGATTCAGGGTATGGGTTTGTTGATTTTTCGAATTAAAATAAAAATTAGGGTTTGGTATTTTGGAATTTCTATGCATGTATAAATAGAGGATGTAGAAGTTATTTTTTGCTCATGCCTGGGCTAGCCAGTGCGTCAATTAGGATTCAATTAGGTTAATTTGTAGTTTGTTTATTTTTCTTGATGCTTTAATTTAAATTACTAGGGTTTGAGATGAAACCCTAGCTTTCTGCTATGTGATTCATGTTACTTATAGTTCTCTTGAATGCTTGAATATTTTCTAGGATAGAATTAATCTTAGTGCTCAATACTTTGCCCTCACAAAGTGCATGCCAATGCCATGGATGCACCGTAGTTAGAATATCCCCGTATTGATAGTGCTACAACTCATGCTTTAGAGATTTTTGTTAATTCCTTGACTAGTCGTGCTTAATTAGACAGTTAGTGCTCCTGGATTGATTCTTTAGTTGTGATTTAATCATCCATTGGTGAAACACCTTAGGTAAATGGTAGACTTGACACTTCTCCATTACCTGTTATAAGGGCAAGAGTAAGATAAGTAGCTGAATTTACAAGTGTAGGTTAGTGGTGGATTCAAAGACCCTACAGCTCTTTAATTTGTATCTTTTACCTTAGTTTAGCGTCACTTCAGTTCAAACTCATCCGTTTCGGCACAAAACACCCTTTTGTTACTCTGTCACACTTGAAATCAGTTTAGGAAGCCTTAGATCATACAAGAGCACCACAAGTCTCTGTGGTTCGACCCGCACTTGCTCAGTCCTACAACCAAGATACCGTGCACTTGCGGTATAACACGTAGGCCATAATTTATACACATTCAAAGGCCTACCAAGTATCCACCAGATTTATTTCACCATAGCCAAATATTCAGTTTCCTCGAGTAAAGCCATGATTAACGCATGTTGCACATCTCCAACATCCAATAACGGAGACCTTGGTAACTAATACAAATGAGAGAAACTAACCATAATAGTTGCTATTGGCCACATTGTCGTTATTAAGCCCAAGGAAATGAGCACCATGGGTGCTTACTCTTATCAACATCCTCCTCTCAAAGGCCTAGAGAGAATTTGTGTCATTCATAAAAGAGACGAACTTACTTCACACCTAAAAACATTGCCAATGAATCAAAAACTGCCAAATGTCTTTCTTCTTAAGGAAACCAACCACTTTTCTTTTTTTATTTTATTCACGGACAATAACTTTCCTCCAATAACAACAATAACTAGATAACTACCTTCGTTTCTTTCTTCTTACACTCAACTGTTCCTCTCCTCTCCCACTTCTTATATCTACTGTTTTCGGGTTGATAATTCTGCAATAGATCGTCGACTTCAATGGGCATCAAAAAATTCATGATCCCTTTCATTCTAGCAGCCTCAATTATATTTTGTGTAATCATCATAGTAACATTACTTCTTACTAACCCCATTTCCAAATTCCAACCCATAGTCAAACCAACTCTCACATTACAATATACTACTGATACTCAATATCCAGTCGCATTTGCTTACTTGATCTCATCATCAAAAGGTGATCTTGAGAAATTAAAGCGTGTTTTATTCGCATTATATCATCCGAATAATTACTATCTACTACATATGGATCAAGGTGCGCCGAAAGCAGAACACTTCGAATTAGCAAAATTCGTATCGGAAGAACCAGTTTTTAGCCAAATTGGCAATGTCTGGATAGTTGGAAAACCTAATTTAGTTACTTACAGAGGACCTACAATGCTTGCCACTACTCTTCACGCTATGTCATTGCTTTTGAGAAGCTGTAAATGGGATTGGTTTATCAACTTAAGCGCTTCAGATTATCCATTAATCACTCAAGATGGTAAGGTAAGTTCACAATTTGTTTGATCAGTTTTCTTTATTCATTTGATTAATTTCATGTTCTTATTATGGGGTTTTTCATGAAACTTGTTTTTCAGATCTGATACATTCTTTCTCCAAATTGCCTAAACATCTCAATTTCATACAACATTCCAGTCGTCTGGGTTGGAAACTGTGAGCTTCTTTCATTCTTTACATATTTTTTTTATTGGTTTTGATGGGCTAATAATTAAGATCTCCAATCGAAATTTGTGTAGGAATAAAAGAGGAAAACCAATCATGATAGACCCTGGACTTTATAGTCTCAATAAATCTGAAATTTGGTGGGTTATAAAGCAAAGGTCTCTGCCCACTTCTTTCAAACTTTATACAGGTACTGCATTTTCTTCCCCTGCCTAACATTATTGGTAAAATTAGACTTGTTGCTAAACTTGTTGGTAAAATTATGAGTTCCTGTCATTATAAATCTCATTGAGCATAAAACTTAGTGCTACACAAAAAGATAGTTTATGAAATGATGTTTTCAATTTCTAGATTGCTAAGTTTAAGTGAAACCACATGGGAAGTCCTTCGTTTCAGGTGTATGGGGTATGGACTCCATGTGATTTTTCTGACTCAAACAGATGCACACCATACTTGGTCTGTGCAGAGCTTGGGTATGTTTATCCCTATTAAATGGGACCAATGTTATATAAATTGCTGTGTTTTGAATCTTAACACAGATTTCAACTTGTTAATTAGAAGTTAAAACTAAACAAGTACAGAACATCAATGCCTTGGTTCAGATGGCATTTGTGTCTTCTTATTACAAACTTATCATGTGGTGGATAAATGTATTAGCTTTAACCATCTTTCTCTGGTACCCATAAATAGAAAACTAAAATATACTAGTAAATTTGAGGCTCAGAACCGCCCGTGCCAGGCTTTGATTTTTGCAGTATATCCAAAACATGAACTGTGAAAGTAATGCTATCTATCTCAAAAGAAGCTTAATTTTTATCGGTCTTAGTTACCTTACCTCGCATTGAAATTGGAACTGCAAGCTGCATTGCAGAAAATGGTTTCTGACTATAGTTGAATTCCTGCAAACATCCAGTGACAAATCTAATCTCCTTATTATGCTCTTGTTGCAGGCTCTGCATGGACTATATTGTCAAGATCATTCGCGGAATACTGTATAATGGGTTGGGATAATTTACCAAGAACTCTACTTCTATATTACACAAATTTTGTATCATCACCAGAGGGTTACTTCCAAACATTGGTGTGCAATTCCGAGTACTATAAAAACACTGTCGTGAACCATGATCTTCATTTCATTGCATGGGATAATCCACCAAAACAACATCCAAAATCCTTAGGAATTAAATATTTCAAGAAAATGGCTCAAAGAAATGTTACATTTGCTAGAAAGTTTAAACAAGATGATCCCGTTCTTGATAAGATTGATCGTGAACTTCTTAGAAGAAATCATGGGGAATTTTCTTACGGTGGATGGTGTTTTGAAGGTAACGAAGAGAAACCAGCACGATCAACGTGCTCTAATTTGAAGAGTGAAAATTTTGGTGTTCTAAAGCCTGGTCCAGGCTCCATAAGAATGGATTTTTTATTAACAGAATTTTGTTCAGATAGGAATGTTAGAAGGCAATGTAGATGAAATTTTTTGTGTAAAGAATATATGTATTCTATTATTCAAAGAAAAAAAGTGGAACTAATATTAAGATTTAAGGTTTTAATCCATGGTCAGAACTCAGAAGTCCAAAATGAACAGATATTTATCTTACAAACCAGAGTCTTTTGCAAATTTGCAACACGGGATAAACTTCTTTTACTCCCTTTCCAGAAGTCACACTCTTCCACAAACTAAAACAAATAGGTAAAGAAACCATTTTATATATAGAATTGTTGATATACATTAGTCATTAGACACAAATAATCGAACAAACTCCTTCAAAACAGAGAAACTTTTCATCTTGCAAACTATACAAATATTTTGGACTTGAATCGATCAAGAAAAAAAAAAAGTTGGACTTTATAAATAAATCCCATAAAAGTTTACCACATACCCCTTCTAAAGTCTAAGCTAAAGTAGGTGCAAAATCAGCAAAATTGATTTTGCACTTGGGAAGAGCCAGGGGACTAACGGTCATCTAGACTTTAACATGTCTAGTGGAATACAACGGTCCTTTGTGCACTTATTTTTCATCTAGAAAACTAGAGTCCTAGATGTTGACACAATAAGTATTAATGAATAAATTTAATTAAATTTATTTAACAACTACAAAACATAGTTAACAAACAAAAACTGTTCCAAACAGGAAACTCATACGGAAAACAAACCTAGAGAATCTGATCAGAATAAGTTGGAAGTCGCCGGAAGAAGTTGACAGGAAGAGATGGCATATCATGACGAAACCTAGGGTGGCGCAGATAGTAAAACCCTGAAAACAGAATGAAGCACTTGAAAGGCACCACATAGAATACCAGTGAAGCCAGCAGACAAAACACCACAAATATCCCCGTCGCACGAGGATCTCTCCAGTTAAGCAATGCTTCTACGCGTTCACCTTGGGCTGCTACGTCACCGAGCAATGACTGTGCTCTTCCTGCTAAAGCCCTCAATCTATCGTACCTCTGACGGACTTGATCAACTGATCTTGTGCTTGGAAATCCATCAAATTCTTCATCTAATTCATCTGGACCGACTGCATCCACGTAGGATAATCTTGGGTCCATGTTGGTTGGCAATCTGTGGCGGAACCTGAATCTTAGAGCTACGATGAAGAATGCATACATGAAAAGTGTGGGTAAAACCAAGTGTGGACATAATATAATGGCCACCAATAACAAGTGTACCAGTACTGTAGTTGAAGGGTTTATCCAGGTGCGAATTCCATCTAACCATCTGGCAAAAGATGCTGCACGAGACAAACATCCAACGACTCTGAACCAATTTGCTTTGCTTCTTCTCATACTCCACACATGTGAATCTGTATCTATCATATACTGAACTACTTCTTGCCCCATTGGTGGTTCTGATCTTGCTAACCGTGTTAAAACGATCCTCATTGCTGTATGCCGAAGGATGTCTTGTTGAGCTGGACCCAGTGGTTTGACATAGTGCATTCGAGGCAGCATCGGATTGGTGTATACCTGAAGTATGTTCATCAATGATGAACATGAAAATCTAACAGCTAATTCTATTTCACCCATTTTCTTTGCCCCACTTGGATGTATTACTGTTAATGCATATGAATTCATGTATATTCGATTTGTATCGAGAGTAGCCAGCCGTATACGTATTTTACCTATCCGAGCATCTTTACCTGGTTTACCTGCTTCATCTTTTTTGTATCTGCCGTTGTCGAATACACCAATCGTAAGAACTGTACAAGGATCATACACATCCCATGTATACTGTTCATTCCAACGAGGATTAAATCGATCCAGAATCGTACGTGTGCGAACCCACTTAGGACCATATTTGGCAACCACATAAGCATCTGTAGTGCCTCTTGTACCATCTTTAGTCTTCACAGGAAGCAAATTAGCCGCACCCCGAATTCCAACCTCAAGCAACCCAATAGGTGGCTTTGATAACTGTTTAGCAGCTGCACGCACATCACTTGTCACATGAGCAGCTTCATCCAAGACGTGATAACCACCTTCTAAGCAAATCCTCACATGAATTCGCCCTGCATACGGCCTTTTTTCATCACCAACTAGATTGAACCATCTGGATCTGGATTCAGCACGATCATCTGTTCTTCTATCAGCAGTAGGCACATGTATTTTGGCATGGCCAACAGATTGCCCAGCAGATGCATCTTCCACACTCATAACTAAGAAGGGCTCAAATGGCTCAGCTGCAACAAACACAAGATCTTCGTTCCAAGTAGGGTTCGCAGAACTAGATGAGCTAATGGAACACCTGCCTGTCTTGAAAATCTGCGCGCCGAGTTGAGCTTTCACATAAAGCTCAGGACTCCGACCCTTTGCTTCAGCAACCGCACCATGCTGCAAATCTTGGGTTTGAATAACCGTTAATCTCAAATACCACAGCTTCGGAGAAAGATAAACCTTGGCTCGTGTTTCCGGTAATAACCCACCAGAATCTGACTGCCAAGCCTCTTGAAATGCTTCATCAGCCTGAGTTCCAACCCAAACAGCAAGCATGACATCAGATCCCGACAACGCATTGTCAGGAGTAGTAGAACCTTCAAGAGTATACCATTGAGGAGCTAAAGGACTATCTGGAGGTACTCTTTTAGGTACTTCTTGAAGATCAAAAGAAACATTACCAACAGAAGTTTCTGTAACAGTTGTTGTACTAATATTTGTATCAGCTTGTACCGTTACTTCAGTTTTTTCGGTCCAAACTGATACTTCTAAAGCTGTTGAGTTTAACGAATCTTTATCAAATGCAAAAACTTGATCCCAATCTTTGCCCATATCAACAGTTTTCGTACGAATACTATGAGTACCAATAACAAGTTTAGCATATATACTAGACCCCGTTTCTGAATGTTTTGCTTTTAATACGCGAACATACAAAAACGGCATCCGGTCTACTAAATCATATGCACTGTTCCGATGATTACGATCACTACTATTACTGAGTGAACTGAGTTCAAGGGAAGAAGATTCATGGCGTTTATTATTACCTGCTGTAATAGCTTTTTCCTTCATCTGTTTCTGCGCTAATGGAGGATTCTCAACTTTCTCCGCCGGTTGTTCAGGTTGATTTGCTTCTTTGGATTTCTTGTCATCCTCTTTCTTCTCATCTGCCTTTTCATCTTTCTTCTCTTCGGTTTTCTCCTCTGGTTTCTCTTCCTTTTTTTCTTCTTCTTTCTTATCTTCTGCTTTCACCTCCGATGTAGTGACCGTAGTAATCGTTTCCCCAGCTTCAGATTTCTCGGCGGTAGCAGCAGGAGCAGGTGCAGGAACAATTTCATCGATGTAACACATTTTTAATCCGATTTCACCTTTGATTTGAGAAAAAACACTTCTTTTCTCTAATGGATAGTAAACCAATGTTTCAGATCCAGATTCAGGAAAAATATTCCCAGAAATTTTAACCTTGCCCAGAAAAGTACTTCTCTTCCCACTCTTTTTGTCATTATAAACATTAAGCTCCAATGTTTCAGAACCCATTGAAGCTATATCATGAACAACAAATTCGACTTTTTCATCCCACTGTGGATTTAAATCACGAGAAATTGTTTTAGTTCTTCGTCTTTGCCCATCATAATCAACAAGAACATATGCACTTGATGTTCCTTGTCCATCTTTTGGCATCAGATTCTTCGCATTACATATTTCAATCACCAGCTTCCGATTAATAGTTTCCCCCATACTGGAAACCCCCAATTTCACTCTGAAATCAAAACTTCGCTCACTGAAAATATCGTTTTTCTTTATTTTTTGTTAAATGAAGGATTTTGAAATGTTTGAAAGAAGAAATAACTTTACAACGGGAAGAAAGAAATGGGTTAGGTTTTTTAATTTAGGGCACTGTTTATAAAGGAAAGAGAGCCTCGAAAAAGACACGTCAGTAGCCTGCCACATAAGCCTGCAGCCACGTGGATATTATTGGATCTGGAAATTATATAGTATTATTTACAACTCGTAGTGGTGGTAGAGATAGTGTGGGTTAACTGAGCCGCTGCACGGCGTGTCGGGTGCTGAATGTACGGATTTTTGTTGCGAGTGCGCTGACTAGGAGGTACCATAAGTTGCAAGAATATTTTGTGACTGAAAGCATGAGTGGATGTGACTGTCAGTTTCCGTTGGCACCTAAAAATCGCATGAGCATCAAATTGTACGATGTGCAGCATTATCCTTGCGCGTTCAGCTAACTGTAAATGGAAAGGTGGGTGAATTTGTCATTCTTTACTTATTTGTGCATAATTTAGCCAATTTAATGAGTTTACCGTTGAGGAGGTACCAGAATCGTGAGTCAGATTGCAGTGTATTTTTTTGACAGTTAATCGATACTTCAATGACTTTATCATGTTCTGTAGGGTACGATTTGTTCTCGGACTGCATTATATATTTTTGCACCTCTAATTGGGACAAATTGCCAACTATCGGTAGCTAGAATGGGGTTGCTCAAAACTAATGACAACTCTAGAATCTGGAGAAGAGATTAAGCTGATCAAAAAGCTGTGATTATGTTTGTGAGCATTTCAATGTAACTAATGGTAATGGACAATGAGAACTATGGTAATCATATGATCAACTGGCTGCATTAAAATAGTTAACCATGTACGTGTATGCATGATAAAACTTGATTCCTTATTGTAAGAGAATCAGAAGAAGATTTGCAGATTTCAGTATTATTTTACTAATGCACCTTTATCTTATAAACAATATATACTACTATAGAAAAGAGGGAATAATTTTACCCATATGGAGTAAGGTAATTTGATAATTGAAATGATCAGTGTATGATTTGGAGTTTTGTCTAAATAAGTTTTCCTTTCTGAACTACTCCATAAATAAAGGGCCGGGGGACAAATGACTAGTTGCATGGTGGTTTTCTGCAAATATGAACGTTGGGTTTGTTTTTGTGCATCTTGATCAAAGTATATGTATTTTTCTTTTCCTAAAGGTGGTAAAGTTCAACAAATAAGGAATCTAATGGTTAAAAATCACAACGGGAAACAAAAATAATGTGAAGTTAATATTTTCTTTTGTATAAGAATACAGTACGATCCGAATACAAGCACAAGCAAATTAAATATCGTTTCGAACTCCATAATGGGAGTTACAGTACTATTAGGCAGGTGGTTCAACTGAATGAATCGTACATAACACTTTTTCTTTTAACAAGATTAGTTGGGTCTCGAGTAACTCCGTCGAAATAAAGACGTTGATAACCAAATATATGCCCTCAGTCCCATTCCTGGCGGTTTAGCTTGTTTTTGTGTAGATTTTACTTGATGGCGTTAAAAATGAAACCTATTACAGGGGCTTTAAGGAAAGAGTTTTGAGGGCTCCTATGGATTCAAATATCCTACTATGAAGATAAGGGGCACCTAATTCATTAAAAAAATATTAAAATATCCTTAACCTATTAAATATTGAAACCCAAAACTAATTTGTTTTCATTCCTCTCCTTTAACTCTTCCATTTTCTTCTTCCCATCACCTCCACGCTGATTCTTCGATTAATCATCGATTCTCAAAATGATTCATTATCGATTAACACCATTTAATCCATCCGCAATGACTTCAATAAGGTAAAAAAAAAACCATCTTATTTCATTGGTTTTAATGCATGAATAGGTAAAATCGATCGAATTAGGTTTTTGAACCTACGGTTTGGAAAATTCATACTTCCAAACCGTAGATTTAATCGAATTTTAATAAAGTTTGGAAGGTTGTGATCACGTGGGGCCCATGTTGGGCTGACGGTGAACGTGTGTGCGCCTTTCTAACGGTCCTAAATGCGATCTAAGCTATTCAAATAAGTCGGCTAAGTTGGATGGTTGTGATCAATTTAAGACACTAGTGGAATTCGCGATTCTTATAAGCATCACGCCCGCCATGGTTTGAGCAAACGTTTCATTGCTCCATGGCCTCATCGTGAGAAAACCGATTGAATGAGGGAAAAGTGGGCCCTTGAGTGTGCGTTAGCGCTTCCCTAATCATCCATGGGATGATCTAATCCGTCCAACCCGGGTGGCAAAGTTGGACGATTGTAATGGTTTTAAGACGCCTTGGGACGATCTATGCTCGTTGAGCTTCTCCAAGCGCGCGACTACCCTACTTAGGGTTAACGTTTTGATTGCGACTGGGGAGGTGCACGGTGGTGTTCGGCCGGTTAGGGCATTAGTGGGCCCGCTGGTGGTGATCACGGTAATTGCCTATTCCTGCCAAGGTTTGGCTAGGCTTGTTAAATCAAGCGACCAACTTATGTGGCTACGATCGTTTTTGAGACTGACATGGACAAGGTCCTAGATTTTCCTTAAGGAAATTAAACATGTTCGATTATCTTTAATTAAAAGCGCGTCAATACGAGGTTCTCTTTGTCAGAGAATGATGTAGCCTGTGAGGGTATTTTGTGCAGATCTCAACACTGGCACTTCGGGAGATTCATGCTACCCTGCCGAGAGTGAACACTTAATCGTCATGTCGTGTCAATGATGACAGTTCGGCTGAGAACACAAAGCACAGAAAATACTAGACAAATCGTTCATTAATTGATAATGCTAACAAAATTCAAGAATATTTGGGATTGTTGTTCCATGCACCATCCTGGGTGAATTTCATGTATATATTGAATTGCTTCAAATAAAGCAAAGAGGTTTTTCAGACTCATCACTTCCTAAACGGCTTTACCCTTTGCAAGGTGGCGGCGCATAAAATACCGGTTTTACAATCTTAACCCCGAACTAAAATCCACCATTAACATTAAGTCCCCTGCTTAGTACGTAACACTGACATTATTGCGGGGTAAGCAGTAGATGGTGACAGATACAAGAGGAGTTCGATGTACATTACCAGGATAGAGACCGGCTTGGTCTTTGTGTAGGGCACGTTTCCTTTCATCGCGGTTATCTTTTTTCCGATAGATAAGTATCTTCTTGATTGATATCCCGTATCTGGAGCCTTTATACACGGTAGAGACTCATTTTCTTCCGGGTCTTGCTGATTTGTGGAATATAAAGAAGACATTTGGAGTCTTTTCTCATCACAGGATTGCTTCTCTTCCTCGTTCGGTATTACTCCTTGTTCATTGTGCAGATTTTTGATTGACAACAACAATTTTTATTTACCAGCTGTTGGTATGATCATAACGTCCATTTTTGCAGTGTATGATGGGAACTGCCGGTGATGATTACTCTTTTACTTCTCCAGAGAAAAGCTTCGAAGTCGACAAACCTAAGGCTAGCGCGTTCGAGGAGGTAATGGCCAAAATAGATCCTCCGTTTCGTGAAGTTCGATCGTGCCATATAGGGATGTCTCTTCTGCAACTACGTTTCGTTCGGGAGCGCGCTTAGGCTTTCTTGATTTCGGTCGGCATGGAGGAAGAATAGAGGCGCGGTGAAGCGTCTCAGCTGCCGAGTGCGAGAGCTGAAAGGTTTGCAGCTTGGCTAAAGCGGCGAAGGATCGAGCATCAGCGGCCCTCCAGTGAAAACAAGTATGATTACCCTGTCTGTAACGGAGTCATCATCCTCGATTCTGACATGGACGAAGCAGAGTATCCTCAGAAGGATGTTGGGGTAGTTCGTGAGAGAGGGGTCAAAGTAGATTCCGTGGAGGGTATTGAAGCACCCGCCGGAGAGAACACTGAAGTGGCTCTTGAGGAGATCATGGTAGCGGCATCCGGAGAAGATGTTGAAGAAGCTTCCAAGGATGACGGTGGTAGAAGGAATATTGAAGAAACTATTGAGGAAGGCATCGCAGCGGCATCAAAAGGAGAAATCGATGCGGCTTCCTTGGAGGATGCGGTATTGGCTTGTGATGGAGGTGTTGCAGCAGTTTCCAACAACTTCTGAAAATACTGTTGATCCTCTCAATGACTAGATATCCCTTTGTTGCTTTTGTTCTTTGTTGACGCTTTCATAGTTTGTAGACATTCCTTTTTACGCTCGGTGGCGGTCGAGCATAGGTTTAATTAAACAACAGTTCTTCTATTCACATTATCTTGAGACCCAATTGTGACCCTCTTAGTAGGGTCATAGTAGAATCACTCCATTTCATCAATTCACGCATATAACCCGTGATGCGTTTAATGTGTACTGTCTTTGTGATGATTGCTCATGATTCTAAACAATGAAGGAGGATGCGATAATGGAAACCAAAATTAACCACGAACTTGTTTCCAAGAGTGGCGTAGTTTCACAAATCCTATTGTGGTGATGTTGCTTGCTTTAGATCGTTCCCCTTACCATACGAATCCCCTTTGCCCTTTCTCCCTATATGTAGGCCCTCAGTGTTTCTCGAAAGATATAAGATGTTTCTATTTAGGGTTTTGTATTTATGATTTGAACTGGTGGGTAATGAGGGTTTAGGTTTGCTCAAGACTTTGCGTCACGATTCAGGGGCAAAGAAATTTCTAAAAGGAAATAATATTTTGATTTAATAATTAAACCCTAATTATGAATGCAAGCAGTGCAATCATTTTGGAGGAATTACAAAAATTGCATGAAAAAAGGGAAATTGCTGAAGGAAATACTAAAGAGAACGTCGGAGGAAAATGTAGCAAAGCGTTTTAGGTATGGCGAACATTTGGAGGAAATGGTAGCACAGCGTTTTAGGTATTTTAGGTTCAAGCCATCGTGAGTGAATCGTCACGCCTTCGGTTTGTCGGCATTGATGAGCTTGCAAGAACCGCCTAAGATAATATCTCGCCACTGTATGGCTTATCTTCCTTTTCGTAGGTGAATCGGACGAGCGGTCACTTTCTTTGTCACATCCCAAACTTGAAACGCGGTCGCCTTTATTACCAAGTCTCCAATTTGAAATGGGTTTGGCGTTGCACGGCCACTTGATCCTTGAGCCTACCGTCTTTGACCGAGACAGCTTCTAAACTTTTAACAAAGCATTTAAAAGGACCAGCATCCCATTCACATCTCCTAGTGGCGGATGGGTCGTTGATTGGAGCGAGTCCCCGAGACTTAGCAGAAGGAGGAGTGACTGGTTGCAAAAAGGGTTGTTCGATAAGACTTACTTGGGTTCGAAATCTTCTAACGTATGCTGATAGGCTCTCTCTAGGTAATTGCGTCACACCGGCCAGTTGTTGATACGGCAACAGGTAATCTTCGGGATTTAACGACTTGTTGGTAATCCTTTCAGGTATAGACACTGGCAAAGGACACACCCCTAACTTTGCTTTGTTGTTATGCACCCACGAGCGCCCCAGAATCATATCATAGTTTGGGTAATCTTTCAAAATATGAAACCTACTGCGTGTTAGAGCGTCTCCTATCTTGATTTCGATGTCGATATACCCATAAGAATCTTTAGCCTCTCCTTCAGAGTTTTTAATTATGGTTGGGCAATGAACGGCTTCCTGCTTCGAAATCTTTGCAGCTTTCAGGGCCTTGACGGTGACAATGTTGAAATCATATGCTACATCAATCGAAGACGTTGTCGAACTCGACATCCTTCAAGCGAGCGACGGTTAGGAGTCCCCAGTTACATCTCGCGTTTCCTAGGAAGGATTGAGGTTCAGGAGAAACTTCCTTAACTGGAAACAAGCGCTTGCCTGATACCACACGGTTAAGAGCCCCAAACATGTCTTGACGCTGTGTCTTTGAGAAATACAGTTTCACACAATCATTCTATCGATCGCACTTTGTCTTGTGAACGAGTCCCCGTAAATCATGCAAATTCTAACAGAAGGGGGTCCCCGTTGACTCCTTCGTTTCCTAGTTGAAGCTCTCCGCATCCACATTCTCTTTGAAAATGCGCTTCCAACTTGTTGCACATCGGGTCGGTGATTGACGAACCGATGATAACGACAAGATTTGGGATTCGCCATCTCTTCTTCAGTTGGCGGACGTTTAAGAGGAGGTAGCTTGATTGCATCATCTTGAATCCATTCTTCCAAGAGTTCAATGACCTCATCTATTGGAAATGGGAAGTCTGGAGCATCTTTAGCTTCAAGAGCTTTAGCCGTGGCTTTCCGGGATGGGGTTAATCTGTAGTGGGGCTTACGCGTTTGGGTTGTTGCTCTGTTGGTGGAGCTTTCCTTTTCCCTCCTTCGCCTACCACGCTTACCGAAGGACCAGTGTTGTATTGCTTGTTGATAAGACGCCTATTCCCTCGAGTTTCGTGTGCATTTTCACCCCGGACGGCCCTGTTCTTTCTAAAAGTGTAACAGTGCGGTTGTGGCCGATCACTTAGCGGCTTCATGAAGTTCGGAGAATGTCGGAAGCGCAGGTTTTCCAGTAAACCACGATAGATGGGAACCATACCATTAACGCACGATTCTACCAATTGTTGTTCGGTCACATTTGGATCATGACAGTCCAAAGCTTGAATTCTGAATCTCTTGACATAATCGTTCGGATGCTCGTTGTTCCACTGAAACATTCTTCCCAAGTCCGAGAAAGTGATTTGCTCGGATACAAAGAAATACTTCTTATAAAAAACGGTGACCATCTCACACCAGTTTGATATGTTGTTTTGCGTGATGTTGTTGTACCAGGTATATGCTCTTCCCGTAAGCGACTTTGAGAATTCTTTCAGGCGGAGGACGTGATTGTATTCGTGTTCTCCCAAAGATTTAAAAACGAGAAATGTGTTCGCGAGCGTTTGCAGTGCTATCATAAAGGGAAACCGAGGAGAGGAATATCCTCTCGGAAGGGGAACTCTCTCGCACATCGGGGAGGATACGGACGTTGGTGCCGATGTAGGTCCACCGAGTTTTCCTTGCCTCGATTTTGGAGAAGTCGTTCCGTGTCTTTGCGGGTGATGAAATTGGACGGTGATTCATTTCTCATGAGCGTTCGGGAGCAACACGAACTTCCTCATCTATGAAGGCACGTCCTGCTGAAGCACTCGCGCCAGGCGTGTTGAAGGTACTCCTTGTTGGTTCCAGGGGCTGTCGTGACTCTTGTGGCAATCGTTCTGTTAATGTCTTGAGGAAAGTCGCACTCTTTCCGAGTCGAAGCCATGTTTGTCCGAGCCTTAGCGAGAATTTCTTGCCTCTCTATCAAATCAACAATGATAATAGGGGTTGGCCTCCTCTCGATTCCTCCGGCCCTCGTCCCGACGGGGAGTAGCACTGCTTCCGGTGACGACCGGAGGCGTTACACTTGAAGAAATGTTGGGGTTTGCGGATGCTCGGCTCGGGTCACTGGGAGGTATTACCGAGGGAATATCTCTGCCCGCCGAGTGTTGGTGGTAGAGGATGTAGTTCCAGGAGATGCATTGATCGTATTGACGACTGTATGGTAGCGCCACTAACAGGGGACATCAACGCCGAGAGTGTTGTCAGTGCTAATTTCATCGGAATTGGTCGCCGATCCCGACCTAAGATCCACCATTTTGAATTTTGAAAAAATTGAAATGAAATTGAAAATTGATCTTGTAATTGAGAGATTAATCTCCCGCTGTGGTCGCCAATTGTTTATGGGGGAAAACTGATTCTGCCGTTTTTTGGTAATTTGGGGTGTGTTGATGAGAAACGAGTTCAAACCCTAAACAAATGCACTGCACAGGGAATGCTTTTAGGTTCGAGAAATCAACTGAAGACTACGGGCTAAACCAAGAAATGGTCGTTCCGCATTCAATTCGGTCACAAAGTGAAGGAGAAGGGTTGATCTTAGGGAGGGAAGCGGAGAAGGTGTTTGAGATTGTGAAGGTGTTGGCTATTTGTGACTTGTATCAGAATGTTGTACTGGCTTGCACAATGTAAGCTATTAGCTCTTGGTGTTTATGCATACGGTGTTAACAACAACTTGGTTTTTTTCATCTCTGTTTGAAGATAGGTTGAAGAACCTATTTATACAAGTCATTTGAGCGCAATCTTCATCTCGTAGGAAGTGGAGGAAGTTGGTAGGCTTGGAAGATGGTCTGATTTTAGCCTACTTGTGATAACCGCAAGTGCACGGTGTCTGCTATGAAGCACAGGGAAAATACGGGTCGATCCCACAGAGAAATGGGTGTGCTTAAGTGATCTAAGGCTTTGCTTACTGATTTCTATGAAATGTAACACAACTGAGGTTTTGTCGATGCGACTAGGTTGAGTGTATGAGTCTAAACTAAGGCAAAGAAATGATTGTAAACAATTGGGAAGCACCAGGGTGGTGAATCCACCACTTGACTCTATGCTAAGGCAATTCCTAATCAAGTTATAATCTTGGTTCATTCCAGGGAAGAACACCATGATAATGTCTTGACTAATCTCACACACTCCCCCCTAGTATAGAGTGTCTTCTTACAGTACACTCTCTCACAGGTTCATGTGCTCAAACAGCTAAGTCATTCTAAAACAATAAAGCATAACAAGATTGATAAAAAGAAGATGAATTACTTAACATATTATCAGGGGTTTCAACAACACCCTGGTTAAGAACTTAAAACATAATTAAGGCAATTAAAACTACAAATTAAACAAAGTTGGTGCTCTGGCTAGCCCAGGCATACCCCTCTATCACACACCCAAAAGTTCTATTTATACAAGCAAAGAAAAACATACCCTAATCTTCTCAAAAGTAGAAATTACACCATACCCTTTCGCCCATACACTCTGAATCGAGCTCTCCTCTTGTCAAATCGTTCATGCGTCGATTTTTGGTGAAACCCTAGCTCTAGTTTTCTCTAAGTTAGCTTCTAGGGTTGGGAGAAGCTAAGAGATAGAAAACTAGACCTAGAGAGGTGGAGCAGTCTTTGATGGAGAAGTCGTTGCGGCCGACGAGAGATGGAGTGGTGGTGATGGGGTAGCTCGCACGAGAGATGGAGGTGAAGGTGAAGGTAAGGGTTCTGCAGAGTCGTGGGGAGAGAGAGAGAATGGAAGAAAGAAAGATAAGGTGAAAATGGATTTTGTCGAAGGGTGTAGGTATAGGCAACTAGGGTGTGAAGCGGGTGCAACAAGATTTGATGAAGAGGCATCAGCGAGCGTCGGATGAAGCGGGTAAGATCTGAACGGCTGAGGGGATTTTTGCTGTTGAGCGGAGGCATCAAGGAATGATGTGAGTGAAGGAGCGACCGTTGGATGCTTAAGATGGAGATCTCAACGGCTCAAATGGTACGGGCTTGGATCCGGGTCATGGGTAGCTCTAGCCCATGTCTTCCTTGTTGGGTTGTAACCGATTCGCGCGCGGCTTTGGCTTCTGCTCCATAGATGCACGACTCCAATTCTTCGCTCTTTTGGCTCCTCGTTTCTCGAGCTTTATTCACTACCTAAAAACACAAAATTAATTAGTACAAATATTTATTCTTGAAAACAAAGAAAATACGAGAATTTGGGATAATATCGATTTACGAGCACAAAAGATGAGTAAAATGCCAATAAAAAGGTGTATAAATATGCAATATTTGGCACTCATCAAATACCCCCAAACCCGAATTTTACTTGTCCTCAAGTGAAACAGAAATGAAGAAATCCTAACTATACCACTGTCGGGTCTCTCGAATGCATTTAACGTATGCACTAAGCCTTTAAACCCCTAGGTGTCCCTAGTGGACGAGTTGTAGTCTCGTGAGGGTTTACCGAGGTGTACCCACAAAACCTTCTCCAACTTCAGAGTGTAAAAGAGTCTCAAGCCTCCAAGAAGCTATGAGGACATAGAGTTTCGCATGCTAGTAACATGAAGTTAGAACTACCAAAGAATGCATTCTCATCCTTAAGTCTTTGAGCGAGAAGTAACCATACCATATGAAAGAATTCGGATTCGATTGTGATTATAAGCCTCGACTTCTGCCTCACCATTAGGGTTTTATGATAATTGCACTCAAAAGATCGCTTTTTAGTCTCTCATGTGTGCAGTAGGAGTAAAGAGAGAAATCCCGCACACGTTGTAGGTAAGAAGGATAACCTTCCGAAATAATTTTCGGAGACTCCACGAAGTGTGGACAAAAAGAATCTTTTCTCTCGATGATCTCTAAGAAAGGAAATCAACCATTAGCAAGGATGGGAGTACTCACTTACCTTCTCACCCGATCGGCAATTAATATCACTCTCTCAGCATTCATAGAAACGTCTTCAATCTTCGGTCTTCAAATGTTGATGACGAACTTCTGAACTTTACAAAAACTTGACAAACACACATTTTTTTTTTTTTTTTTTTTTAACTTGGAAATTACAATAAAACAATAAAACTCAATTTTTCACAAACTTCATTAATTCTCATCTTCTTTTGTTTTCTTTGCACGTAAACCTTGGACTATATCAACTTTTCCTTCAAATATTCGATGTTGCTCCGCTTATTTGACGATGATGTGTTTCTATGAATGTGTTGATGTTGTTGAGAGGGAGAGAGTGATGCTAACTGCAAATCGGTATTTAGAAGAAGTTTTCATCTTTAAACGTCACCCTCATGATTGACAAAAATAGCACTCAAGAGATCAAAAGTAGTCTTTGAAATTGGTGCGAAGTTGGGTAGCTCACCATTCCTACCCGGAATTGACGTACGGTGACACACACTCTAATGACTTTTCTAGAAAGTTGCAAAAATTGAAGGTTGGTGCCTCAATTGATGTAAAATGGGTAGTCTCCACTATGGTTGATCACAATTCTACTAGTTCTCAGGTATGGTTAAATCCAACTTTAACGCTCTAATCAACTAAGAAACCCGATTGCGTTCTCCAGTACTTCCAAGTTCTTGTTATTTCGGTCAGACTCTCTATGTAAACATAGCTAGAAGCATGCTAGTGACTCTAAAATTTCTAAAAGTTGGAGGTTTTTATGCAAATTTTTGAGTTTTTCAAAATATATATATGTTTTTTTTTTTTTTTTTTTTTTTTTGAAAATAAAAGATTAAAAAGACTAAAAACTCTATATGCAAATGCAAATGCACCCCCAAACCTAAATCAAACATTGTCCTCAATGTGTCAACAGATAGGAAAAATTTAAACAGTCACATACCAAGAGAACTATCTTTGATAAGAGAAAAGGAAGAGATTAGGATGTCATGCGGAAGCAAGGTTAGAGCTTCACTAGTCAAGGCTAGAATCCAACATTCTCAGTGGAGATCATATCGGATTAGCACAATATATGTACAAGAAGACTCAACCGATTCAAGAAAGAAAAATTTAACAAGTCCTACTGGATTATATACAATGAAAATTCACCATACACTAACAATCTAAAGAGTTGAGGATCAACCCAATAGAAAATATATACAAACATCAACAGTCTTACACATATATAACATGAGAGTGCAAGTAAGACTGCATATGGGAATGATTTTCCCCAAACCTAAACTTTGTAAATGTGTGTTTTTGAGCACAAAATCTTGCAAATTTAAAGGTACATCATGCAAAAGGTCTAACTCAAAATGAGTTTTGCTAAGAACATGGACATACATATTCCAACCGTGGTTCCCTAAAGGTGTTATACTTTGATGCAAAATAGTCCAAGAGGACTTGGGAAGCACAAAGCTCTAGGCCTAAATTAGGCATTTTCAGAAAAGTTGGTTTTGCAATTTTGTTACAAACTACACCTAGGTTTGGTGGAGGAGTGTCAATCTGTGCCTTAGGAGAGAGATTAGGTACATCTAAGTTGTTTTCATTTATAAGATCATTTGCACCATCATATACTTTCCTAAGGTCAGAAGAAGGTAAATCATGTTCACCTGCATAGAACAATTCATCAATCTCCATGTCATAATCATCATCACTCTCATGCACAACATAACCAGGAGAGATATCATGCTATAACCTAGGCATGGAATCAGGCACATGCATTGAATCATCTGTGTCACAGACAACCAGCTATTCCTAGGTCACAAATAGGTGGTAAAACATGCTCATTTTCACAGGACAGTTGCACAGGTTCCTCATTAACAGCACAAGTATGAATATTAGAAGAAGCATCATTCATAGGGTTCACAGAAGAGACACTTAATGTCTCTGAACCTAAAGATTCTACTACATTTTCAAAATACACATGCTCTTCATATTCATCATCATTATCATCATAACAAAAATTCATCTCCCCATTCAAAATTTGAGTTCCAGTGTACTCATCTACCTCTAGATTAGGTTCAATTGAAGGAGAATTTTCACTAGTGGGTATGCATGTTTCATATGAATGATCATTACATGATTGTGCACATGGTTCACTAGAGAAGGGATGATTATGCATTTTCCATCCAAGTATGTCATTTCTTTGTTCTATGAGCTTTTCCATTAGTGACTGCATACAAGGGGTTGGGGGAGTATAACATTGTTCATCCTCCCATGGTGATGGATGATGCATGTGTGCATGGTCATAGTCACTTCTAGACAATTCGTACATTGGATTATCATAGCTTTCCCTAGACTGCCTAAAATCATACAAAATATAGCAGTTCTCAGCAGGGTGGCCTAAGCTACCACATAAGGTACAAGCATACATTTTATATTGCCTAGGGGAATTAGATTCGACAGAGTGCTCATGTAATTGCCTTTCCAAAGCAGATACTTGAGCTTCTAATTGATCTAAAAGTGATGACTGGGTATGAGAAAAGTGTTCATTTTCAACCTGTGGTGGATGATGCATGTGCTCATAATGATTAGGGTATGTGAGGTCAGGGCCCTGAAAAGACTCATAAAATTCCCTAAAATCACTATGGTATGTGGGGAGTTCATATTGTGAAGCATGCCCGTAAGCAAGCTCTCTAATGGATTTGTTTCCATCCCCAGTTGCAGACCAAAATCCTGACATGATTTTAACTCAAAAAGAAACACCCATAGCTAATCACACCTCAAGTATACTAAGTCCAGATGCAAGCCCAAGTCATGCAAAAACCCAATTGTTGTGGGCTCGAAATGTTTTTGGTTTAAGTGGGATTGGTTTGGTTTTTGTGGGCTTATTTGGTTTTGTGGGGAATGTATGTTGGGAATGAACCGGTGGGCTCGGTTTGGTTTAAGTGGGGAGCCCGGGTTGATTGCAAGCAGGCCTCAATGGTCGGGCATAGTGAGTGGGCTACTGACTAAGTGTAAGGGACAGCCCAGTGGAACGGGTTTCGTTTATGCGGCCCAAATTATATGCTCGCTTCAGCCTTAGGTTGAGCCCGATGGTTGGGCTTGATGACACACTGACTCAAAAAAATCACACAATTACAAGCATACAAGGATGCTTTGGTGCTGATGGAGAGTGCACAGAGTGGCAATGAACACACAAAGCTATGCTCGGCCACGATTTATGTAACTAGTGGAACTGGGTTCTAACCCGATTTTGTTTTTAGTTTGTTGCACGAGTTGTGTGCGTGTCGCAAGCAACACGATTTGCACATAGCAAGGGAAACTCAATTGGGCACAAGAAGAAAAGCACAACTTGGCAAGGTGCGATGAGCAGTGATGCTCGGACTAGAGACACAAAGAAAGCCGAAAAAGACCTGACATTGAGTAATCACAAACTCATGTACGCACAGTGCAGCTTATGCGCAGGTTGTGTGCACAGACTCTCCAAAATGTCACAGCACAGGACAGTGCAATGTGTGCACAACACAGCTTGTGCAGGGCAGGTTTAAGCTCAGCACAGGGTATCCTTTTTAGCTAACAGGATACATTCATCATAGTTCAGCACACAAATTACCAAAGAAGCACAAATGCTACAAATGTAAGAGAGATGAACAATTTTTAGTTCTTTTACAACAAACTTAACATGCCACAATGTATCAGACTATGCTCGTGGTTGTGCTCAAACTCACGGCTTAGGGTGGAGTTGAACTTAGGGCTCAAAGGTGCACAGACTAAGATGCTCAACAACTTTCGATTATGCACCGCTCACGATTTAATGAGTTTGCACAATGAGTGATCACTCAAGTTTGCATTGGGGAATGAGCATGGATCGGTTGACGGGGTTTCACGGATGCACTAGTTCTCACAGATGTATGCTCAGTTGACTTCAACTCAGATTTTTCACAGGCTAACATACATGTTTGGCTCAACAGCTTCAGAGGGCTGGAGCTCAGGGCTGATGGTAACTAAGCTCAGAGCATACAATCGACTCAGGGGTGATTGGTTATGCAAGGTAACTAAGTTATCATGCAATCAGAGTTGTGCTCAGTTATCACAGATTCACTCAAGTGTCACGGTATGGTCAATAATCCCGAGAGATGGATCAATATGCAAAAGAAGGTGTCTAGTTTATTATGCAAAGCGGGGTATCTCGATTATAGCTCAGGCGGCTGTGGGCTATCAATTTGTAGCTCAAACTCACAGCAACAGGGGCTGGAGCTTGGCTCGGGGCAGATGAATTATGCTTAAGGTATGCAACTCAAGGTGACTAGCTATGGGCAGATTGGTTAGGCTGGGGTTTACAAAGCACATCAAAAATCACAGGGTGTTGCACTAGTCAGGTGAGATTCAGTTGCACACTTCACACTCATTCACAGGGCAATACACGACTAACCTCTAATCCTGAGCTTTTCCTTGTCTTTCTCCCTTTGGCTTGCACAGTAGCACAGCAACACAAGAGGTACCTGCTAGCTCAACAAAGAAGTTTTAGTTCCCAGCAATGTGCAAGTTAAAGCAAAGAAAGTGAAAATCAAAGACTGCTATCACCAAGTGAGAGTATTTTTGGTATTGGGGAAAAAGAGTTACAACTAAGATGCAAGTTACTATAATGCAAGCTAATGCAAAAGAAAAAGAATTCAAAAGTTTGGCTACAGCTAAAGATGAAACTACAAGTTTGAGATAACACTAGCTACACTCAGTTACAACATAAGGAAGTTAAATTACAAAAACTGAAGTAAGCAAAGAATGATGGAAGCTAAGTTACACTACAATGCAGGGCTAAAAACAACAATGCAAGGTGAGTATATACAAGGATAGTTGAAAACTCAGTGAAACAAGCCAAAAAAAAATCACGACAGCACACGCCAAGTCCCGGCAGCGGCGCCAAAAACTTGGTAGGCTTGGAAGATGGTCTCGATTTTAGCCTACTTGTGATAACCGCAAGTGCACGGTGTCCGCTATGAAGCACGGGGCAAATACGGGTCGATCCCATATTTATCTTACCTATCGGAGATTAAATCTCGAGCAAATCTTAGAGAAGATAGTACTCAATACGATAAAACAAAGTAAGATCGAACACGTAACTACGAGAGAAAATAGTTGGGCCTGGCTTGTAATCCTAATGAAGTCTTTAAGTCGTTAACCTATAATGGTTTTAGAAAAACCTAGGTTAAAGGAGAATCGACTCTAGTCGCAACTAGTATCTGAGGATGTGGGGATTAGGTTTCCCGGTTTCTAGAGTTCTCCCTTATATAGTCTTTAAATCGGGGTTTGCAATCAATGTTACCTTGGTAACAAAGCATTCAATATTCAATGTTAGATGAAAACCTTATTAGATTCAAGCTAATATCTTTCAACCGTTAGATTGACTTAGCTTGTTACACACAAATGAAATGTGACTTCATTTAGATATGGGTAACCATACCTAAACATGTACACTTAGTTGGCTCAACAATAGTTAACCGAAGTTAGCCATATGAACATTTTCATATCAACCTTGTTCATCTTAATCACAACTAGTTCAAATGACTCAAATGAAACTAGTTATAGAGTTGTTCAATTTTTTATATTCTCATAGAAGTATACAAGACACAATTGAAGCAAAATCGGATTTGATTCACTCGAATCAATTCATGAACATTATAGCCACGGTTTGCAAAAGATTGCATTCTTTATTATATAAATGTATTTTTTCATGAACAACCGATTTTAGAACTTAACCCACTCAAGTATGCTAACGTGGTACGCATACCTAAGCAACGGACTTGGTCCGTGTTCGCAGTATGCAAACGTGTACGCATACTCATCGTTCACGACCGAACCCGTTGAAATCGCACGCATACGGGTATGCATACTAAGTTCCCGAACTTGGAATATATATGCAACATTACCATATAAGTACGCATACTGTGTAATATCCAATCATGGTTAATTATTCTCAACTCTCATTTCAATCATTGAAAGTTGAAACATTCTTAGAAGACAGAATAATTGTCTCACACAAACTATTAGCTTCAAAGAAATTTTCCGGTGAATCATTACTGAAATATTCCGAGTCTACATCAAATGACTATCTCACACAAATCATGTAAGATGTTACCAAAGCGATTTTCACATAATCATTTTTTAACTTTAAATCAAGAATATAAGATGAACTTGGTTAAAGCGAAATCTTACCAACACATATTTCGAGAAATATGTAAGCGAGTTAAACTCATTTCGAAATATCAAGTGTGTATAATTAAAGTCTATATAGCTATAAGACTTTTGTCTCAATAGGAGAGAGAATAGAAATAAACTTCGAGTGATAGATGAGTTCAAGTTTCCATATAACTTTGTTGATGAAGTTCTACAAGCTCCCTTAGTAGTTCTTCGTCTTCAATCGATGAATGCCGTGAAGTCTAAAGCTCAACTACACATTTTATCCTAATTCGAGACATAGCTAAAAGTAGACTAGACATCAAGACTTATAGTTTTGACAACTAAACTTGACAAACAAGCTTGAGATAGCAACGCTTGCGAGTTCTACCGAGCAAAGGTGCTCTAACACTTAACAGAATGTCTTTTTTGCGTCCAAGAGCCAGATACATTTGGACTAATGAAGATCCTTATAATATTAGAATTCTTATAATGTATTAGGCTTATTCACCGGCCTCCAATCCATCTTAGAAAGAATAACAAAATCGTACTTATCCATATTCATGGATAACAGATAGATCCACATCCTTTTGGTTTGCAAATAGTATCTTGGAATTTCAGGTATAGACTCATAAGTTTACCCCGCTCTTTGTTCCAGAAAAATACCTTTAAATCTTGTTCATCTCTCAAGTAATCTTATTTGAAATTTTAAAGCTTCCCATTTAGTTTTTTTTTTTTTTTTGTTATCAGACAGCCGGGGTTAAGGGGACCCCACCCCAAGAAACAGAAAAGAAAAAACAAAAAAAAACATAAGAAGAAAAAAACAAGCTAGCTACGAGGATACAACTTTTGTAGTTAAGGAAATCCCACACTACACCCCTCACTCGAATTTGCTTAATCAATCCATTTGAAGGTGAATAATAATGTGTTTTATTAATTGTTTTCTTGAAAGGTTTACAAAGAAATGTAGAACGAGCTAAAGAAATTACAATCACTCTTAATTTTCTCTCCTAATGACTTGCTTAACAATTTAAAAGAATCCTCCTTACAACAGACCAATTCAACCCTTTATATAGGGTAGTATCTGATGGATGACCACTAAGTTGTCCTTTATTTTCAGGAACATCTCGCGAAGTGTCGCGAATGTTATAAACGTCTTTACTTGCGACACTCTAAATCTCGCCAAGTCTTCACACTTTTCTCATGTTCGCATGTCGTCATCTCGATCGTCATTTAAATTATTTCCTTGCGACACCTTGAAATGTAGTTGTTTATTACTCTCGCAAGTATTGTTGTCGCGATATTCAGTCCTACATCTTGCCTCTTCTCATGTCTTCTCCGCGAAGAAGAGGATGTCATGAGAACCAATATCTTAAAGTCATAACTACTCATCCTTATCTCGCGATTGTTCATTTTTACTTGTTTTGTTTATGTACGGAATTTATTACGGTGTTTCTTCTTCCACTCTTTTCTTGAAACGTCCCTTTCAACCGTTTATTCTTGACCATTCACGTCCCATCTCGCATTAAATGCATTTGTTTTCTCGAGAATTCTCTTCTCTATATATAGCTTTCTTGCCCTTCTCTTTTTCTCTTTTATTTTCCTTCTCGCAAATTTTCTTTAACTCTCTCTCTCCTTCCGCAATTTGCGCTCCCGCTACCAGGGTCCTAGACTTTTCTCGTTCTTTTTGATCTTCAACTCTCTATTCATTCCCATACTTCTAACAATGGCTTCACTTGGTCGTACATACACTCCTTATTTTACTGATGTTCAAAAGAAATTACAGGAAAAGGGTTTCACTTTATCTACCATTCCCAATCAAGGATCTTCATCTATTCTTTCTACAAAATTATTTTCTGATCATCAATGTGATGATCATAAAATCATAGTCTCACGGGTCAACTTCTCGCAGACTCCCCATTCCTCTCGTATAATCCCGAGTTGCCATTATTTTATGAAATTTTTGCTCACGAGAAATTCTCGCGAGCTGTCTATCAATTGAGTGGCGACTGCATCCGTTTAATGCTTGAATTTGCAAATCGAGGCGCTGGTAAAGGATCTTTATATCATAATAATGTTAGGGATCCTGAGTTTGTAAATTTACAAATAGTTACTGAGAAGTATACCGTGGACAATTTCTTTGCAAATTACTCAGTTATAAATATGAGAAATGATAAATCTCGCTGGGTGCTCGACTGAAAAGAATGATAATGTTGACGCGACAAACCGCTTATGCAAGACATTGATTGGCATTCGGGCAACAATAATACTCCCGTCATTCCAAGGATGAGAGATGGTGGGTTGTTCCTTTATTTTTGAGTGGACCTTACATCGCAGTTCACATGTTCTCCCCGCACACCTCTCAAACTATCATCCTTGGGAATTTAAGTGGCCTCGAGGAGACAAAAGAGGTATATTTCCTTTCTTCAATTTCGCTTTGACATCTTCTTCCTCTTTTATTTATTAACTTTCAAAAAATTTTAGATCACTAGAATGAGAAAGAAATATAGAGAAAATCCAAAGCCGAGTACCACGGCAATACTTCGATCGCTCACGGATGAAGTAAGAAACATTTTCTTATGTTATTTTAAACAATATTGTTGCCTCTGTTTCTTATCTTCATGCGTATGCGAAGGTTGAAGTTGAAGAAGTCGAAGCCGCGAAGGCCGAGGCTGCGAAGGATGAAGTCGCGAAGGCTACGAGGCATGGATAAAACTACTTTTCGCAAGGGCAAGTCTTCTGCTCCGCTTTCTAAAAAAATGGAAAACCCAGCTCTCTTCTCAAACCAATGAAAATTTTGATGAGGGTGAAAATGAGGTTGGTACTTCCTCCGCGAAAGAGAATCGCTTGACTACTTCATTATGGAGCAATTGTCCGGTGTCTTCTCCGATTCCATGCAAGGATTAGGGATGATCATCTAACTGCTACTTATGAGCTCTCGCTAAAATCTGCGATGCCCCGCTATTAGAGGATAATGAGTCCTTTCGCGGAATCTCCCGAACGTTGACCTCCGATCACTTAAATGCTCTCACCGATTTGGTATGTTCATAACCCTTTGTTTCTTTGTGACTTCAATTATAAGCTTTATCTTAATCCTTCCCATATTCTTCTTTATAGTCCGGGAGAGCTTCTTTTGTTGTTGCCTCGGATCTCGAGAAAAGACGCCACAGTCTTGAAAAGAAAAATTTGCAACTTAACGAGAAGATCCGAGAACTAGAGGTTGAAGTCGCGACATCTCTTAAGAAAGATGAAAGAATTAAACAAAGTGGAGGTCGAGCTTACTTTTCAACGAGGAATAGAGTATCTACTATTCAAAGTGCAAATCAGTTGACTTTATGGTATAAAATTTTTATTCTTCAAGTCATCTTTACTTTGTCGGCTATTATTCTTTCCCCGATTTATTATTTATGAGACATATATAATCTCTCCGATGAAGCTATTCTTCTCCATTCATTTCCCGAGCCCATGGATAATGACGTTCTTCTCACCCATCTCAACGAGTCTTTAAGTAACTCATCAAACAAAATTGATTCCCTTTCATTGAATGAACTTGAACCAAATGTCGCCTTTCGGAGATTGAGTATAGAGCTATTTTAGGTTTAGCCAATCGATTTAAACAAATGTATCTTGATTCCCATAGAAAAATTGAGCTTCAAAGGAAGAAAATTAGTGGCCTTATTGATGAAAAAGACCGCATCGTTAATAGGGGTGCGCAGCATTAACATCATTTCAAAAGTCTCTTCTCGAAGTACAAATTGAACGAGATGAATCCCTTCGCCGAATGCCATACTTCTCGAGCGAGAAGAACAAGTTCGTTCACTTCTTGTTATAAATAATGATGATGAGTTTGCTTGGGCTGCGAAGGTTCTAGATAATGCAGGGAATAACTTAGGTGTTGATGTTAGCCTTCATGCCGAGCATACCGCCTTGGTTAAGGATATGATATCCGAGAGAAGGTTGTTTATTATGCTTTCTTGTTTTTTTTATTTCCGTAGCATCGCTATTAAATTGTTAATATATTGTCATATGTTCCGCAGAATCCGAGAAAAGACTTCAAACAAGGATTGAAGAACTTGAGTCTGAAAAAGGACAACTCGCACAATACTTTTCTCTTCGCAACAACAAATATTCTAAGTCAAGAAACAACGCAAGCTACGGTGGCGAACTTTAATAATTATGCGGTTCGTTTTACAATCAAACTATTGAGATAGTTTGCAATGATCACAAGATTCCTCTTAGTTCATATCCTTGTCTTCGCGAGGATATTCCTGAAGATACACTTTTCTCAGATGTCTCGATAGTGATGCTAGCGGCGAAGAATCGCGAAGAGAATGATGAAACTGAAGAATCTGACCAAGAAGATGATCCTTCAAAGAAATAACTTCTTTTTCTTATTTTGCTACTTGTAATATATATACTCTTTCAATCTTCTTGGATTGTCAAATATGAATTCAATCTTAGCTTTCTTTACTTGCACATATTAATCAAGTTCTTTCTTTTATAATTCGACTACCAATATCATGAATGCATAAATTCCTCATATGGGAATGAATAACAAAACCTTATCCTATTCATTCCCATACTTGCCTCTCGTTATTCATTCCCAAATGAGAAATCTACCTCTCGTTGTTCCGTTTTTCGAAGCATATTGAAGCTCGCTATGGCGACAAGATCATGAGAATGTCTCCATAAATGAAGAACTCCACTAATCTTGCCTTATCGTTTTTGTGTGGTCTTATTTTGCCTTCCTAATTAAAGGTCTTATTTCGCCACCCCTCGTTGCGACAAGATCGCAGACGTCTTTACATTTTCATGTAATGACCCATTGACCTTGTCTTATCATTGAGTATTTTTGCCCTGCAGATATTTTATTCGCGACAATATGACAGCTTAAACACTCTTGCGAGTGTAAAACCCCATGACATTATCGTCTCGCGACGAAATCGCAGAAGTTTTTGCATTTCCATGCAATAACCCATTGATCTCGCCTTATCCTTGCGTCGATATTATTGCCTCTACGGGATCATTGCACAAATATGACAAGCCTATATTTCCTTGCGAAAGTAAAGTCTCATGACATTTGCGTCTTTTGACACTTATCAGCTCCCTAATGGAGGGTGCCGCCTTATCATCTCCTTGGTTGCCCCTTTAAGGAGGCGTACATCGGCCATACAAGACTAGCTCCTCCCATCCAGGTCTTAACAAAGAAGTGATTGTTTTCGCAGCCTCTTATCCCTTATACCTATAGGGCTTATGGTTACGAGACCGCACCCTAAGTGGAGTTTTCTTCGGGCCGAGAAAAGATGTGCCAAGACTTGTCAAGAGTGGTAAGGAAGTTCCATGCTCCCGCACTCTTGACTCAACCGTGTACCTCGGCGCCTTGGTCATACGCCGACTCCTTGGAAGAGACCCTCGGGCGTCCAACCAGGGTATAACCTTACATATATAGTTGGAAATCCAAGGTATCTCCACCGGATAGGCTTTCATGGGCCCCAAATCTCCATGACTCAGTTCCAGGAGCGGTGCAACCTTTCCCGAGCCATGTCAAGAGATACCCCTTATATGACGCACTTTAGGTCTTACATTTGCCTCTTTGCGAAATATCATTCGCGAACTAGGGTGTACGCCATAAAGGTTCGTCCCATTCACTCACTCATTCATATTTGTTAATTCATTCGGGCATTCATTCGTTTGCGAAGCTATCGCACAATCTTACATTGTTTAAACATTTTCGTTTTTCAATTCTTCAATCAAAGTTGCATACATTTACGAGAGTTGAAGACAAATGAATAGAGAGTTGAAGACACATTTACGAGATCTTCACATGTTTCTCGCTTCTATTATTGTTTCTTCCTCTTACTTTGAATAATCTCTTGTTGTTGCTTTTTGATGATTATTCACTTCTTACACTTTTCACTCTTACTACATTCTCGCCTTTTCACCATTCAAATCTCTTATCGTTTCCTTTCCATCGCAATTTTTCAACTACCTTCATGCATTCACTTCGCAAAGCGCCTACAACTACCTCTTATTCTTCTTGTCCTTGACGTGCCTTCTGATCGGTTGTCACCCGGTCAAAAATAATTTCACTTTCTTGCTTCACTAAAATAAAATAGTATGCAATAAGAAAGAGTTCGTATCCACAGAGAGGCTTATGTTGTTATGCAAATTTTCAGTTTCTTAGTAACCAAGGGGGGATGTTGCTGTTTCAAAGCAATAAAATTAAATTGAAAGCAAAGTAATAATAAAATTTATCAATAAGGAGAAAGTATTGGTCGGGATAGTTTCATTCACAAACTCGAATTATCAACAATGATTAGAATTGAAATTTTAATCTCTCATTTACTAAAAGTCCTAGGATACCTTGATCGCAAGAGTATCCCGCTAATTCCCTGATTTCATCACAACCACATTAAAAGATGCATATGTGAATTCTTTCTAGAAGGCAACCTAAAGTGTAAAAGCACAATTAAGTTTAACTCCTAAAAGCAATAAGTTTTCTGGAATAAGACTAATCAAGGCAACCAAAATGTGTAAAAGCACTAATTCGATTTAACCAAGTTATGATTCATATGTGACTAGTAGGATATATCACTACAAGCACTACCCACATTTATGCTACTCAAAATCGTGGATAGACAACGTTTTTCGTTTGAAAGCCCTAATATAGCTCTAGATATGAAAGTAGACCTGATTGATTAGGACTCAACCAAACAAACTATCAAATCATAAACATTATAAACCATGAATCATAATCAATAAATTACTCGAGACAAAACTAATACATTGAATCAAATCTTATTTGTGAAATCCACTTATTATCCCATAACCAATAATAGGTATTTAGTTACTCATAGTATTTTTATTCAACATAATTATTATCAAAAATAAGATGAAGAACATGTAAAATAAAATGGAAGCAAACCTAGTAGAATCGCTCTCTCCAAAACCCAAAGAGAAAATACGTGATAATCCCAAAAAAGAATAGAAACTTTTCTTTTTATAGCCTTCCAACTTTCCATATTAGGTCTTCAAAGCCCACGGTCCAATAAGTAGAAGTCCACTAAGCCCATGAACCATGTGTGAGAAACCATTGTGAAAATATATCCCAAAAAATGTGCTCATGGTAAAACTGGTATTGTGGCTTAAATACGAAAGTCGCCGGAAATCGGCTCCGTGATAGCAAAGTCCGCCTGGTCAAGGTTGGGACCGTGGTCGGGTGAAGTCAACTCAAATCGACCGGTCAACATCACCAGTCCGAGTCATAGTGAATCGGGCTGACTCAAGTTAGCTAGCTGGTTGTCGAGCCAACTGCCACAGCCCGGTCTCTCCCAGTTGTGCGGCTTCCGTGGCACAGGCCACGATGGTTGTGTTGCTATACCTTCTTCCCCGCCTTCGGCCTTCACTGCGGTCATGTTCACTACTGACCAAGCTGCCCGGCTCCTTCCCTATTCAACACAATCTCCAGCATTGTTGCCAGCATCTCAACTCCTCTCTGCCTAGCCATTTCAGTCCTCCCTGTAATCACCATTATTGCAGCTCAATTTCATTCACTTCCATTACCAAAACCACAGACAACCTGAGTCATTCCCTGCTATTGCTTGCAATTCCTCCAGCCTGCCAATACCTGAGCTACAACCTGCAAGCCCTGCAGCCTCCTATTCTTGCCTGCACCTGCTATATCAGTTGCAGCTCCTCCAACTAGGCTGCAATTCCACCTGCAATACACTCAACTTCATGCCACCTGAACTTGTGACTATATACTCCACAGCAGAAGCCTTCCTTTGCCACCGAGCAACACTACTACCCGCTCATTCCATCTTGCCACAAAGACTAAACCTCAGCTCTGTTGTATCAAACTTACAGTTTCTTCAACCGAGCCTAAACTCGCTATGAAACATCTCTATCGAGCTTTGGCTCGACACATCTTAAGCCATCCTCAAATCCTTGTCTGCAGCTCACTAACAACCATCAACTCATTGCCAATTTCTTCTCCCCCCAAACCTAACATTCATCTAACCCCATCTCCCGAGAGCAACTATCACTCGAACCAATTAATCCCAATCGCTTCAATCCCCCCGAGAAGACTAGCTCGCCCCCCAGTAGTTGCTTGAGCTTTAATCACCAGCATACTAGCTCCTGCCGCCCGCAGCCTTAACTCGGCTTTTCACCGCAAAGAAACCGCCGAAAGCATTTCAACCACAGCTCCACCATCAGGCCAGCCACTCCATCACTTGAACCAAGGCATAAGACCTGCAATGCTCCAATGCCACCATTTATGTCTTCTCAAGCACCACCAGTTCCTGGCACTTCTTACCAGCCCCTAAGCTCCACATACACAGCACTTCACCACTGCATCAGACCTGCAAACCTAGCATACATCTAAGTATTCACCTGCAACTCAGCTTCCCTGGCCTCAATGCAGTGCTGTATCTTCCTCCAATTCCACAGGCAACAAAAACTCCAACCACTTGTGCACAGACTTTGCAATGCCATCCAATGCAACTCAGGCCACTCCCACTTCCTGTATCACTTTAGTTCACAATCATAGCACTTCACTGCCATTTCTCACAGTACAAGCCAAACCTGCAACTTCTTGCATCACCTAGTGACCACCAATTCAGCTCTGCCACAAATCCCATATCAGCAGACTCATACACAAAACTAGCATCAGTTCACACAAGCTCAGGCCAACATCATCTCCACCAACAGAGCCACTTGCAGCTCTCCACCGTGCTTCGATTCTCGACATCACAAGCCCCTTTTAGCCTTCATATGTAGCTATGCTCCATCTCAGGCCATATCTTCACGACATTGCCTCATTCGATCTTAGCTTCAGAAACCCTAGCTTTCCTTCCCAAGTTTCTTCACAACTCAATCAAAGCCATCTCTGATTTTACATCAGCACCATCCTTCGATCCGAGGTCAAATCTGAGATCCATTTTCCGTTCATGGCTAAAGAAGAACAACGCAACCAGGCTTGAATTCAACCAGCCAACATCCAATGGCAACATCTTTTCCTCCACTCTGGTTCTCTACAGCTCGAACCCCTTTCAAAGTTTCATCCTAATTCAATCGATGTCAAACCCGATCTGCTCATTACTGAAGTCTTCTTCCCTTCTCTCCCTGTTGGAGCTTCAATTTCACACACGAACCTGTAGCAAACATTCATCCAAGAGCAACCAAATTTCACTCAGTTGTTTGAATCGCAGCCATCCCTCTCCCTTTCTTTCCTCTCTTCTCTTAGTTTGGGTGCCTCCATTTTCTCTCGATTTCGAGTTGAATCATGAGAAATGATTTCTCATTGAATTGTAAGAGAATGACAGGGGATAAAGCCACTCGGGTAGATAGATAAGGGGTAACTACATTGACTTTAAGCACCCTCATTAGATAAGGGCCAACTCCAATTGCTTTGGCCTGTCGGTTCCGTGTAACCGACAGCCTAATTCTCTTCCGCTCCCTTGCCGCGTTTTGACCGCTCCACATATAGCTACTTTGTGAGATGACAATTTCGCCCTTTGGCCCAAATTGGACAATTTCTTCTTCTTTCCTCCGTGCGACTCCATTGCACCCGATAACTCAAAAGCAAACATAAGATACATAATTCACGAAAAATAGCAAAGAAAGCATAAACTCTATATAGTAAATACGGTGTATTCTACACCTATCACTCATGTGCCGAGTCAGCTAAGAACTAAGTTGGATGACGGAGCGCCAAGTACATATTTATAGGTTATGACTCTCGATCCAAGGGATACAAGTTGTACGATCCAATCAATAAAAAGGTCGTTACAAGCAAGAGATGTGGAGTTCGATGAAGAAGGCTTCCCGGGATTTTGGCGTTCAAGAAAAAGGATTACAATTTTCTCCCTATTGTAGAAGAAGAAGAACAACAACAAACACCGAACCCGGTTGCTCCAGCCTACTTCACCACCACCATCACCTCCAGCAGTGCATCATGATGATCCATCATCAGCAGATGGAAGTTCTAGTGAAAGGCCCTTACGGACGAGAAGTTTAAATGATATCTACAAAATATATCTCTCTTTTGTCTCTTTGCAGAAAGTGAACCAATAAATTTCAAGAAGTCGTCGAAAGTAGAAATGGAGAAAGGCAATGGATGAAGAAATCAAAGCTATTGAGAAAAATAACACTGGGAGCTTGTAACACTTCCGAAAGGACAAAGAGCAATTGGAGTGAAATGGGTGTACAAAGCCAAGAAAAACGCTAAAGGGGAGGTTGAAAGATACAAGGCAAGATTGGTTATAAAAGGTTACAACCAAAGAGAGGGCATCAATTATGATGAGGTATTTGCTCTGTCGCCCGTCTTGAAACTATTAGACTAATTATTTCTCTAGCTGCTCAAAATAAATGGAAAGTCCATCAAATGGACGTCAAGTCTGCCTTTCTAAATGGGCATCTTGAAGAGGTGGTATACGCCGAGCAGCCACACGGGTACGAAGCCAAAGTACATGGAGACAAAGTCCTTATGTTGAAAAAGGATTTATACGGCCTAAAACAAGCACTAAGGGCATGGTACAGTGAGAATCAACAAGTACTTCCAAGAAAATAATTTCAGTAAGTGCCCGCATGAATATGCTCTCTATGTGAAGGTGAATGAAAAAGGAGATATGTTGCTCGTCCGCTTTCGTCGTAGATGACTTGATCTTCACGGGCAATAACCCGACAATGTTCGAAGAGTTCAAGAAAGCGATGACGAGAGAATTTGAGATGACGGACATCGGTCTTATGTCATACTATCTCGGGCTTGAAGTAAAACAACATGAAAATGGAATATTTATATCTCAAGAAGGATATGCGAAGGAAATCCTTAAGAGATTTAAATGGAGAAGTGCAATCCAAAGAATCACTCCGTGGAATGCGAAATCAAGCTATCAAAGGTCGATGGAGGCAAGAAGGTCAACCCGACTCTTTACAAGAGTCTTGTTGGAAGCTTGAGATACTTAACTTGTACAAGGCCGGATATTCTCTATGAAGTGGGGCTAATTAGTCGCTACATGGAAGCACCTACGAATACCCATATGAAGGCTGCCAAGAGAATTTTGCGCTACTTAAAAGGTACGCTTGATTTCGGTTTATTTTACTCGTCGTCAGACAAGTACAAACTCGTTGGATATAGTGATAGTGACTGGCTGGAGATTTAGATGAAAGGAAAAGTACTACTGGATTTGTATTTTTCCTCGGAGATACGGGCTTCACTTGGACTTCGAAGAAGCAACCAATCATCACACTCTCCACTTGCGAAGCTGAGTATGTCGCAGCAGCATCATGTGTCTGTCATACGATATGGTTAAGGAGTTTAATGAAGGAGCTTAAAATGGAGCAGGAAGAAGCGACTACAATATTTGTAGACAACAAGTCGGCTATGGCTTTAGCAAAGAACCCAGTGTTCCACGATCGCAGCAAGCACATCGACACACGGTACCATTTTATCCGCGAGTGCATATCGGAGAATAAGGTACAACTGAAATACACTAAGTCTCAAGACCAGGTTGCGGATATATTCACGAAACCACTAAAGCACGAGGTCTTCGTCAAATTACGAGAGATTCTTAGAATTACTACAAATCAAGTTTAAGGGAGGATGTTAGAAATGTAAACATGATTTGTAGATTAGCCTAGAATAATCTAGACACAGCTAGCATGTCCTAGCTAAGCTTACTGTTGTCTAGAATTATCTAGAGTACAAGGTCCGGAAACTTCTATGATGTGAATAAAGCAATGCTAGTACAAGCTTGAGAAAGTGGAGGAGTAGTCTAGAAGACACTACGGGCGAGAAACCATGGTCACCTAGTACTAGAGTTATCTAGTGACTTGTGTACTTGTGCCTAAATGGATAAATCTAGAATTACCCAGTTGAAAGTCAAAGTCGGTGAACAAAATGGAAAAGAAATGTGAATATCAAGAGTCTTCTAGAGCAGGTCAAATACTAGATAGTTAGGGAAACTTCTAGAGCATGTAAAGGTCGGTCAAGTGTAGGCTATAAATATGCTTGAGTGGGATCAGTTGTGACTTGTAATTGAGCAAGATGGAAAGTTAGTGGTAAGGTCAGTGAGATACCTAAGTGTGTTGTTTTGTAAACTAAGTGGTCTGTGTACAATCAAAATTGAGAGCAACAAAATTTTGTTTCCCATAAATCACAGTTGAGTATTTGTGAGCCTATTATCAATCTCTCTTAAACCCATTCAGTCCTTTAGCTCCTAAATCATTTCCAACACGCATATCACGCCAATGTCCGAGTTACCAATCTTCGTTCTCAGTTACTGATCTCCTTGTACCCTTTTAAAGTGAAAATAAAGATAATCATGCCATCCTTATCGGACTTTATAACATCCGAACAACTCGAGATCTAATTGAACCTCGGAGTTAACCAATATGAAGAAAAAAAAATGATGCAAGTGCGTGCAGATGTAAGCATGAAATGTGCGGACAACTACAATCATAAGAAAATTCATTCATTCATAAGAAGATAGAAAGATCTTTTCTGCGACCAGTTACTGCATCCTACTTTCTAGTGTCTCAGGGATTCATGTGCCGAGCCAGAATCAAGCCTATTAATGGATATGGAGACTTAGCATTATTTCAACACAAACAATTAGCTTGATTGTATTTAACAATAGTTGAAACGTAAATGTTGATGGCTACCAAACAGAATCCTGCCTACTTGACTCTATTGTTCTTACAGAATTTACAGATAAATGATGACAGATTTTAGTGTTGTCCTATCCAGATTTCCAATTTTATGATACGGAAGTATTGTCCCTTGACATGCACAAGTGCAAATTTGGATCCCCAAATCATCTGTCCATCATTATACGAAACAAGTTATAAAAGTATGCATCACATTCTTAAATTGCATTTAGATCAAGTGCCAACAAAGTGCACATCGGCAAAGCAGTATAACTAGCTTATAAAAAGAAAAATAAAAAGATGACCTCAACTTGAGGTCTCATTAAGATAATTTTAAAAAGGTTTACACTATCTCAAGTTAAAACCCATACAAATATCTATAGTATTAATTCAGAAGCTGAGCGAAGATTACCTAATAAGTGTATCCAGAGATCTTATGTTGCTAGCTACTTTGTCGGAAGAAACGGCTTTCAGTCTTCAAGTATTTCGGCTGAATCCATCATTTCTATATTTTCTTCTCCTAATTCTCTCAACGAAACTAAGGTGTTTCTGTGAGGAAATATTTGACTACTGCCATTAAAATGCACAAGCTCTTTCGAGGTTGAAGTTACTGCATCGTAAATGCCAAGAGACCTATAATTAAAATATAAAAACACTTCCACTCTTCGTAAGGGAAAATGGTTTTTCTTTAGAAAAACTAAATCCTTTACTCCAAAGCTCCACCTACTCTTTCTTGTCATGAATATGGTTTTTTCCGTTTCAGTAGCCATATGTCAGAACATGAGGTTTTGGTGATTTGACAGCGATAATTGATATCATAATATAGAACCTCACCCAAAACACCTATAGAATATGCACACCACATACCTGGTGGCCTAGGAGGTCCTGAAATACATAAATAAAACTTTTCCTCAGTTAAATCAAAAACAAAAACAGTTCCTCCAATTGTATTGACCCAATACAGCGCTCCATTCACAAAAACACCTCCTCCGAGATAAGCAAGACCAGAATTAAAATCAAACCTCCCAACATTTCTCCACCCATTGCCACTGCCAATAGTGTATACTGAAACCTCAACATCTGTTCTAGACTTAGAAATTTCAACAACTTTGTACTCATTAGTGAAAGGAAGGTAACCAAACCCTCTCGAGTACCAATCTCTATTAAGTTTTGGTAGCTTAACAAATTCTTTGGTCACAGGGTTACAAACACAAACAGAATTATCTTGGAATCCAGATAAACACACCAAACCATTAAACGAACCAATTATTTTATAACCAAAACGTTCCAATGGAGGGGTGAAATAGATCCCCTAATACTATCAATTGGTGCTTCATTATACTCAAAAATGTGGCTTCTCAGGTCAGTAGTGTTCTAACCCCGTCTGATTCTTGTTTTCTGGGTCGACAATGTGATCCTGTCAAATTAAACAAGGCTCAAAGATACTTGGAATACAAATTTGGTACTCTTTTTGATATGGCAAAAGGGGTTTTAAGCCCTAAGAGGACAGCTATTCCAGATTCAAAAGAACAATTTATGGAGATGATCATACATGGAATTCAATTACATGTTGATGCTTTGAAAGACCAAACTTGTGAAGGGGCAAAGGCAGACTATAGTATACCATCACGAGTTTCTCCTAGTTTCGAGGATGAGTCTCAGGAATTGCATCAAATGGAACAAGGGGCAAATTTCTCTTCTTCGGATCCGTCAATTCCCCCTGGATTCGAAACTTATAACCGATCCCAAGGGATCGAAGAAGATGAGGTTGCTTCAAAAAACGCCGACATTAGCATTACCAAACCAGCAGTGTCCGAGCCAGTTCAAGGAGCCAACACTAGGTTGCGCAGAAAGTCTAAAGTGACTAGTCTCTTCGCCAATGAGACATTAAGCAGCAAAAAGAAATGCCCTTCCAAATCTCTTACTAGTCCTAGTAAGATTTCAGCAGGTAATTTGATGGAGTTTGGTTCTATAATGGGGTTAAGTTTTCCCTCTTCGAAGGCAAACCGTCAAGAAATGTTCAGTGGTGTGGCCAAAAATCACAAGGGTTTAACCATGGAAGAGGTTCATGAAAATCCTACTTAAATGTAGCTTGCGCTCTTGGTTTAGTTCTCAAGTAATATTGATTGTTTAGTTTCTAAGGTTTGTCAAGAGGCCTTTGTTGCTTTTTGTTTAATCCTAGAATTTGGTTGCTTTGGTTGGGGTTGCTTTCCCCTTTGTTTGGTGTATTCGCTTGCGCACGACTTGTGTGCTTCTTAATACAATTCCTTTTGATCGATCAAAAAAAAATTATACTCAAAATAATATAACTCATTCTCATTTAAGATAAGAAAACTTAACTTACTAGAATCATGAGTGATTGAGACGAGTTAGATGCAATTGAGAGAATAATGGATGATGAGAAACCAGATTTCTCCATGGCTTGTAAAACTAATTTGCAGTCTAATACCGATCGGTTGGCAAGCGAGTGATAATTTCGAGTAAGATGTCTGTTGGGAGACGATTAAAATTCCCCATTAATAACGAAGAGGAATTTGCAGAGAGAAATGTTAGCTAGGGTTCTAGAAATTGAGAATTTTGGGCGTATAGAGAGTAAAGTTAAAATTGAGGTTTCTTTTAAGGAAGAAACCAATCTTTGTGTTTGTTTACAAGAGTTATAGAGTTCTCGCATATACGGCCTAATGATGAACCAAATAGGAGGAACTAGATGGGATAGAGTAAAACGGAACAGCGAGTGCATTAAGGTGAACCGGTGAATACCTTACTCCTATAGTTAGAAGTGGCTATTGGAAAATGCGGAAATGATTTACATCCCGCGGGTTGATTCGCGCGGGTTGTCCCGCTAGAGAGAGTGGTGTTGGGTCCCACCTTAAAATCCTAATTTGATTGGGGCCAGACATTTTAATTGGGGGCCATGATTTTTATTTCCACCCCAATTTTTGTAGGGCGTATAAATCCGATATTGAAAAGACTGCTTTATCCTTTACTAAATACAAATCTTAAAAATCGATTAACACTAATTTGAAATCATAATTAGGCCCCCAATTCATATACCCTAAACTAAACCACAAAAATCAGTTTCTCTTTTTTTTTCCTTTCCTCTTCCTCTCCACAACCACCATTAACGACCCCAAACGATTTTTTTTTTTCTTCGACCGATTCATTGTCGATGTTAGAAGATAATCTACGATTAACTTCTTCTTCAAACATGGCTCAGTACAAAACAGATCGCTCGCAAAGAACGTCAAATCCCCCAATCTCCTCGACGTCGTCAAAGGAAAGGTAATCGAGGGACGAACTCCAAAACCCAAAAATCGAAACCCAAAGAAGATATGGGTCCAATTAGAAGGTATGTGAAGTTAAACCCACCTTTTATGCGTTTTTTTGTTGTGTTTTGATTGTGAAATTGAGTCCGTAATCAAATTTGCGGTTTTGATTAAAGGGTCGTTAGTATCGTAGTGGATACCCCTAACGACTTTTCATTTGCATGCATTTTTATGAAAAATCGTTAGTGTATTAGGTTGAAGATGACGACCCTTATTCATTTACTTCGACATTTTTGCCCTAGAATAGAGTCGTTATAATTTAATGTCACGAGATGATTGACTCTTGTTTGTCGACCCTTATTTATTTCTTAACGACTCTAGATGGAACTCGAACATCCTCTGTTCCAAAAATTGATAGTGTCGTCATCTCATTTCCCCTTGAGTCGTCACTTAAGTATATGCCCTAGAGTCGTCAACCCAAATCGTAGGATCGTTATTGTCTTTTTAACGACCCTTTATTATTTGTGTGGTCGTCATCATATAACTTTAGTCGTCACATGTTATACAAGGGTCGGTTGTGTTTTAGATTATCGGATTGCCGACTCTTTTCTCGATAACCATAAAGTTCATGTCTTATTAGGTTTTTTTTTGTTTTTTTGTTTCAAAACCAAATGCGAGAACCAAAGGCAAGGTTCCAATGATGGCGATAACTCCACCTTCCAAAGCTCCACGCCATGATAAGTACTTACTTGCAGGTCCCATTACGCGGAAGAAACCAGTGAGGTCTCATTTTCTATCACCGAACCTAGAGACAAAGGTAATGAGTTGTCGGATTCATCGAATCGAGACTCTCTGTTATTTCCGCTAGCAGTAGTGGTGAAGTTAAGAAACCAAGAAGAGGAGATCTGAAGATCCTCCGTCACGAGGTGAGGAGGAAGTAGAGAGTGACAATGATGATGAAGATAATGTTAGTGGTGATGATTCTCGATGATGGTAATGGTGATGATGAGACGGGAAGGGGATGGAGGTAATAATGGTGGTCATGAGGAGGAAGAGGATGAAGGGGATGATGTTCTTGGTAATGATGATGAAGAGGATGATGGTAAAAAAGATGTAGAAGTCAAGAACAGAATGCAAAGCGGGAAATAGGTAAAGAGGGTTAAAAAGGATGGAAATGATATTGCACCTAGCGCGAGACACATTCCGCGCCTCATTTGATGTCGAGCCTCAAGTGGTAAACCAAGAGGAGAACCTAGAGATGGGGGCAAAGTTCTATTTGGATATTCGGATCGTGGGCTTATACCATCTATGAGACAATCGTAAGAATCCCAACTTTGCTTGCTATTTGATTAGTTGGTTGATATTACTTTTCTAATATGTTTTTTAATATTTATTTGTTTATTTTTTGCGGGATCATAAGAATGCCATGACGTCTCTTCGAGGCACCAATCTTCTTTTAAGAAAATGGAGTTGTGGCCGCTAACAGGAGTGAATGTGCAAGAGTTAGAGAATATGTTGAAAACTCCGGTTTGTACAATGCCGTTGTGAACTCACTACTGTGATTGCGTATGACAAGGTTGCAGTATCTAGTTTCATGTGAAAGGTATTATTTGAAGTGACACATTCCAACTTCCTTTTTGCGCGAGATGGCATTGACTTCCGATGATGCAGAACAGAGATATTAGGGTGCAGTCGAAGGTAAATCAACCAAAGTGAGAATTTCAAGAGAAGGCCTAGTTGGGATGAAATTTATACATGGACCAAGAACTTGTTTGGCCGGGATAAAGAGAAGGCGATGGGCTTTTCGTGCGGGAGCTAAGTACCAGAAGAAAGATTTCAAACTTGTTGACATTAGGCAGATGTTTGCTGGTACCAGAGAAGGAAAAAATAGAGGTCTCTCTGTATGGAATGTCGTTATGCGGCGGATGCTTATTTGTTGTGCGTCCTTGCGTCGGTTGTATTTCCCGACAACAAAGGTAATGGGACCGGCGCCAACCTTCTTCAGCTGTTGTACCTTAGAAGATGTGAACAAGTACTCTTGGGGACTGCCATAGTTGCACATCCAATGGTCGGCTTTCCGGGGATCTCGAAACGAACTTCTCAAATTAATGGGAATTTGGCTCTAATCCAGTATTGGGATTGATGAAAGTTGTCTTTTTAGTATGTTTTTTTCCTTTGATATATTTTTATGTTTATTTGATTGTTTAAAAATTTTAACTTTGGTTGTTGTAGGTCCGGATTTATGATCATTTCCGACACACTCGTTCAAAAAACAATGAAGATATGAAAATCAACTCAAAATGGAGCCGTGTAGTCAAACAGAACCTGTTGGTTGTACTCCGGTTCTCAGGATAGGAACAAACTGATGCCTTGATAGTAATGCGTAAAAAACTTGACAACATCATGGCGGAAGAGGTAATCTTTACTCCTTACAAGGATGCTAGAGTTGGCGCAATGGAAGATGTTGTGTATTACCATGGCCTTTGTTTCACCCTAACGGTTTTTCAATGTACAATCCTATGAGAATCATGCGTCAACTTGGGTTTGTTCAAGATTCACCCGATGAAGACATTGTTCCTCCGTTCGGCACAACTTGAACAAATGTGAGGCCGACAAAGGATGACATAAAAGTGGTTTATGAACCGCAGAATGATGTCAAGCATTGGAATAATAGACACTCTAGCCTCGTAGACATCACATTTTGGGTGCATGTGGATGAAGGTTACGAGGCAACAACGGATTACTATCAATGGTAGTGAAGGCTTCTCCCATGGTAGGGTAATACGGATCGATCGGACTATGGGTAGGAGAACCAACAGAGCATCCACATCTTCTTCTCAAGCCGACGGTAGAGATGAAACTACCATTCTTAAACTAGTGGTGAGTATTTATTTGTGTAATTGTGTTATTCATTTACATACAAATATACGTCGATTCATTAGAATTGTTTTTTAATGTATATAGAGGAAAAGAATGAAGCTTTTTGTCAAGGCTTTTGTTGCTCGGTGACAAAGGGAAGTGATTGATCCTGCCAAGAAACGTCGATCTGTTGATTATTACACGCACATTGAAAATCCCAATGCAAAGAAGATGTTTGCTGAGCTGGCCAAGGAAGGTAAGAGGACCAGGAAAACACGAGCGAGCACAACAACGTGGTGGTGAACAGGGGGCAAAGTAGCCAAAATCATGATGAACAAGGTACCAAAGAAGATGGTGGTTCCCGAGGCGGTGATACTCAGGGTCCTCCTCCTAAGAAAAGCCGGAAAGTTTCCCGGTCAGGGAAGTAAGGAGGAGGTCGAGGTCGAGATGGTGGTCTTGAGTGAGGATATGTTACCGTCTACTTGAACTTATGTTTATTTTACTTTATGACTTGAACTTATGTGTTTGTTGAAACTACTTATGTGTTTGGTTTGGATGGTTTGTTGAAACTACTTGGTTTTAAGAAGGATGTTTACTAGTATGTTTGTTAGAATAATGTAGTACTCTATTGCAATCAAGATTATACACTTGTGATAGAGTTAGGGTGTAGTCGGCTTTGTTCTAGATCGGATTAACGACCCTATTTGTGATACACATAGTCGTTAAGTGTTTCAATTAGAAGTCTAACGCGACCTGAGGGAAATTAACACGATGATGAACCTGTTTTTCCTGCATAGAGTCGTTAATGGTTATATTGAAAACAATGACGACTCTTTGTCGACTAAACACACGGAGATGAACCATACTTTCTATGGTTAGAGTCGTTATTGATTATATGGTAACCAATGACGACCGTAGGTGAAAAACATCCAGGAGATGAACGACATTTATATGTCTAGAGTCGTTATTTATTATGTATAAACAAATGACGACTCTATGTTAGCAAAAACATCCGAGGAGATGAACATTATTTTCTATGGATAGAGTCGTTAGAGGGATCATATAGCAAAAGTTAACGACTTATATATGTATTAAATCCTAAAATACCCCTATTAGGTATACAAGAGTCGTTGCTTTTATATGGGATATATTGTGACTCTTAGTTAAAATAACAACTTGGGGAGAAAGTTAATATGGGTATTCTTGAATTTGACACATCAAATGTTCACAATGAACCTTCACGCTCGACGATACAACGTTGTATATTCTTTGTGGTGAATGAACTTAGTATCCCCATTACGTAATGTCCATAACCCATTGAAACATTCTGCAAAATTAAACGAGGAATGTTATATGTTAGTAACTTTGAAGCATGAGGAAACTATAAATATTAACAGAATTACTCACTTTTTCCTTAAGAGGAGCTTCGCGGATGATGGTCATACCATATTTCTAACTTTACATACTCTCATTGCACTTTTAATGTAATTGAATCGAAATGCCAAGTCTCTCCATTTTTTGCTATTAGGATTTGCGACGCCCGTAGAAGAACTCCTTAACTCTCTTCCAAAACATTGAATAAATTTCATTTGGACGTTCACGAAGCTGTATTAGCAAACGATTTAACGAGACACAAATCTTCATACGGTTCCCATTCATCCATTGCAATTGAAAGATTACGTAGTTTGGCGGAAAATAGAATGGTTTTGGGATATTTTCTCAAGAGGATGGGGGGTATTATATAGAAGAAAATCCCAACGGTCGTTTTTTTGAAAATCATAACGTGGGTCGTTAGCTACGTGATTAAAGTTGTTGACGACTCAAGAGCAGCTTTGTTGCAAAATTAGTCATATGAAGACTTAGGTATAGTCGTCCTTTGAATTAACAAACAGAGATAACATTTATTAAAATAAATTGAATCTCGATTGAAAGGAAACTTGGAATAGTAGCATATTAAATATTAATTATAAGGTGGAAATTCCTTTGAACACATTACATGTTATTGATGTTTAAAGTAGATTCAACTAGCATGGCGCTTCAATGTGATAAAAAGGCTCTCCTCTCCATTTGGTATATGCGGCCGAGCAAACACGCCTATCCCCTTTGTACCTCAAGTAGAAACTCGTTGTACTTGGTGCACCATTTTATAACAAGAATCGTCCTATGACTAATGTGGGACGGCAAGTAAGGATATCGTAGTTTGTTGTTGTTATTAACGAAAGGACCCGAACCAACTTGGCTCCAAAATATACTATCATGTTCATGTTCTTCGTGGAGATCCTTGACGATGTAATAATTTTTAACCCATTCGGTCTCTTCCTCGACTTGCTTGAATCTTTCACGGAGTTGGGATTGTTCTTGGTCTCGTTTTTGGCCTCGCGCAACTCTTCTTCTTCCTTCGTAGGATATGGCGTGAAAGTGGGTGGTTTTTTAGTAGGTCATATGCTTTTTTGCGTATCTCTTCTTCCATTTCCAATATTGATTTGGTTGGTCGCTTGCATCTTCTAAGTATGTTATCAATTGAATTGGGGTTGATGAAGGATTTGCCATTCTTGAGGTGGTTTTCAATTGAATTTGCTCTGGAAGTGTTCCTCTATATATACAATAATTACCAATGGCTATTTTTGGGAAAAAGTGTATACAAAAAAAAAGCCATTGGGGGTTTTCTTAATAGAGTCGTCCATGTATACACTATAATGATGATTTACTCTAAGGCGTATAACTAGAGTCGTTACTTTGTATGTATATATGGTTCATGGTGACTCTTAGTATATAAACATCTGTGATACCATCAAATTTTACGTTAGAGTCGTTAATGTTTATGTAAACTGAGATGACGACTCTTAGTTGAAAAACATCCAGAGAGGATCACAAATTTTTAACATTAGAGTGCCAATGGTTATGTATATATGGATGATTTACTGATTGTTGCAAAACATCCAGGAGTCTGTCACATTTTTAAGGTTAGAGTCGTTAACTTGTATGTATATATGTATCACGACTTTTAGGCGTAAAAACATCCAGAGACTAGCAAATTTTACAGATTAGGGTCGTTAAGGTGTATGTCTATATGGGCACCCACTCGCTTATAATTCAAATTACCTATGAGGGTCGTTGGTGGTTTAATCCAACTAGATAAAACGCATTGTATTCATTAAGCATTCTTCAAAATACAAATATCCGGGGTAGAAGATACAACCATTATCAAAAAGTATGCTTCAAAATGCAATGCATTGTTTAGAATAAACATCTTCTCTCACGATTCATTTCCCAAGTCTAAGTAAACCGGGGTTGGGTCCATAGCATTCCAAATGTTCATTCCATACTCATCTTTGGTTTGTCCACTCCTTGGTGTACTCTCCCCAATCACCATACACCGTGGTAGAGGACATTCTTGGAAATATTCAAGCCTATGTAATGGTTATCATTGACATGTGCCATTACAATTCTTCTTTTCTTTATCGCCGTCTCGCACCTAGTTTTGGAGGGTACGTACATACAAGAGGCTCCGGAAGCCTTTGCTGAATATAATTATAACACAAGTGAATGTGTCCGCCAAAAGTTGGCCACCAAAAGGCATTTCCAGATCCAAAACTTATAACCTAGCCTTCTTGGGCCTTCCACCATTTCACGTTTGAAACCAACTCCTAAACTTCGATTCCCTCTCTTTTGATCTCCTTCCATGAGTATTTTCAAATATAGTTGTTTGTCCCGAACTAGTTTTTCGCCATTTTTTTTTCTTGCATATTCGATTTGGGTGAGCTTAAGTTCGTCGGCCTCGATGGAAATGCTCCTAATTGTTCCTTGCAACATGGTAACCCACAATTTCCATCGCCTTCAACGTCGTTTGTGGATGTAAGGTGATCCAAGATGCGTGAGGAATTTGGTCTGAGGCTCTTTATACAAAGTGTAAGCAACACGATGTGGTCTTCCTTGGGAATCTCTAGGGTGCGCGGATTACCTTTATTCCTCTTATCGTAACCATTCCGCTCGTTTTGGCTTTGCTGTACCAACCACATGGTCTACAACATCAATGTCTTCCTTTGGCGGACCCCTTGCCTTGGGCAATAAAGAGTTCTCATACTCCGTATATTCCGCTGGACATACCGATGACGGACAGTCACTTTTGCAACTCTTTGCCGCTTTCACGGTTTTCTCTAAAAGACTTTTAGTTGTGGGTTCTAGGTGGTTTTTGTTTGATTGGCTCTTCTTCTACTCCCAAGCTCTTCCACTGGGCAGTAGGCCACAAATTAGAAACCAAGATCTGTCTTCCCGCACATTCATTTTCGATATTTCTCATTGATATACTTGCCAATCTCAAGGTCTCCAAATTGTTCATGAGCGGCTCCGTGGGATTTGGGATGAACCCAAGTTGCTTCCAAAAAGGATCGATATCTTCACCGGGAATGAGCCCTTGTACCCACCGAGCTTATGTTTGCACTAGGAGGCCAAGCCACGTCTCACTTGTACAATTACATTTAATGAGTTTTCCATCTAAGCTTTCGCTCAAATTTGTTGAGTCTCAGTCATCATATGCTTTATTGCCCACCATGATACTTGGTGCGAAACCCCACGTAGCAATTCTTTATCTTCCATGTATTGCTTCAAAAACGGCCTTACTATACTCCATCCGAGTCACTATCTTGCTAAGGTCATCCGGCGTGCTCGTAAATAGCTTCCTGTGCATCAGTAACTACTCCCACCTATGTTCTCTTGAAGAATTTTTTTCAAATGTCCATGGGAACCGCTCTGCAATACTCGTGGACTCATTTTTTGTAAAGTGCTTGTACTTATTGGTCCATGCATAAACAAACGTTTCCTTCCAAGGATTCAACCATGTATCTCTAGCAATAATCGACAATTTCTTTATGATCCGTCCTCCAATCATCAATAAGCTTTTGAAGATTTGCATAGTACTTTACTTCGGTCTTGAATAGGCCAAATGGTCCCAATCTTTCAAAGAAATGCTCCCATAGATCACCATCTTCAACATATTTTTCCTTTTCTTTCATTTTCTCTTGGCTATCTCTTTTCTTGAAAGTTTACTTAGATTCTCGTCTTCCTCCTTGTAACGTTGATTACCCTTTGCAGGCTTGATCTTTTGGATATGATTCTTGCAATTAGAAAAAATATTCATTTGGATGTACCCACGTACAAATAAAAATGTTGAGCATGTGGAAAAACTTGACGAGCGGCACTCATGACTGCAAAATCCCTATCCGTAAATATAACCCGTGGTGTGTCTTCGCCTCGGTAAATCAACCTAACTTGTTCCAAAGCCCAAACATAGTCCTCTATTTCTTCCTTTCATAAAGCACCATGCCACGGTGAATGATTGCTTATCCAGTATGACTAACCACGTTCAACAACGGCATGTTATACTTGTTGGTCTTATAGGTGCAATCTATGAACAAGACATGGTAAAAACATCGAGCCAAATCCACCATCCTAGGATGTGCAAGAAAAATATGAGTCACTTTGTCTCCAGGACCCACCCTTGTTTGCATGGAGTAAGTTAAGTTTTTCTCGCCAACCACTCGATTGTTGCATAATTAATCTACCATCCCATTCAGTTCTCCGATCGTTTCTTTTGGCGTAGATTGAGAAATAATAGACAAGTTTGTCTTATCTTCCGCCCTTATTGCATTTAGGATCCGAAGGGGCCTACATCGCTTAAATCTGTCATTACCTTTTCCATTTGATGTGGTTTTAATCGGCATATCTTTGGGTGCCCTAAAAGAGTACTAGGTGGAGGATGGTTGTGACGACCATCCAGGAATACTATACAACCTCCATAGATTAGTTTCGGGATGCCTTTTGAAAACAATCCGAAGGGGCGTGTATCTTCTTCGACGAAGTTTTGTAGACCCTCGTCATCTTCTTCTCATACTTGTAGTTCTTCCCTTTGTGACTTTCTTCCTTATCCCAAGCTCTCGCATACCATCTCCATTTGCTTATAATCAACGTGTTTGCTTTGAACAACCACGCACATCTTCTCTTTTGCCTTTGAAATAATCCATTCCTTGACCTCAGCCTTTGTTTTCCACGTCTACATTAAAACCAATGACACGATCATGATTCAACACTAATTAAATAATTTTCATAAAGATATACATCAATTCAAACATTAAAAACGTACCAAATCGGTCATATAGTGTTGGGAGGTATACGGACCGATAATGGAGGCAGGTTCGGGTTGAGAGCTCGCCGTACAACCAACTACGAAAAAAGAAAAATATTTCATTAAGCAGCAGTCGTCAATTTCTGGGATGTCAAAATGACGACCCTTAGAGTCGTCAACATAATTTTTGCAGAAGAACGACCCATTCCTCGATAAATGATGACCCTCTTTATACAGGGACGACTCTACATTCCCAAATGTAAACCATGCTGCCCAGTATTCACCATGGGTCGTTACTGTATATATATCTATAATGACGACTCTTTACTGAAGTTATTGCAGACTTTGAAAATCAATCGGTAACTTTGACTAGTAGGAGCTGATTATTGTTAAGTGTTTTTTTTTTTTTTAAAAAAACTAGCCGTTGGGTACTTTTTGCTATAAATAGAGACCTATCTCTACCAAACTTATTCACCCATCACTTTCAATCTTCCTAAATCAGTCACCCATCACTTTGAAACACTAAAATGGCTCCAACTCCGTTCAATAATCTAGAAGATGTTGCTATTGTCAGAGCACACACCACTCTTACAAAGCACTCCGTTGAGGAAGCGCAATGGGTGGCCAGTAATGAAGACCCAACTTGAGGGCCTTACCTTGGGCATGATCAAAACACCAATGCTTGGTGGAAAAGGGTGTTTAAGGTTTTCAAAGCACTAAACGGAAATCGTTCAAAGAGGACACTCACGCAGATATAAGGAAAGGTACGCTTATTTATACAATGAATGCAAATGCCGAGAAACAATTGAAAGCTGTGGGGACGCTATGCCAAACGAAGACCGCATGAGTAGAGTAAGTTTGTGAATCAATAGGCCGTTCAACAAAAAATTATTTATTTGGTTATGATTATTCAACAACGTTGACTTATTAAAATAATTATTTTTTCAAAGTTGTTCTTTGGGAAGGACTCAATACGAATTAAGGTACGGTCATGAGTTTACGCACGAGGACCGCTTACACTCTCTTGGAGGAAGTTGAATGGCAATTCGCCCCAATATAATTAAACCCTTAGAGAATCCCTAGCGCGATGTATTGAACAATTTTATGTGTTTCCCTTATTTTATTTCAACTACATGTATTTTTTCGATTCAATAAAATGAGTGACTTCAAATATTGGTTTCAATAACCATAGTTCAGAAGGGTCATCACAGTTTGTAAAAACACAATTGATTGACTCTATATATTGTTTGAAATTTTGGAATGAGTCGTCATTTTTGGAGAAAAAATATTAACGACCCTAAAGGTCACTTAAACAGAGACTATTTGATGATAGAGTCGTCATTCATAAACAAAACACATGAACGACTCTTTTTATCATCAAGAGTCGTTACTTGTTTAATATATATAATGACGTCCTTAATCGGTTAATGTGAATTTTGAATTCACAAATGTGGCTGAGTTTCGAGCAACGGTTAAAAATTCAAAAAAGTAAATGTTGGGTCCTTAATCTCTATAAATAGAGACCCATTTCTCACCCATTGTTCACCCAAACCATAATTCTAAACCTTCACATTCATTCTCATACATTTATTATCCAAGAGGAAAAGAAGAGGAAACACCATGACTAGTACTTACACTTCGGAAGAGAATTGCGCTATTGTGAGAGCTTGGAAAACAGTCACAAACCACTTTGAAGATCTAGGAAAAGACATTGATCAAACATCGGATGCTTGGTGGAACCGTGTATTCATCGTTTTGTGGCGTTAGACGGAAATTGCAACTCAAGGTCTTTGAAACTCGTCAAGGCAGTTCGAGGAGATATTCTTCGAGTGTGAAGTTTTCAAAAGAGAAATCAAGGCCGTGGGGAAGCCATGCCCAATATGTTGGGTGCTATAAGAGTAAGTATTTAAACAAGAGGTAAAACTTATCCAAAGCTTTCAACAATACTAATCGAGTATGTTTGTGTTTTCATGTGAGGAAGGCGTATGGCTATTACGAGGAGCTTCGTGGGAAAAAGTTTGAGTTCGACGATTGCTACTTTATCTTGGAAGGCACCATGTATAATTACGCCATTTATGATTAAGTGTATAAGTGCACCGTTATTATCTATTGTATTTCATTTCCTTCAATGTATCGCTATGAAATATGTATGCCTTTTACGATTCAATGAAATGATTCTATGAAATCAAAAGTTATGATAATCCAAATAAGTATGGTCTTAGATATTAAATAAAACAACGAAACCACTCTACATAAAAGTTGAAATGGTGGATAGGGTCGTCATCTTCTACGAATACATATGTGACTCTAAGTTTTTTATTTATCGAGAGTTAAGGTTTTAGAAGTGCGTTGTCTCTAAACAAACACAATTAACGACCCTTTTTACCTAGCACAAAGCGTCGCGGTGTTTATCACACGCCCCTAACGATTTTTCATAACCTCGAAAAGGTGTTTGAGTCGTCATCGGTGAATTCCAATTCATCGACGACTTTCAAGAGTCGCACCTGAATCCAAACCCGACTATAACGACTCTCACCGACGACTTAAATAAGGGCCAGACAATCGACCCCTTGGAGCACCATTCGAACCAATTTGAGTATATGAGGGTTTACCGATTGTTTTGAGGTGCGGATTCTTCATTTTGAGTACTCGGTTCCTTCATTTTTGGAGTTAAAATAGGATCTTCATTTCCACCATTATTCATGTCTTCCTCCATTAACATCTCTTCATCAAACATCCGATCCATAGGATTATTAGAGACAATCTCACCATCAACACAATCATGGTTATTGTTTGAACCTTCACCAACCTTATTCCCTCCACTTGAATCATTCATTTCTAAAAACCCTAGTTTTTTCCTCTCAAAACTACTCTTCTTCTTCTCAAAATAATAAACTCAAAAACTAAAATTTCCAAATTTTAATCCCAAACCTGATTTTATCTAAACAAAATTATCACACTAATCAACTTAATTAAACCTTAATACTAATCACTCAGGCATTTTAGCCATTTAAAATATTTTTATAGGGATGACCCAAAATTAGGATTGGTGACCTTTTTTGTCCTCTAGTGCTTGGCCCCAATTAAAGTGTCGGCCCCAATCAAATTAGCTTAAAACCCCCTACAAAACGTCAAACCGCTCCCCAACCCTACTCACTCTCTTTGCCTGGGAGATCCCGTGAATTCACCAAGGGATGCCTATCATCACCCTGGAAAATGGCATAAAACATATAATTTGCATTTTATATGAGCATCAAAATTCTAGTTTCTCACTTGGTTCTTGTTTGATTATTGTTTTTTTTTTCCTGAGTCGTAAACCAAAACTAATTACAAAAAACCAAACGTATGAAAGAAATCCCAAAGGTCTCAAAATCTTTACAGGCTATTTAAAACGGAAATAAATTGGCCAGGTCATTCCACGGATGGAATAATGTCCAACCACATCTAAGCTTGATATCATTCTGCTAGCAAATGATCTTGCCCAAGTGTTTGATTCACTGGGAGTTGAAGAATCGCCTAATGGTTGGAACCAGACGGATTAGAATATTTGTACTCCTTAGTTCCATAATTAATAATAGGCTGGTTTTGTTTTTAGAGAAAAATTAAGGAAATTAAAACAACTAATCATTACAAAGAGGTCCTCATGACGCTTGTCAATAAAAAAGTGAAGTGAAGTGAAATTCTACATGATTAATTTAAGCTGTTAGTAAAGTGAAATGGTCACATGACCCTTGTCATCGCGAAGTTAAAGAAAAGTGGTGCCTTAGAAAAATAAAGAACATTTGACTTTACAATTATAAACTAAATATTTTTTTGAAATATTTATTTATAAACCAACCTATTATTTAGGAACGGAGGAGTACTTGTATTTAAAATGGAATGTAGATCCTTAGTGGGTGAACCTGTAAAATAGTGATTCCAGGCACAGAGACCTTACTCTAAACTAGCTAGGATTGGCCTTTGGCATAAATTGACCCATCTTTTTCGTTTTTTAAACCGGTAATTTTTTTGTTAGTGGTGTCACCGGTCTCTTGTTTAATTCTTGCTTGATGATGGTTAACTAGCGACAGAAGATCATGTTAAAAGTATGGCAGATGTGACCAGGCAATAAACATGGTATACCACGCGGTAGGGTTTTATCATGCATGCTTTACAACCTCTTTATATAATTAAGGTTTTTAATGGTAGTGTCATATTGTCTATGATATGTATATTTGCAACTTGCAAGTGTATAAATTTGAAAATATATTAATTAATGAGTGTAGAAAAAAAAAAATCATTTGGGAAAAGAAAGAAATTACTAAACTCTTGATTCACCGACAGTTTACTTGAGATACTGGTGAAAACTAATAAGGGATCCCCTTCTGAGTTGGTACAACAGTTACCCAAGTTTTAATTTTAATCCCTTGGGAAGTCTTAAATCGGTGGAAGCAACAAAAAGTGGATCGGATTTTGGTAGATAAGATAGTTTAAGTTACAAGATCACTATGTCAGACCGTCTTACTCGCTTGTTGTTCATATTGTTAATGTTATATTGTCTTGAGCATTTTATGTACATATGAACTATACATAACCTTCATTAATAATATCTTTGCGATTTGACAGTGGATGAAATTAGTGTAATTATGATCATTGCAAAATTTTATGTGTTAATAGTTGTGCTAATAGTGTTTCATACTGATCACAAGTATTAATGATTTGCTGATGTGAGACAACCAAATCACACTGAAGCAGAGATAAAACAGAAGCAAGGCAATTGTTATGTTACATCAAAAAATGAGTCCATCAGCATCCTATGCTACTCGATGGGATTCAAGTGTGATTCAGTGTTATGGACCATTATTTATACAGGGAATTGAAATAAATCTCCTCCACATTGTCCCAACGGCAATGAGGCGAATTCCCCATCTGGCTTGAGCAAGGTGTAAGAGAGCTAGAAGGGCACTTTTCCATCGAGCCATAGATTGACTACATCCTTGATGGAACTAAGTAAATCTTCAGCAATGCACCAGCAGGTCCATTAAAGCATCCGGAGATGTTGTACCTCAAACCGTTAACACGTCTCTCCCACAAACTGCTTTTTAATAATAGATAATAATTTAAAAAATAACAATAACAATTTTTTTTGAAAAAGCAAATTCATTCAATAAAAAAGTGCTGAGAAAGCACTTGAGAGATACAATAAAAATCTACAACACATACAGTGACTGAAATCAAATAATGGAAGCAGAAAGCAAGTAATTGAAGTACAACAATGGATTACCAGTCTTTGCCCTATTACAAGTTGATTACCCATGGTGTTCTTAAAAAATCCCCCAGTCGTGGATGAAGTATGCAAACTTAAAATGTTTAAAAGGTTCATGAACACTAGCCCAAGAAAACAAACAAGCTTTCACTTGAGTAATAACTCTTTCTATCGTTTTTTCTTTGTTTCCTAAGACCCTTTCATTCCTTTCCTCCTGTAGATGCTGGATTTTCTGACAAAGGCTAAAATCGTAAACCCATAATTATACGAACTTTCGATCCAAAGAATCGGACGCGAGTATCGAGACACGGTCTCTCATCGAACCTCTGGATCGAGAATACTATCTCTCAGTATATACAAGATATGTAGTCTCTACAGACAACAACATATCTCATCAATATCAACACTTTAATTATTTTAGTATAGAATCACGAGATTGACTGGCTCATAGACATCTTGCTCGCTATTATAGGAAATAACGTCTTGAGGATACAAACAATGGTTTTCCCGACTATATAAAGGATATGAAGCTCAAAGAAGCTCATGTCGTAATAATTAATGCTCTAGACAACTTGCTCCGCTAGTATAGAGCCACGCTAATTATTCTTAAATTCTTCGGATTCATCCACTCGAACTTCAAATATTCAAATATTTTCATAATATTTCGTTACTTCAATCTATGGTTCTTCCCAATGTATGCCATGGGTTAGTAATAAATAATAAAATGCACGAGCATTTGAGTTACCTCGAGTAAGCTCCCGACTAAATGGTGTAAATGTATTCGACAATACATTAACAAACACCTGAATGAACAAACAAGTATTTCAAAATATTTACTTAGATGATGAACCTATGCAAATACGAAAGAAAATAATAAAATAATAGTCAAGGCTTAGGGATTGGCTCACCGGACGCCTAGTCATGTCGTGACCGGTCCCACGCCCAAATTTTATATTTTATTATTTTCCTTAATCTCATGAAAATCCTTTCATTTGAATATCCTTCGTTTTGAGGAAACTCCTCAGTTTCATGGTGTTTCTTTCACACTAGGAAATAATATAAAATTAGGGAAAATATTGTTGGGATAATTATTGGCCAACTGCCATGCCTTGATCCCGGCCCCACACCTCATGGTTCTCATTATTTTATTATTTCCCTAATATCATGAAAACTCCCAATCTCATGATATTTCCGATCCCATGAAAATAATATAAAATTAGGGAAACTCGTGGGACCGACCCCAAGCTTGCCGGTCATGCCTAAGCTAGCCCCACACGCTCTATTTTATTATTATTATATTTTTCGTATTTCCTTAATCCCATGAAATTCTTGATTTCATGATGTTTCCTTCAAATTATGAAATTCCTTCAAAATTATGGGAAAATACACAAAAATACATAAAATTAAGGAAACTTGTGGACCGGGCCCAAGCTGGCTGGCCATGCCATAGCCGGTCCCACAAACCCTTATTTTATTATTATTATTTTTATATTTCCTTAATCTCATGAAATTCCTTGATTTCATGATATTTCCTTCAAATTATGAAAATTCCTTTAAATCATGGAAAATATATCAAAAAATACATAAAATTAAGGAAAACTCGTGGGACCGGGCCCAAGCCGACCAGCCATGCCCTATCCGGTCCCACACACCCTTATTTTTATTATTTTGATATTATTTGCTTCCTTTATCCCATGGAAACTCCTTCCCTTCAAGGAAACTCCTTGATTTCAACAAATTCCCTAAATTCATGATATTTTCATAAATTCATGAAAAATAATATAAAATTAAGAAAGGCACCACGGACCATGGTCACTGGCCGGCCGGCCATGCCTTGGCCTAAGCGGTCCACGCCTCATCATTCCTTTATTTTATAATTATTTTCCTTCATCTCATGAAGTTTTCAAGCCAAAGAAAAATCCTCGATTTCTTCATATTTTCTCAAATGATTGCTCAAACCACATCAAAAATATCGAAATTCTCAGGACTAAGACACGAACACTTTGGTGACGTGAGCATGTTACCTTGACCGACCAAGGTTGTCTCTTTGGCTTGCAAGGAGCTTGTCCCTCGTATTTTCATAATTTGACCTAATTTGCGCAATCGCTCATATTGGGCCCAAACTCTCTCCTACCGTGCCTCTTGAATTCTTCTTGAGTTTTAACTCTCGGGCTGTTTAACCTCCCGAACGAGCTCAAAACCTAAATATTTCCGCGAAGAAAGATAGAAAATTCTTTTCCGTGCAGAATGAAGGGGCGGGCCATCAAAATCCGAGTCCGTATGAGAATTCTACATCGATTCTAGTAAAGGGCGCTAATTAGGGTTTCAACTAACTGGGATTGCTCAAACGATCAATATTTGATCCCGTGACCACCGTGGTCGGTTTCATGACCCCTTGGTCGGTCCATCATCTCTTCAAAATTAATTAGGTTTTATCACCTAAGGTTCAGGCGAGCATTATCTTAATAAATGATTAAACAAAGCATTTAATCATCCTTTCATCAAATCATCTGGTCTTCATGAGACCTTGATATTTGATCACGTGAGCATCTAGGCGCTACATGGTCAACCCATAATCTCATGTAGCCGGTCCTCTTCACTCCATGGTTAATTTTCAATAAACCGTGAGTAAATCATTAATTGATTAAATTAAGGTTTTGAGTCCAAGGTTAATGATTCCAGTATTCAAGCCGCTAATAATTTTACGTTGATCCCGTGATCAACATTTTATTTATCATACTTGGTTCAATTGCCAAGATTCTCGATTTAATATTTTATTTGGTCATGCTACCATAATTCATCAAACAAGCAATATTTGCTCGGATGAGCAATACTTGCTCAAACCAAATAATATTGGTTCAACTATCAATATTCAACAATTCATCAACCGAGCAAGATATTTGCTCACGTTAACTTATAAAACACATCATATCTATGTCTCAACAGACATGTTCAATTCATAAGTCTCAGAACATTTCCAAATTACGTTAAAACTCAATAATACAAGGACTTATCCTCCCATGAAGTCATGAAGCACGTCTGCCTTGCGAGACTCCACAATCACACGAGACATTAATTGTGTTACATGGGGGATATTAACTAGGGTTTTGGTCTGGCGGTCTACGACACGTGTGTTCCTACACATGATGGAATGTGAGCAAGTCATGCAATCAGTTGAAGGAGTTAACAAAGGAGTGGATGGAAAATTAACCAAGTCTCCACACGATGAGAAACCGGGTTTCAAACACGATTTCATTTCCCCTCTTTGATTCCATCAACTCGTATAATTCTAGCAATATAAATAAGTCTCTGAATCATGATTGAAGATAGAACGATTTCACGTCTCACGCACAACCCGAGATCAACAACTCATCAATTGAGCAATTACTCTCAATCAACAATTTCAATCATTCGAACTTATCATATTCGTAATTCTCAACACACCTACAATCTTTGATTACTATTGATTGCACACATTTCTAAGCTTCCATCCTACAAATCGACCCATCCTCTTGTGACCGACTTAACTGGAACGGCCATTGTCTTGGTTTAGGGAGTACTACGATTGATCTCGAATTCAAAGCACTCCCTTCTTGGCGGTGCATCCTGTGAGGTTAAACATTTTGTTTCGGTTCAAGGAGTCTCCTCCGTACGGTCGTCTCCCTCAATTCCGTAAAACCAAAGAAACCTTTTGCCCCATCTACACCTCCCAAATTTGCCGCCATAAAGCAAAGGCAATCGAATTTGAGGAACTCGATAGGGTCATATTTTAGTTTTCTCTGCCATGAGACAAGAAGGTCCATATAAGAATCTGTGGCTGCCATCTTGCCATAACAATAGCAATAATAATAAAAGTGGAGCGCATAACCCGAAGGACGGAGAAATTCTGGGCATCGTAGTCAGCTGCCTAAGGTTTATGTGCAAACTCTCTGTTTTCAATTTTACAAGCTTAACTTGAAAACCAAGTAAAACTTTGCCCGACTTTCTTCTTAAAATCATGGCTTCACCAAATTGAGGAACTAGTCAGACCAAGTTAGCTAAGATCTTCCGTGATAGACTGGGCACCTTTTGATTTGTCTCGTTGAAGGACCAACCAAGTTTAAGCGGGTACCTAAAATTAACTTAGCTAACCATCACATCTTTCAAGCAAAATCTTCATGGTAATTTCATACCCATAAACTTCAGGGTTTACCACAAAACCTTGGCACTTACCTTGCAATCTTGCATACTTTGTAGTGTCTGACACTCAATACAAGTTAAGTAAGATCAAGTTCTCACTAGTATGGTAAATTCTAAATCAGCTTGGTCTAGAAACCTCTATTCCAAAGGTAAAAAGAACACACAAAATGTGACCTCAACATTTAAGAGATAAGTATTTTTCTCTGCATTTTTGGTAAGAGAAAGAACTATGACTCAGCTCTCTAACTAATGGTCTCTGGGAACCATTCCTTTACATAAAAGACAGTACATTGAAAAGGTGTTTATCATTTAGTCATATCTTTATAATGAACCATGATAAGATTAAAAACGGTTAATCACTTAAAACTCTAAAATCATTCACAAGCATAACCATTCCTAATTGGTGTTTCCTAAACACAGAGATATTTATAATCATTTGGTCCACTGTTGTGTATTTAACTCATATCTGACAATATTTTCCAGCTCAATATTTTCATGTCAACAAATTAAACCTTACAGACTCCACCAGAAAAGACATGCATGAGAAATCGCTAGAACCTATGTGAACAATTGGGTAATCCCACCCAAGTTCTTGCCACCGTTTTCTATAAATGAGAGCACCTAGAATGAACTGAAAAATTATAATTACCTACACATTCAAATTCCATCTCAACTTCATCATTTTTTTATATGGTTATTTTAATCGAGTTCGAACAAAATTTTTAATTTCAATGCCATACAATTCTTTTGATAACAAGGGTCCAACTTTTACCACACTAAAAGCAAAAAGAAACTAACTCGGACTTTAAACTAATAAAGAAGAAAAAAGCACTCAAATCATAATATTACCTTGTAAATTGAAAAGTGGCTAAGCAAGTCATATGATGTGATCCAACAGAAATGCTGTAGCATATACGCCAGCTCCATACATCATATAGATACAAGGATTGCGATACATTGCGGCCACTTTTTCTTCAAACTTGTCCATTCTCTCTTCAAATTTCTTAATGCTTCCTTGAACACATAGGAAGTTCATTCGTTCAAGGTCCTTAGCTTCTTTTTCCCGATATGTCAACTCTTCACGGCTTTTTAACGCTTGGTTAGCTAATTTCAGTAACTTTTCAGCTTCTTCCCCTAGTTTTTTCCACTTCTTTCACTCTTTCTTCAAATTTCAGGCGCTGATATATCAAATCTTCAAGGTCTTTTAATACCTGGCTAGCCCCTAATGTTTCACCTTCTATGAGTTTTTTTCAAATTCCTTCGCTACTTCTTTCACTCTTTCTTCGAATTTCAAGCGCTGATATTGCGAATCTTGACGGTCTTTGAATACCTGGATAGCTATTTTTTCACCTTCTTTGAGTTGTTTTTCAAATTTCTTCGCTTCTTCTTCAAACCCCTTGAGCCGAAGTGTAACACCTGCATATTTTAATTCCTGCGTAGCAAAATTTTTTCAGCTTCTTTCACTCTTTCTTCAAATTTCTGATGCTCAAGTGTCAAATCTTCTCGGTTTTTTAATATTTGGTTAGCTAATTTTTCACCTTCTTTCAGCTTTTTCAAATTCTATCAGTCTTTCTTCAAATTCAAGAAGATCAAATCCTTGACAGCTATTCCATACTCGGGCTAATTCTTCAAGTGTTTTTTCAGCTTCTATCCTTTTTTCTTTAAATTTCTGGTGCTCAAGTATCAAATCTTTTTGGTTTGTTAATACTTGGATAGCTATTTGTTTTGCACCTTCTTTCAGTATTTTTTCAACTTCTCTCACTTTGTCGTCAAATTTCTGGTTCTGAAGATCGCTACCTTCTGTTTGCCGACATGTGAAATCTGCACGGTTAGTTAAGGCTTCTTCAACAACGTCCTCGACTTTTTTCACTATTTCTTCAAATCCCCTATTGATTTCATTAGTGAGTCCTATTTCCTTAACGTTTTCCTGATATGCCAAATCTTCGCGGCTTTGTAAGTCTTTAACTGTTTTCTCCAACTCTTTCAGTTTTTGTTCAACTCCCTTAATGGCGGCTATTTCAGTGGATCCTGATTTTTCAACTCCCTAATCAAGTTTTCTGAATGCCATGAGTTCGTTCTTCGATTCTGTTAACTCTCTTTTGTAGATGGTTAAATTCTTCACGGCAAAGCGGATCGACTTTGGTCGCCATTGATGGTTGGTCGTCGTGGGCGGTTTCACCGTCGTCTGATTGACTGAGGAAAAGCTTTGATCAATGACTTTTCCCTCGCGATCGATAAGATTTCTGGAATTACTGGAGAACCTCCGAGGAATGTATCTAACAGCGATTCTCGACGCCATGACGGTGATTAGGGTTAGTTTATTGAAAATAATATGAGGATTAGTTAGATGGTTGGTTATATACATCCGAGGCCTTTCGGTTTGGGTTCTTTTTGGCGGTGAATTGGGCTTTTCCAAATACCGATGAATTTGTCATTTTGTTCCATTAACCACATAATACTGTAAATTCGTTTTCGTGGGTGAGCAACGGACTAACAGATGCGGATTAGGGGTCACCCCGTTCAATTCGACAAAGTTGCAAAATTTAGAAAATCTAACCGTGTCCGCCCAATTATCCGCGGATCAACTAATAACATGATAATGTTGATGATCAAAATAACACTCTAAAGATTCTACAGAGATTGAAATCTCAGTCACATTACATTGACAGGATAAGCATGGACAACATTTATAGTTGTCCGTACAAGAGAAGAATAGCCACACGTTAGTTATCACGTGCAATACACACTAAATGTGTGACTGACTTATCCTGTGCACTTACAAGCTTAACCTACACTGCTTCACAGACAATTGTTTATCCTATACCACAAACTGAGTTATGCTGCACAGCTATACTACCATCTGTAGTATTCAGTATTTCTCTGCTTTTTATCCCCCCTCAAACTAATGGGTGCAAGTCTTAGTTTGGATCGAAGCAATTGAAATCGGGACCCGTGAAGACCTTTGTAAAGATATCCACACCGATCAAGTGTATGAACATAAAAGACATCCAAGGCTTTGCTCGCACTAATTCTCGATGAAATGAAAATCCAGCTTGAACATGCTTCATTTTAGTGTGCAAAACCGGATTTTTAGCTAGTGAAATTGAGCCGATGTTGTCACACCCTATTTTTGGAATACAGTGCAAAGAAAGTGAAGATCATTCAACATAGCAAATCCATACAGTTAAATTTGCACTATTTGCAAGAGTTTTGTACTCGGCCTTCAGTCTTTGGATCTTGCAACAAGAGATTGTTTCTTAGATGACCAAGAAATTATATTTGAGCCTAGAAAAATACAAGAACCACTTGTGGATCTCCCTGTCATCAAGTGACCCAGCCCAATCAGCATCTGAAAAACCCAAAAGGAAGGAACTGCCAGAAGTGTACTGCAACCCATAATCCAAGGTGCCTTTAAGATATCTGAGTATTCTCTTTGCTGCCAGCAAATGATCTGTTCTTGGATGTTGCATATATTGACAGACTAAATTGACTGCAAATGAAAATGTCCGGTCTTGTCCAAGTGAGATATTGCAAAGCTCCTACTAAAAGATCTAAATTTCAGAGATTAAGTAGTAAATCACCAGAAGCTTGAGTTAACTTTTCTGTAGCTGAAATAGGTGTTTGACAAGGTTTAGCACCTTCCATATTGTATTTATGCAGCAAATCTACTGTATACTTTGTCTGAGACAGATATAAAGAATTCTTAGTTCTCTGAACTTCAAGACCCAAGAAAAAATGTAAGTCACCCAAATCTTTGATAGGAAAGCTAGCTTGCAGATGTGTAATAACTTGTTGTAGAAAAGCTGTAGAAGAGCCTGTGAGTAAAATATCATCAACATAGACCAGAGCCACTGTAATCTGAGAACCAGCTTTATGAACAAATAAAGATGCATCAGATAGAGAGTTAACAAAGTTGAGAGACTTCAGTGTATGGCTGAGCTTGTCATACCAAGCTCTGGGAGCTTGCTTTAAACCATAGATTGCTTTGTGGAGCAAACAAACATGATGTGGCTTCTTTGGATCTACAAATCCTAGTGGCTAGGATGGTCATGGGGCGGGTATGGGGCGGGTATGCCAATCCCAGTCACTGCGCCGTCCGTAACAAAGTACCCACCCGCCCCGTCCGTAACAAAAATACCCCATACCCGCCCCATTACCCACATGAATTGGGGCGGGGGGGGTATGGGAATAGTGGCTAGGGATGGAGATAAAGACGGGTTTCCCATGGGTTGCAGAAGTAACATGGTGTTAATACATATATGTATTTATAATCAAAACTTAAAAATAATAACATAAGAATAATGCATTCTAAAATTTAAAATTGAAATTCATCTTAAAGTGAACAAAAGAATCAGAATGACTTATTAGTTTTGCTACTTTTTCCTTTCTCATTATATCTTCGTCCATGTTAACCATTGCATTATTTGTATCTCTTTCACTATTTTAACTTTTAGAGAATGTGTCTGATCACAACAAAGAAGCGAAATTGATGATGAATATACAAGAACGATCAAGAATATAATAAATGAAAGAAGTGGCAGAAGTATAAAAATAAATGAAAGAAAGCTCGACTAAGTGGTAGAAGTATAAAATTCGATACGAATTCTTTGATAAAAATCTAAACCCTTATAATATAAAAGCTACCGGGGGCGGGTATGGGCGGGGACCTTGAATCCCATCCCCACCCCATCCCCGCATCTTAGGTTTCGGGTATTACCCATACCCGAACCCATCCCCATTTGTGCGGGTAAAACCCTACCCAAACGGGGTGGGTACCCACGGGGATGGGTTTGGGTGGGGCAAATGACCATCCCTACTAGTGGCCGAGTCATGTAAACTTCCTCTTGCTGGGTCTCCATGGAGAAAAGCATTACTCACATCAAGTTGGTGTATTTTCCAGTTGTACTGAACAGCTATAGAAAGTATGATTCTAATGGTAGTTGGTTTAGCAACAGGGCTAAAAGTCTCCTCAAAATCAAGCCCTGGTTGTTGATTAAACCCCTTTGCAACTAGTCTTGCCTTTTATTTATCCAGAGTTCCATCTGCTTTGTATTTTACCCTGAAAACCCACTTACAACCAATTAGATTCTTAGCTTTGTCAGGTGATACCAGAGACCAAGTACCAGCTTGCATCAAGGCATTGTACTCATCAACTGAAGATAACCTCCATTCTGCAGTTTTATTAGCTGCAACAATACTTTTGGGAACAGTGCAGACAAAAGCAGTTGGTAATGGATGTTTAGTTGCAGAATAAGATTTAGGAGTGTAAATTCCTCTCTTACCTCTAGTAACCATAGAATGATCATTTTTGGTAATGGGCATAGCAGTAGAAGGAGGGAGAGAGGAACTGAATTTGATTTATCGGTGAATAAAGGTGTAGTAGTGGTGGAAGTAGCTTGCATTGATGGAGTGGAATTAGTGTTACAAAGTGCACTATAAGGAAAACATGATTCATTGAAAGATACATGTCTAGAGATGTAAATAGTACCTGAAGTGGGATCAAAACATCTATAACCTTTGTGATTTAAACTGTAGCCCAGAAAAACACAATGTTTACTCCTAGGTTCTAGTTTATTAGATGTATATGGCTTTAACCAAGGAAAACAAGAGCAACCAAAGACTTTGATAAAGTTGTAATCTGGTTTAGCATGAAACAAAGATTTCAAAAGGACTTAAGAAAGAAATATACCTAGTGGGAAGTCTGTTTATAAGTTAATTAGTCTGTTTGAAGTACTTCAACCCAAAATTCATTAGGCAAGACAGATTGTAACAAAAGAACTCTTGTGATTCCTAATAGGTGTTTATGTTTGACTTCAGCTACACCATTTTGTTCAGGTGTATGAGGACAAGAGAATTCATGAGTAATTCCCATAGTTGCACAATAGTTTTGTAGAAATGTATTTAGAAATTCTCCTCCATTGTCACCCTAATTGTAATGACTGAATGAGAGAGTAATTTTTGGATTCTAGTAACAAAAGCAGAAATGAAGTTTTAAAATCTGATTTGGAGATAATTGGAATAACCCAGCAATATTTTGTAAATTCATCAACAATATTTGCATAGTACAAATAGCCAGACAATGAGGCAACATGACAAGGACCCCACAAGTCAATGTGCAACAATTGTAAAGGTTTAGTAGCTTCTGTACTAGACAATTGAAAAGGAAGCTTTTGTGACCTACATAGTTTGCACTCATTACAATGAAATGGCTTATTTGACACATTATTCAAATGAAGAGTAGTACAGATTCTTTGAAGAGTTTGGAATGATGGATGACCAAATCTTTTGTGAAGAATGGAACTGTCAATAGTTGATGAAAAGGCTTGTGGAGAAGATGTGAAGGTGATAGGATAGAGACCATTCCTATGTGGTCCTTGGAAGAGAATCTTCCTGTAAAACTGATCCTTCACGTAAAAACCATGAGAGTCAAGAGTCAATGAGCAATTATTGTCCGAGGTGAACTTATGTGCAATAAAGAAGATTATGAGAAGCTTTGAGGTACTATGATGAATATCATTTAGGTGAAAGGAATGATCATTCACATGTTTACTAGAGTTACCAGTGTGAGAAATTTGCATACCTGCTCCACTTGTTGTATTAATTATTTATGTGCCATCATAAGGAGTGGATTCTTGAAGTGCTGCAGCATTTGAAGTAATATGATTGTTAGATCCACTTAATCAACTATCCATTCATCATCATCAAAGATATCAAGAATTTGCTAGCATTGCATTGATGTTTGTTGGTGGTGGTCTTCCTTTGTAAGAAAAGTTGAGCCTCGAGTACAATTAGGTGCAAGATGCTCACTTAACTGCATATCCGACAGGGTATTGTATCGGGTTTAGTGTAACCCCTTCCATAGTTGTGTCTTGCAAAATTGCAGGATTAGGAAATCTGCGCCATTTGAATGTATTCCTCTGTAGGTACTCTGCTTTGAATATCCCTTGAATATCCTCTATAGTTGCTTGCCATAAAAGCCTTAGCATCCAAGTCACTTTTTGTTTATTTTATCTCTTTCACTTACAACCGCCTCTTCACCGAGCATTGTTGTGCAATTCTATACTTGTAATAGGTGGATTTCTATGCCTCATGTAGACAAACAAATGGTATATAATCTGAATTAAGTGCTTTGAGAGTAATAACTACCAATTCTCTATCTGAGACAATCTCACCAGATGCAGCTAATTGATCTGACAAAAGTTTTATTTCATTAATGAGAGTTGGAATTGATTTATCACCTTGAGAAAGATTGAGGAGTTTGGTGCGGAGCTGAATCGAATGAGTTGAAGAAGCTCTTGCAAATCTTTCTTCAATGCTTTTCCAGAGATGATAAGAGGAGGTGGATCTTGAAAAGTAAGCTAGAACTGAATCAGAAATTGTAGAGTTTATCCACATCCGGATTGTAGAATCCTCCTCAATCCAATCAGTGTAATTTGCATTCTCAATTCCGTTAGCTTCATTGCGATGTGAAGAGTATTGAGGTGGACAAGGATATGAGCCATCTAGGAACTTCATGAGCTTATATTTCTGAATTATTTGATGCATCAAATTTCTCCATGTGAAGTAGTTATCTTCTTTAAGCTTTAAGGTTACAAAATTGTTGATTTGATTTAGTGAAACCTTAGAGAACGTAATTGCAGTGGGATTTTCCATTGAAGATGATGAAAATTCGTAAATCATAAACCAGATCTGAGATTCAAGAAAACAGAAATAACCAAAAAATTCAAGAAAATGAAGATGAAATTTGTGAATCTTGAATGTGTTGAGAGTTAGAAAGGAGCGGAAGAAAACTTGATCCAAAAGATATAGATCTTAAAACTGAGAATCTTGAAGAATCACCAACAAATACCACGAGAAGAAATCAAAATCTTCAACCTGTGAAGAATTGAAAAATAATAGCAGAAACTTGATAAAGTTCTGTTAAAAAACACAGGATCTAAAAAGATGTAAGATGATGAAAAATCTTAATCTAACCCGTCTTGATACCATAATAACATGATAATGTTGATGATCAAAATAACACTCTAAAGATTCTACAGAGATTGAAATCTCGGTCACATTACATTGACAAGATAACCATGGACAACATTTATAGTTGTTCGTACAAGAGAAGAATAGCCACACGTTAGTTATCACGTGCAATACACACTACATGTGTGACGACTTATCCTGCGCACTTACAAGCTTAACCTACACTGCTTCACAGATAATTGTTTATCCTATACCACAACCGAGTTATGCCTGCATGCTATACTACCATCCGTAGTATTCGGATTTCTCGCTTTTATCAACGGATGATAAGGGGCGGATGCGAATTAATCATGCGGATGTGAACTAAAACTTCTAAATTTGGGTAGAATATCTATGTCATCTGCCATAGTTTATGATTTGTGTGCTTGGATATTATTAGTTGTGTCTATAGCTCTTAGAAAGTGGTCATTATATTATTAGCTATGGCTATAGCTCTTGCGAGAAAGTGGTCACGACGATCATGCCAGCCGTTGGGCTCCTTATGCTTCGTTATTTGTTGTGCTCTCAAGTGTTGCCTTTGTGGATTTTTGCATCTCCGTAATCAGGCCGGTGATTGGATGGATTATAATAATTTATAAGAAGAACACCCGAAGGAGAAAATATTAATGATTTCTACATTTGTCCGATACTAACAGAGTTATGATATGTAGGTTTATAACCTATTCACCCGGAACTCACTCAATTTTTTGTTGGAGAAAATGAGTCTTTTTAATATTTTTAGTTTTTTTGTCCTTGTTATAATTGATCTAATGACCTAAAGGTCTAAGGATGCTTACTCATTTTCTATGAGTGAATGAAATGCGAATATGGGTAGTCATGGGAAACTTGCCATGCCTAATGCATGTATACACATGCATGAGTTAACTAAGATTAAAATAAGTTTTAAATTTCTAAAAGGATTATTTAAAGAAGTTTTAATTCCTAAACGGAATAACTAAAACAAGATTTTAAGTCCTACTGTTTTGTTAAAATTAAAACAAGGTTTTAACTCCTTAGATGTTTTTATATTCAATGGGGGAAGTTACCAAATACAATTTATGTCAAATTCATTTTCACTGCCTATAAAAGAAAAAGAATTTCTTCATTTCAATGTGTACCAGAGAAAGTTATTATCCATAGCTATTTTCCCCTCTTGTCACTTTGTTGTGAGCTTGTGCGTTTATTTCTCCTCCTAATCCTTGATGTTGAGTTCGTAAGTGGGCAAGTGCTATAGTGCTTATAGTACTTGTAACGGGCAGTTTTCCCCGGATACGACTTCACCACAGGGTATAAGCATCACTCATTTTTGAGGCGTACCGAGTGAACTATCGTGTTAAGGACATGACTTGTTGATCAAGTGACTCTGTCCTCAATGTGCAATTAAATATTTGAGTGTCTTATTTCATTTTCGTAAATTTAATTTTAACATCATTATTCAGTATTTCATTGTTGGGTTCCAATAATCTTAACACTATAGAGTTTTCGTAACAATTGAAAATAATATTGAAAGACCATAAAAATTTAGAGGGGAAGGACATTAAGATATGGTTCGGGTTAACATAATCTAGATGAATTTGTATGAAACAATTGGATGATTCAGTTAGGCTGAATTATATGGCTATAAATCATATATTGAATTGTATGGAAGATGCATTGTAACCATACAATGCAAGAAGAACTTACTACTTATGATTTGTGGGTTGCTGGTCAGAGTTTCAAGCGTTTAGGTGATGGATAAATCACCATCTTCCTAGTCAAAGTACAGATGGAGATTGTAACATGAAACTGGTGAGGTCAGTATGGTTGAATCGAGTAAGATCTATGATTCAAGTAGAAGAATTGGTTTGCACCGAGGACAAAGATGTGTTGTCCGTAAGTGACACGGCTAACAAGGCGCATGTGGCTGAACAAAAGTTTTTTCAAAGCCGACAAAGGTGAGAATATCAAACTCAACTCGAGTGAGGTCCTCACAAGAAAGGTATTTTTCTTATACCCGAATATACCAATACTTTAATTAAGGATGATTGTTATGTTTGTAAAATTCTGGCCTTTTGGTATTGAATTGCAAAGAACATAAAAACCTTAAAGTTGATGCTAATTTAGTTGAAACAAACTAGGACGAGTTTTCTACAATGGTGTCGGAAGTTATTTTAATAACCAATGTGAAAGACCAGCGAGTGGACTTTGGAGCCACCTAGCATGTATGTAGAAAAAGAGACTCATTCACCTTCTATTAGAGGATATGGGATGTCGAGTGACCGTATATGAGTAACTCATCCGCAACAAAGGTTGCATAAAGGGGAAAGGTCGAGCAGTAAGCTCATATCTGTAAAGACTCTCACATTGAATGGAGTTTCCATATTCCGGGCATATGTAAGAATCTTGTTTCATGTTCTGTTTAAGATTTAAGATATTAATTAAATCTGTAGAAATTGTTGAAACTAAGGGAACTGATTTTTAGGCAAGGGTTCTAAGACTTAGGGTCTATATAATCTTAACGGAAAAAATCTGATAAAGTAAACATAGTTGGTTCTTATGCTTTTTTGTGTGTTTTGGTTGTTTGCATGGTAGACTTAGAACCGTTAGCTTATAAGTCAATTCATTAAACTGGTTAGCGTAGGCTACGTACCAAAATTAATTTGGATAATGAACATAATTGTGAATCTGTGTAAAAAACAAAATATGCTAGAAAATCTTTTAGCAAAAATGTTTAGAGAAGTTCTAAAATCCCTTAGAATTAATTTGTTCGGACCTAGTTGACTCGAAATCAACCTAACCGGATCCGGTAAGATTCGGTTTCTAACTATCATATATAAATGATTGTACGAGGTATTGTCACGCGTAGTTGCTTAAGGGTAAGGATGATGCCTTAGAAGCCTTAAGATGTTTAAACTTGAAGTTGAAAGCCATTAAAATATTTAGGTCTGAACGTGGTGGCGAGTATGAAATTCCTATAGGAGAATTTTACTTGTTAAATGGCATTATTCGTGAGATCGCACCTCCTTATTCACCATACTCTAATGGTATAATTAAATGTCGAATAAAATTATTAAGGATATGATACATGCCATGTTGATTAGTTTAGGATTAAACCGCCAACTTGTGGGGGGAGGTCGTTATCTAAAAAACTGCTATATCCCGATTAGATTAACCTTTAAAGGATCGAGATAAAACTCCATATGATTATGGAAAGTTAGACAACCTTCTTATGCTTGCGTCTAAGTGTGGGGGTGTTTAGAGTACCCTACCGCATATAGTTTTTTGGTTGTGAATTTTGATTATTCTGACATTGGTAAGAATACTTTTATGAAGTCTAGGGATGATGAGTGTTTTGAACATGTTTTTTATGAAACCTGTCTCTTCTTAAGATATGATTTTGATCCCCTAGATGTCTTTTCAACTAGTCGAATTTACCTTCAAAGAAAGATGGAGTAAAGTTGATCCTAGGAGATATAAAAGGATTAGAACTGAGACTTCTTATAGATCTAAATTCTTAATACACCTAGCTTTGTCTGAGCTCCAGACTCATAAGGAAGTCATAATATTTACTAATTAAAACCCCATTCTCGGGTAAGAAGCTTCATTTTGTGAAATGGACTGGAGTCCGTCATTTAACCAGACTTAGAGCTTGCTAGTTTACCTCCAGTGGAATAAGACCATAGAGTGTAAATGAGTCTTTAGGAGGAAACGTAAGGTAGATGAAATTGTGGAATTTATAAGGCTAGGTTGGTAGCTAAAGGCTATAAACTAAAAGAAGGTTTAGATTTCTTTAATTCTTATTCACTTGTGACGAGAATTACTTCCGTTGAGATGCTAATTGCTTTTGCTGCTATACTGAGAGATACATCAGATTGATGTTAAGACAGCCTTTCTAAAAACCGTGAATTAGATAAAGAAATTTACATAGACCAACCTGAGGACTTTGTAGTGAAAGGTTATGAAGACAAAGTTTGTGAATTGAACAAATCTTTGTATGGTTTTCAAATAAGCACGTATATAGTAACATGGAAAATTTGATCATGTGCTAATGAGTAGTGATTTAAGTTAATGAATCTGACAAGTATGTTTATAAGTAACTTGTTAAGGATGCATTTGATTGTACGCTTGTATGTTGATACTTGATACAAACGTAGATGTGATTAATTCCACTCAAAACATGCAATGAATGAGAACGTTGACTTGAAAGACTTAGGCCCTTTCGATATAATCTTAGGGATGAGGATTAAAAGATAATAAAACATTTGTAGTCTTAGTCATTCTCATTATGTTGAATTTGTGCTTAAGAGATACAATCGATCCGATTGTATGCCCGCTCGTACTCCATACGATTCTTCTTGTAGACTTGAGAAAAATAAGGGTAATGAAGTATCTTAACTTGAATACTCAAGAGTTATAGGATGTCTGATGAATTTAATGAACTGTAAGAGTCCACACATTGCCTATATTGTGAGTAAGTTAAGTAGATATACTTGTAGTCCGAGCAAGAGCATTGGGATGTACTTAGTAGAGTATTATGGTACCTAAAAATACTCTATTACCTTTTGTTTGATTTATGAAAGTTATATCTTGCTGTCCTTGAGGGACTTTGTGATGCAAACTGGATATCGACTCAGAAGGAAAAAGTCTACGAGTGGATATGTTTTCACTCTAGCATGAGGGTTTGTTTTTGAAAGATTTCCAAACAGACATATGTTGCTCAATTCTTTATGGAATCTGAGAGTATTGCGTTAGATAAAGCACGAGAGGGGGCCGAGAGCCTAAGATGCTTTTTAGAAGATATTCCTCTCTGGCATAGGCTCGTGCCAGCTATATCTATACATTGTGTTAGCCAAGCTATAATAGCTAAAGCTAAAAATAACTAATCTCAATCGGTGTTATTTTCATTGATTGGATAAAGTCCAAGGAGAATATCGCACAACCTTTGACGAAAGGTTTGTCCAAAGAGATAGTTAATAATGCATCGAGAGGGATGGGGCTTAGGCTCACTAAATAAACTTGCCATGAAGGATACTCAACCTTGCTGACTGGAGATCCCAAGATCAAGGTTTTGAATGAGACAACTAATTTATGGCGGGTCAAGGTAAACAATATCAGAATTTCATTCTTCGCCCCTTCCTATGGTGTAGACGTGATAGTGTGACTTGCATGTGAAGGATGACTTCTAACTAAGTCTTAATGAGTTCTATAGTTTCAATTTAAGATTGAAGTGGGGTGTAGCAGTTAAACACTCTTGATGGAACTCACCTATCCGAATGTGGAGGTGGGTCGCTTCCTATGAGAATAGAGCCGATTCTCTAGAGCATTCGAGAAATGGGATTTGTCCAGGGCCAAAAGGAAACAAACTCGCACGAACTTAACAACACCTAGAGAGATATCACGCGTGGTTATTATCGCGGATTACACCAAACGATGGCAGTTCAAGACATCGCGTTCACTGTCCATCAAGTAGTCCCGGAATTTCTCACTAAGCAAAGGTTCAAGACCTCATGGACACCTCTTGCCTAAGTGGTATTTCTCGCTTTCCATTTTCTCGATTTTGTATCGGTATTTCATTCATGTGGGGGATTGTTGGAGAAAATGAGTCTTTTTAATATGTTTTAGTTTTTTGGTCTTGGTTATAATTGATCTAATGACCTAAAGGTCTAAGGATGCTTACTCATTTTCTATGAGTGAATGAAATGCGAATATGGGTAGTCATGGGAAACTTCCCATGTCTAATGCATGTATACACATGCATGAGTTAACTAAGATTAAAATTAAAACAAGTTTTAAATTTCTAAAAGGATTATTTAAAGAAGTTTTAATTCCTAAACGGAATAACTAAAACAAGATCTTAAGTCCTACTGTTTTGTTAAAATTAAAACAAGGTTTTAATTCCTTAAAAGTTTTTATATTCAATGGGGAAGTTACCAAATACAATTTATGTCAAATTCATTTTCACGCCTATAAAAGAAAAAGAATTTCTTCATTTCAATGTGTATCGTAGAAAGCTATTATCCATAGCTATTTTCCCCTCTTGTCACTTTGTTGTGCGCTTGTGCGTTTATTTCTCCTCCTAATCCTTGATGTTGATTTCGTAAGTGGGCAAGTGCTATAGTGCTTATAGTACTTGTAACGGGCAGTTTTATCCTGGATACGACTTCACCACATGGTATAAGCATCACTCATTTTTGAGGCGTACCGGTGAACTATCGTGTTAAGGACAGCTTGATTATCAAGTGACTCTGTCCTCAATGTGCAATTAAATATTTAAGTGTCTTATTTCATTTTCGTAAATTTAATTTTAACATCATTATTCGGTATTTCATTGTTTCAGTTCCAACATTTTTGGTGCATTTGTGTTTGGATTGGTGATACCAAATGTGCAACTAGGTACTACTGATAGAAAAATTGGAGGATTTTGTGTCTGGTTTGTTCTTGCCCTTGTTTTTTTTTTTTTTTTTTTTGCTATAAGTGGGTTGAGGACTGATGTAACAAAAATGAAGGTTACAACCACGCGGGCAGATTACGAGGAAGAGTTAGATAAGCTTGTATGTTAACGGTGGTCATACAAGTCTCCCCGAAGATGAAACACCGTTTCTCTTGAGGATTGTGTGAATTCACGGATTTCAAACTCCAATCGCAACCAAATCGCCAAAAGCGCCGATTTGAGAATCCCACCGGTGTCCGGCTCATAGATCTTGCGGATTGGATTTCACCGTTATTTTGCGGAGACGGATACGGGTAAAATCCACGGTTCAGACTTTTTGCTCACTCCTTCGCCACATTATTAGTGTTTGGAGACAGACTAAGAAGTAATTTACTAACTTGAAATTAAGTTTGGAACAAAAATTTCACAATAATTCTAGAAGAAAATAAATCTATTTTTGTGCTTCAAAAACAAAAAAATCTATTTGCGGATTAAATTTGTTTTTTTACTTAAATTCATATCCATGGTGTGGGAAAAGTTGAAACTTACCAAAATTCCTTGGAGATGAGAATATTAGGATAGATTTTCTTTGGTAAACAAGTTGGCAGGTGAATATTACACACTTTCCGAAAACCATAAGGGGATCTGATATAGCACAGCAGAAACGATTTGGAATAAACCGACACGCGGAGAATCCACTCCGATAAACAAGACCCAATAATGATTAACAATTCCTATCCAGGAGCAAAGCGACGATAAACGATCAAGATGATCAATCTCTCAAAGAGAAGTAAAAATGGTTTTAACCAAACAATAGTTTTAATAGACGAGCTCGCAAGCTAAATTACAAAGATAAGGAAATAGGCTATCTATAGCCTCAAACATCTAAACCTAGAAATCCAAATGTTACCAAACTAACCTTGGAGAATATATTATTCTCATAAAACAAAGATAAATCTAAACAAGAAAGTAATTATCCTAATAATTCAAATACTAAAACTAATAGATATCCAAGATATTAGCCATATCTTGGAATATACGTGGATCCTCAGTATATGTCCCATATCAGGCTCCCCTACTGTGACGAAACTCGCCTCGAGTTTACAAAAAATATGTCAAATCGAGGAAATAAATTTGGAACTACCACTAGTAATACAACTTAACCTTGAGTTATGCATCGGAAACACTAACCATTCAGAAAATAACTTGACCTCACGATCTTCTTCTTATGCATATAAGATCTCGTTATCCCATGTCGCTTGTTCCCACCATTATAATACAGGAACTCCCACGAAACTTTCCAAGCTTGGTCTTGTCGACATCCCATCAAAGTTGGTGTACAAAACATAGCCTATGGACCTTCATATGAAGCTTTGGTGACGGTAGCCTCCTTTTCTTTAGTTAACTGATCCAGCAAGCCCCGTTCGTCGACTTTTTGTGACATATATTTATCCTTTGCATCTTTCACGGGACTTTTACCCGGCATTAGCTTGACTTTGGTTGTTCCCATACGAATTCACAAATGTTATCACAACAACTTGCTCGAACTTCAAACAACCACGGAGCACCCAACACAACATCACAAGCGTCAATATCAACTACTTCACAAAATATTGTATCGAGAATAACACTTACCGATTGCTATAGGAATTTTGCAAACACCCAAACAAGTAGTTACGCATTCTTTGTTGTCGAGCCATTCAATCTGTTGCGGGACGGGATACCAATCCATCTCTAACCCCAAAGATTCAACCATTTTTATCGACACCGCATTTTGTTCACAACGAACATCGATAAAAAAATCCCAAAGTTCTCTTTTAAGTATATATTGACCATGAAAAGTATAGGTTTGAATATGCATCTTGCGTACAAAAAATTTTTGCCGGCTACGCATGGAAGGTTTGAAAACTATCCCTTAATGGAACAGTATAGTAGTATACCATTAAATTAAAATGGGCTTTTGCTAACTGGGAACAATAGAGTAAAATAGTTAATGGGCTTAGTTTGTAATAACAAGTAATGAAAGTAAAACCCAACAACCTTTAGTATCTACCAAACATAACTCTTTCTTCAACTTTTCTTCAAGTAATCAAAACAAAAACAAAGGTTTCGGTAGATGACAATAGATGAAGAATAATATACGTACCAAAACGTAGAAGTTTCAATCTTGACGATAAATGCACAACATTTTTTTTTTTTTTTTGATAAAAATCTAGATGTCACGGGACTCCGACTCTTCTAGATTGAAAACCCACTGAGATGTACATCACAGAAAAGCCCGCTCCGATACAACCCGATATAGCACAGCGGAAACAATTTAGAATAAACCGACATGCGGAGAATCCACTCTGGTAAACATGACCTTATAATGATTAACAACTCTAATCCAGGAGCAAAGCGACGATAAACGATCAAGATGATCAATCTCTCAAAGAGAAGTAAAAATGGTTTTAACCAAACAATAGTTTTAATAGACGAGCTCGCAAGCTAAATTACAAAGATAAGGAAATAGGCTATCTATAGCCTCAAACATCTAAACCTAGAAATCCAAATGTTACCAAACTAACCTTGGAGAATATATTATTCTCATAAAACAAGATAAATCTAAACAAGAAAGTAATTATCCTAATAATTAAAATACTAAGACTAATAGATATCCAAGATATTAGCCATATCTTGGAATATACGTGGATCTTCGGTATATGTCCCATATCAGGATCAGTATATCTCTAACTTTATACAAATAGGTAAAGTAAAGGTGTCGTACATTCTTTTCAAAATCAAGAGATGCGGATTGTCGGATCGCTCAAATAGTATCCTTACTACTTTTGTTATTCTATAGATCATGCAATATAAGTATGTGAATCACTATTAATATTATCTCCGTTTCTCGGAAAAGAAGTATTTTCATCTTTTTCATTTTAGCCTAAATATAGGTCCAATTGAAAAAGTGAAAGTAACACTTTTCCGTAAACGGAGGGAGTATTTCATGTTGTTCTAAGAAACGGTTAATGTTAATCACAACTAGTTTTCTCACAGACACCAAAGTTTTGAAAAATAATAAATAAAAAAAATGTTGCTACAAGTATAACTTAATTTTCTCATGAAAATCAGCTATGTCGATTCCTAACATACAAAAAAACTCATATAACTTAATTTCAGTCGGTATTGATTTAAACCTACAAGGCTACAACCAATACCGACTAACTCAATCGGTATTGGTTTCATCAACTTTTCAACACCGACTTTGCAGCCGCTATTTCCTTCAAACCAATACCAATGCCGACTGCTACATTGTGTACCATAAAGCAATCTCAAGGAAAGCAGGTTTCAAAACATAGTAATATGACGAATGAAAAGGTTTCGACTAATTTTTAACCATTCACCACATTTATATCCTCCACTTAACTAATATCACGAACATGTAATTCAGTTAAATAAGGTAATTTGTTGTTTATCCAAATAATTAATTTGTCCCCCTTGTTACTTGTTGCACGTAACAATAAAACACTAAAAGAAGATGTGAAGATGTTAGAAATAAATTTCTCGAAAGTAATAAACACTCAAATGATAATAAACGAGAGGATGAGTCACGTGTTCAATACGCTGTCCTTAACACGATAGTTGACCGGTACGCCTCAAGAATGAATGATGCCTATACCACCGTGGTCAAGTCGTATCCAGGATAAAACTTCCCGATGCAAGCACCGTTAGCACTACAAGACTTTCCCACTCTTACGAAGTCAACAACAATGGCACAAAGAATGTAAAAACCATACGAGAGGGAGAGAGACGAAAATAAGAGGATAGTAGCTCTTCCGGTCACACTTTGAAATGAAGAAATCCATTTGTTTTTATAGGCAATGGAAATGAATTTGACATAAATGAATTTTTCATAACTTCCCTAATAAACCATTTTAGAAATTAAATTTTATCTTAATTTTAATAAAGTAGTTTAATGTATCAAAACCTTGTTTTACGTATTCCGTCTCAGAATTAAAAGCTTGTTTAAATAATCTCTTTATAAATTAAAAAAATCCGTTTAGAAGTTAAAGCTTGTTTTAAATTTAATCTTAGTTAACTCATGCATGTGTATACATGCATTAGGCATGGAAAGTTTCCCATGATTACCCATATTCGTATTTCATTCACTCATTGAAAATGAGTAAGCATCCTCAGACCTTTAGGTCATTAGATCAATTATAACTAAGACCAAAAAATTAAAACATATTTAAAAGACTCATTTTCTCCAACATTCTTTTGTTCTATACAGATGCTTCACGAACAACCAATAGGGTGTGTTCAAATGTTTCCTCTTTGTGGAATGATATTTTAGGATTGATGAATTGTAATAACATATACTCCCTCCATCCTAAATTAACAGTCCTAATTGACTTTGTCAAAATATTAAGGAAATCCTATAAAATGTCATGACTAACTCTTGACTAGCCTTATTTAATGTTACAATATTACCAAAATTACAATTATGTAAAAATAAGTAGAACTTTTATTAGGAATTTTTTATATATATATATTTTTATATAAAATAGGAATGACGATTAATACAAAGATATCGAATAGATATATATGGTGATAATATATATGATTTTGAATTGACTCTATATTAAAAATAATTTTACGATTATAAAAAATAAAGGGTATTTTTGATAGTTTAAGGGAAAAATATGCCTATAAACAGAGCGGACTGATAAAAAAAGACAGAGGGAGTATGAATTTAAAGACAATTCGAAGTGTTCTATTACGACAAGATTGGTTTATCAAAGTGTTCTATTACGACTAGATTGGTCTATTCGAAGTGTTCTATTACGACAAGATTGGTTTATTCAAAGGTGAAGAGGATACAAATGATCAATATTTTTTTTTTTTAGGTTTGGAGGGGATACACCTAGTGGAGTTAGCACTACCGTACCAAATACCTGTCTCTTTGCCGGTGAATCTAGTTTTTCCTGGATTGCAACTTTTCATTTAGGCCAACCGCTTCTTCTTTGGCATTCTCGCTATAGAGCGTGGTTCGCTATCATCGTGATCTATGATTTCTCGAGAAACAATATATGCAAATATATCATCAATATGTGTGAAGGATCTCTCCACCAACACATATGCACTCTCATAATCCATAGAGATTTCCTTGTTCTCTCGGAATTATTTCAAACATCGGAGCGTCCTCCGATCATGGACATAACTATAATCGAGAGAAAATCTCATGAGAAGGATTATCTCGCATTGATGATTAATGGATCGGATTGTGCCTTACTCACTCTTTTCTTCCTTGGATGAGTATCGATCGAACCAGGTGGCCTCCCTCTTTTCCTTTGGGGGGCCGCGGCCTCAGCTACACTTCCACCAAGTGTAAGCTTAGCATCTCTATATAGAGTGCCATGTCCCGTAGTGGGGATTTCTAACCATGCAGGCATGTTTGCAGGTGGTATATGTGATCTCGTCACTTTGGCGATATCAGTAAATGCATCAGGCATTGAATCTGTTACATTTTGAAGATCGATGATTCGTTTCTCTTCACTCTCACACTGTGGAATACAAGGATCAAGGTTAGACAACGTGGGAACACACCACGACAATTCCTGTCGTTCCCTTAGAAAATACTTTTTCTTATCTCCCTAACGACGGGAAGGTTTTCTTATCAAAGTGACAATCTGCAAATCTAGCAAAGAAAAGATCGTCTGTCAAAGGTTCTAAATAGCGGATAATAGTTAGGGATTCATATCCAACATAAATCCCTTATCGTCTTTGTGGACCCATTTTAGTACGTTGTAGTGGCGTAATAGACACATATACATCACAACCAAATATGCGTAAGTGTGAAATATAAGGCTCATATCCAGTTACCAACGGTACGCGGAAAATGGTTAGCTAGCAGTGGGTCAAAACGAATAAGTAGAGTTGCATGCAATATAGCGTATCCCCAGCAAGAATAGGCAAAGTTGGTACGCGTAACCGGTGCCCTAGCTATCATCTCGTAACCTTTCGATAGTAGCTTGGCCGAGACCATTTTGGGTGTGAATATGGGGTACGGATGCTCTCACGTCTATTCCATTAGACATACAATAATCATCAAATCCTTTTGAAGTGAATTCTCAAAGCATTATCAAGTCCGATAGACTTGATAGGGTAATCAGTGGTGGTGAGCCCTCAAACGAATAATTTGTGCTAGAGCTTTGCAAATGCAATATTTCTTATGGAAAATAATGCAACGTGTGACCAACGAGTCGAAGCATCTACCAGAACCATAAAATACCCGAATGGTCCGTATTCGGATGTATAGGTCCACAAATATCACCTTGTATCTTATGTAAAAATGGGATATTTTGTTTGGTATCTTTAGCATATGATGGCCTCGATCCTCGTTTTTGCTAAAGAACATGCTTTGCAGATAAGTGATGTGCTTTTGACATAATCAATTGCGAGAATGGGAAATATGTTGTTGTTGATAGTGGTTTTTAGCTCGTGTAGAAAAGTGCATATAATTCTTTTTGTTATAAAATATTTTTGAATGTTTTTTTGTTGTACATAATGGAATGGCGGGGCGCATCGCGCGTGCGTGTTATACTAGTATTTGAGAATAAAATCCGCATGCTATAATTCGCTTGGATAGTTTTCGGGCTGGTTTTTTAAAGAAAGATTAATTGGGGGATAGAAAAATTAATTGGGGGATATTCTAGTTGGGGTATCTGAACTTTCAAAATCTTCGGTACGCTTTCTTGAGGTATCGGATCAATAAAATTATACGGAATGCACATACTTTCCCACCTTTCAAGCGAAATCATGGTAATTACACACACAAGAAGTTCAGGGCACGGTTTAGCACCCAGGCTTGGCTTTCAGCTTGCGCACCATGTATTGTTGGATTTTCTCTTGGAAAGGGTCATGGGTAAGATTTATTTTATTTTTTTACTTATGAGTATTAGGACCCCCTCGGCAACGGGTTGCCGGTTGGTTGTTTCTCAAACTATAAAAGCAGAAATTTTCTTATCATCATATATCTATATCTCTGCGAACCATCCCTTAAAGAATTGAAACATATATATTCCCTAATACAGTATTATCTATTTAACAGGTATATATTGATCCTCTAGTCTATTTTTCAAACAGGAGTGGATAATGCCGCCAATTGCCCATTACAGTATTAAGATGTCTTGTTAATGGTATGGTGTTCACCAATCTTAATATATATTCCCTAATATGTCAGCGCCCCACTGAACTACTTGTTTGTTGGCTTTAAACATGTTAGCTAGGAGCCTATAAAAGACTGGTGGTAATATATATACAAGTCCCTAGTATATTTGGATAACAAACTACTATTAGAATGGCCATTCACTTGAGGCGATCATGTCAAATGTATGTGCACATTAGGTTCAGACACGCAAAAAGTTACTATCATGAATTAAGTATTTCATGCTGTTAAACCTTAGTAAATAAATAGAATAAGATAGATATCAAGTTTGAATTAGCAAAAAAAAAAAAAATGAAGAAAAGTCATCCACACATACTTATGATAAATAATAACAATGTTGGGTCTCACCAAGGAGACGAGATGTTGGGGGATATTAAAGAATTATTGCAAAGACGGTTTAACGACCTCGTGCATAGTAATTACCATAATGTAAGAAATAAACGGATACATACTAATGTCATTTAAAGAAGGCCCATATACGACAGGGAGATTTCTACATCCCCATATCTTTAAAAATAAAAAAAACAATAATAATTAGAATCTAATCTTTCTTTTTTTTGATTATTGAATTTCCATGTTATCCAAGTTCAAAAAACATATTAAATTTTTCCATTTCTTTAAACTGTGTGTTTGATATTCGGTACCGTCTGAAATTATATTCTGAATTTCTAAATCTTCCTATTAATCCACCTCAATTGACTCTGTGACAGCTAAATGTTCAAGGGCGTCTCTCTTTTGAATAAATAAACATGCTTAAAAGATGTTGATGCTGTAATCTAATCTTCGCAATGATAAAGCCCAGTACAGTTGTGGAGAATCTAATGATATTCACCAATCTTAAACATCTTTAATTAGAAGGATAAAAAGGCTCGAATCAACTCCCATCACTTATCTTTTTCCCGAAACCAGCTAACATTAATTAGGTGATGCAAAACCGACACATTGTAACATTAATTAGACGGCTATGAGTACCATGTCTCCTTAGGAACAAAGGATGAAATTACTGAATTTTGTGATTACAACTCGGTTCCTCGTAGCTTTATTAACACAATTTCTTTTTTGTAGTGAACTACTTGGTTTCTTAGAGCTTCCCCAATGGCATGTGTGTGGAGCTAAATGTCAAAATCCACCTAGGATACACATTCATTTTTTCTAAAATCATTCTCCAACCTTGATGTCTTAAACCAATGTATATATGACATTGGGTAGACATTGTCAAGGTGAATGTCTAGTTTTAGACATTCCTCTTGACATTGTCTACCATCCTAGTCAGCTTTTACTGAATTGAATTTACTTTAATATATTAACTAACCATTTTTAGCTCTAATAAAATCTTAATTATGGAAAATAAGATTTATATAATTAAAAGAAGAGGTTACATGCAGTATTGTTGGAGATGGATTTTTTTCTCTCCTAATTTTAAGGAAAATAGATTGAGGATGTCTTATTTGTTTTGCCACATAGGAAACACACACAATGACCATTGAGAAGCTCTTAATTGAACACTTTTTTTTTCTTTTGATAATACACGTCTTAGAGCTTCTCCAATGGTGGTAGTGTGTGTTTCCTAGGTGGCAACCCAAACAAGACATTCTCATTCTAATTTTTCCTTAAATTTATGGGGAAAAACATTTCATCTCCAGTGGTGTTATTGGTGATTTTTATGAATTAAATGCATTTTTTATTTTTAATAAATTTTAGATTTTATTACACCTAAAGAGGGATATTCAATATATTGGAATTAATTTTAGGAAGAAAAAGCTTACTAGGATAGCTTGACATTGTCAAGGTGAATGTTTATTGCCTCCCGATTATGGTAGTAGCCGCAAATTCGAAATTCTAAAAAGCCAATAGGAATTTTGGATTTCTTTGTTTTCACAATCGGTAGTTTCATGATGTTTATTACCTCCCGATTATGGTAGTAGCCCCAAATTCGAAATTTTCAAAAACCAATAGGAATTTTAGATTTCTTTGTTTTCACAATCGGTAGTTTTATGATGTTTATTGCCTACCGATTGTACAATCGGTAGTTTCATGATGTTTATTGCCTCCCGATTATGGTAGTAGCCCCAAATTCGAAATTTTCAAAAACGAATGGAATTTTAGATTTCTTTGTTTTTCACAATCGATAGTTTCATGATGTTAATTTCCTACCGATTGTTTGATCCTACCGATTATGATAGTAGCCCCAAATTTAATTATTTCAAAACAAAGCTAGGAAGAGAAAAACATAGTCACAATCGGTAGATAATTTTTTTCTAAACTACCGATTATGAAAGGACATATAAGTATTTTCAACCTATTTTGTCATTTTGTGTCGCCCATAATTCTTTTGGGGTCGCCCCTAATGACGCCAAGTTTTTTAGAGACCTTTATGAAACAAAAATAATTGTATACTTGTCAACAGAGCTATTATGTAATGTCACGGTGTATCATTGCAAGATCGATTCCAATGGGTCGTATTTATATTTGTTCACTCATTAATTAGTCATTATTTGGCAGCACACATGAAGAAAAATTACTGAAAGCATAAGCGCATTAGTAATTTTCTCCAGGGCACAAATATCATTTTTCGAGCAATTTTTTCCATAAGAGTTTATTTCTCCAAAAACACCAACACACATAAAAACACCATAATTAGTACAAAAATCGAGCACTAACAATACATACATTGAGGACAATTAAGACATAAAAATGTGTCTATCACTTGCCAAGCTTTGAACTGATTCTTTTGAAAAGTCATCTCTGCAATTCCACGTCGTCCAAGTGATGGTGCTAGAAGAATTCTCCACGAAATTTGTCTCGTAGTGGATAACTTCTGCACCTTCCAACCCTTGGATATGTTCTTCATGTCCACCTTTGATGATTAAATCAATACAGTTTAGCATTACCCAATCCATTCTCACGTAAGATCTGAAATGTAACCCTATTTAAGAAATCACCCTATTTAAGAAATCTCGGGATAGTGAAACATCAAGTGAACCGTGTGACGCAAAAAACATCCATTCACAATAAACATCCAATAAACATCCTAGGCACTCGATTCACTTGGGAGGATCAAGTCAAAACTCAAAAGTATAGGTTACATTAGGTTTCAAAACATATATCATGACATACAACACATAATAAATTACTGTCATGATTTAAATGCTTCATATATGATTAAAACCTAACAAATAGACAGGGTATGAAATTTGAGTTAGCAAAAGTGTGAAAAAGATCATCCACTCGGGTAAAGGAAAAATAATGTTGCGTCTTGCCATGGAGACGAGAGGTTGGGGAATATTGATGAAATACCATAGAGATGGTGTAAAAGCCTTTTCTCGAAATAATTAGAGTAAGGTAAGCAATAAAGTGTTGCACCGTGGATTTGTTTCAAGAAATTCGAATTTTCTTGATTTGATTATTAAGTTTATATATGATCAAAGTTCAATAACAAATTCGATTTTCCATATCTTTAAACTGTGTAGTTTATATTTGGGACCATTTGAATTATTAAGTGCTGAACTTCTAAAATCTTCTTAATCATTAGTAGGGATTGATTAGTCCATCCCTTGACCCTGAAAGTATAAAGCCCAGTACAGTATTATGATGTATTGTTAATCTTAATATATTCCCCAACATAGTCTCCCTACTGAACTACTTTGTATTGGCTTTAAACATTTTAGCTAAAGAGGCTATAAAAGACTCGAATCAACCCATCGCTAGTCTTTTTCCCCTTATCTCCTATACCATCACATGGTGTAAAACCGACCCATTATTATCGATAACTGCTGTTTAGTTCTCCTCGAACCGTCTTTTGGGCACTACTCCAATTTAGAGGGGGACTACTATTTGATAAGAATATTACCCTATAATTATAAGGGATGTCCTAAAGGTTGGAAATGACTAACCTACCCTTAACCTAATTTAATTTTAAACCAACCTAATAACCACCTATATATAACCGCCACCACCTCCTCCCACCACCACCGACCATCACCTACCACCACTGACTACCACCACCACCAACCATCACCACCACCAACCATCACCACCTCTATATGTATATCTTAATTGAAATCATTGTTTGTACCCAAAATTACTCTTGGGCACGAAACACGATGAATGGAAGATTTGGTGTGTTTTTAGGGTTAGGGGACGAATTGAAGATAAAAGAAATTGACACGGGTTTTATGTGCTTGGTGCGGTTGCCTATATCCACGAATGAATCCCCTTGGGGAGTAATTTTTTATTGATGTTTGAATTACAATCTCATTTTCACCCCCCTCCTATTGGCTACCTCCTTTTTCATTTCTGCTCCTCACTATTTATACAATTGTATACACAATTTCAATATAACTTAAATGACACTAACTTGCTCATTTATGCCTCCCTCTTCAATTCCGCATGAAACCACGAAATTATTGTTGCATGTATGAAAGCTAGCCGGAATAAATATTGCATGGCTCCATCTTAAATTCTCGCATGACATGTTTGGAATTAACTCTGCATGCCTCCATCTTCAGTCGCATGAAACTGTTTGCATGCTTTCTTGAATAAATTCGCATGAATGATGACTAGCGATATTGGTGGACACCGGTCGGCGGAATAGCCGATCGCATAGGTAAGACGGTCGGGCAAAGACATCTCGACAACATGGCTAGAAACTGGATGGCAAGTGAGGAGAGAACTTGGCTGGGAATTGGTTGGCAGTGCGGATGAGTATTTGGTCTGGAGCTGCGACGAGCAACCTGACTTTGACAGTTGACCAACGGTTGACTTTGACCGGGTGTTGACTTTGACCGTTGACGGTCATTATAATACCGGGAAGGCTGGTGGGCTGCTTCGGTTGACTGGTGAGAGGGCTTGGATGAGGGCCAAAAGATGATTCAAGCTCCAACTGGGCCCATTATGTGGCATTTTTGGTTATGGTACAAACATCGCCCCCTCTTAACATCCAAATTGTTGGGGGTTAAGACATTTTCGTTTTCCTTAGTCGATGACAAAACTCGCCCCCAAGTGTGGATTATTGATGTTGAGGCGATTGGCAACCTTCTCCTCTTTGTTTGGCGGAAGTCAAGACGCCCCCGAGAGTAAGTTTCTGTTGTTGAAGTATAAAGAAAACTGTCTTCGTTGATTATGGAAATCGTAATCAAGTCGCCCCCAAGTGAGGCTATTGTGTTTGGCGGGAAACATTTGAGTATGAACCATTGTTGTATGCAAAATCGGGACCGAAGAATGAATCGCTTCTGAACGGAAGCGTGATGCTTGAGTGGAGTGGTGTTGTGAGTGAGTGATATTCCTAATGTAAAATTGAACTGTGGTAGTTGCGTTGGACTTGTCTGCAATGGCCATCAAAAATTGTCTTCTACATAATGAGCAAAACTGTACTACATCAGCTACGATCAACTGGACTGCAGGATTTGCGAACATAGATGAACTACAGCAGCGCGGCTTGATTAGTTTGGAATGCGGCGAGCCGAGCGAGCAAGACTTCACTGCGGCAGCAGTGCGGTCAGGTGGATTGCGAGGCTGAACATAGCTCGACGGCAGCAGCGATCGAGCATTGTAGCACCGCGATCGGCTGGGTCGCAGCGAGCGACGAGGAAATCGCGCCTTTGCGGCCACTTCGCGATCACCGACTGCAGAGTTGTGAATAGAGCTGACTGCCAGCCAGCTTCGATCAGCTGGCTCGGACATCAACGAGTTAGCGATCTGTAAAGAATTGCGATCACTGGACTCACAGGTGACGAAAACGCAGCACTGGCCAGAATGTGATCACTGGATCTATAGGAGTGCTTGAAACAAAATCGCACCGCAAAGCAAATAAGTGATCAGTGGACTGTAAGAAAGAACAAAGCTAAACTACTGGCTGACTACAATCATCCGGACTACAGAGGCTGCGGACATAGCTAGACTGCAGCATTGCGTCCCCATGGAATGCTAGCCGGCGAGCAAAGTTGTACCGCAAAAGCTGCGATCGGTGGATGCCGAGGCTGCGAACATGGGCTGGACTGCGGTAGCCCGATCACCGGTCTGTATCAGCAACGAGCATTGCGGCCGATTGCGATCGGCGGACTGCGGGAGAGGCGAACTATCTTCGGATCGCCAGAACCCGATCACCGGTTGGGTGATGTAGTTTCGAAGAACAGGCTAAAAAACGATTCGATTCGATTCGATAAAACTAGACTGCATCAGTTGCGTCCAACTGAGTACAGAATTGATGAGCAAAACTGGACTGCATCAGTTGCGTCCAACGTAGTGCAGCAGTTTCTTTTGAACAAGACTACAATAATTCGATCAACTTAACTGTAGCAGTTTAACATTACTGATTGTAATAATTGCGTCAAAATATTAGGGTGTATGCTCGCCCCCTCTTAATCCTGTAACTCGTTGTAGGATTAAGAAGTTTGGTTTACCTGAAGTTTCGATTTTCGGAAGCTTAATTCTGTATTGCATTTAGGTGCCATGTAACTCGCCCCCAAGCGTATGGAGTGTTACGCAGATTGCCCCAAAAGAGTTATTTTAGACCATGAGGTGTTACGTATCTCGCCCCAAGTGATAGTCGGTCACGTTGACGTGATATGCAACTCGCCCCCAGAAGATAGTAATCGTCATGATGCTCAATGCTCGCACAAGGGTGCACAACCTTGCTGCATCTTGCTCGCGCATGGAATGAGGTTGAAAGTTTTTTCTTCTATCTGAAATTCGCGAAGGGGGCCAATCCCACTATTCCAAATTTGCACATAATTAACATGTGTGCATCTCCTCATGCCTTTACATGTGAAGATGCTTGCCACATTGTAGGTGTCCTAGTGAACAGAAGTATGCATGATTATATGAAATGATGCGAAAACATGAAAATTATATAAGTACCGTATTAAAAGTGTTATTGCGATGACTAGTGTAGTTGCCTTAGCATCTCAAACTTGACTCACCTAGTAGGTTTGTCTGTAGGGTATTTGGAATGCACCAGTTGGATCAAAGCGAGATTAAATACGGTTGGCATGGAAGCGTATTTCAGAAATTTTTTGGGATCACTTGTATCTTTATGTGATTATACATAAGCTCGACCGGCATGATTTTGAGGAAATCAGATCGAAAGCTTGATTTTGGGAAAATCGGTCCACAGTTGATTCGACCAACCTGGATTTGTAGGAATTAAAAATAAAGGATCGTATGGCGATTCGATCGGCGGCAAGAATCGTGTGAAATCGGATTACGGCTAGGATTCGATCAAAGAACTGCAGCAGATTGATCAATCGGATTTGTAGTATTGTTGAGGAACTTAGACGACTTGGCTTCGATCAATCTGGACTATAGTAATTATGCGAAAAAGGGCAGCATCGATTGATCAATCGATCGCAGTTCTTATTTGAGGTACTAGATTTGAAAGAGATTCGATCAATTGACTGCAGCAGGTTTTGTGGTGATTGAACGTGACCGTTTCAGTCTTTGTAATTTTAAATTTCTAAAAATTCAATTTTCTCCGAAAATTGGAATTTCGCCTTCACTATGTTGGGATACATACGATCTCATCGTGGTAGAAAATCACTCTGTTTGGATGCACGAAGAAGCGTTATTGAAGAAACAAAATTGGTCGGTTAGCGTCTTGCTCCAAACATGTTGATGACGTGATTGTACCCAAAAAATATTATTCTCCAATTGTAAAATTTTACCTTCATGTCGTAGGATACTGAAATGTGATCGCAACGAGCCAAAAATCATCCAATTCGGACGTGAGACGAAGAAGATATCAACGAAACAAATTTTTAGACCAAGCCCAAGTGCGGCGTATAAATCTGTCAAGCTAACGGCATGGGGATGAAAAATCCAGGGCTACAGAATTAAGTTGTGATGCGTTGCATTGGATAGGGCTACGCTTATACCAATCGATGTATGATATTAAGTTGCGTCGTGCTACAACGAATCAGATGTATGATATTAAGTTGCGTCATGCTACAACGAATCGGATGTATGAAATTAAGTTGCCGCATGTTCACCGAATCAGATCTCGATAATCTCATGGGTCACTCCTGGCTCGATTAATTTAGCCGCTCGGCTTGGTCCATTACCGCTCTGGCCCCTTTGCCACATCATCGGCCTTCACGCGTGGCACACATTCTTGATGTGGCACGCCACGTTATTTCTTTGCTGATGGCACTCGATTTCTTCGGCGTGGCGGTTACCACGTCATCACTTTGATGACGTGGCACTATGAGAGGCTCGGCCCGATGTGGCACTGCTTTGCGACGTGGCGTTGCTGACTGGGCAACTTTGCTGACGTGTTATTGCTCACTATTTCGCTTTTCGGCGTGGCGCTCTGGTTAGGCCATTTTGTTGACTTGGCGGCTGTCGTGGCACCAAATCTGCCGACGTTACACTGGCGACTGGAGGTGATACTTGCTTAAATTTAATGTAGCAGTGAGTATCAAAGTTTGATGTACCACATACCATCAACGGTTGACATACGCACGACATCGAAATTTGATGTAACCAGAAGCATCGAACTTTTTCTAAGAGTTGAATTATGATGTATCTCGGATCATCGAGATTGGATGTACTGGCAGAGCATCAACGTCGTGTATCCGCGCATCGAAGCGATGTACCTTTGATGCATCAAACATCCTTAGCCCCGAGCGAAAGTGGGTGAACAAAACCTGCGTTGAATTGGGTTATCGTATTTTTGCTTGGTGTGCCCACCTTTGGCTGTATTTGTATTTTTTTCGAACTATGATCTTTCCCCTCGAGCTTTTATACTTGATTTTGTGGTATTTGTATTTATTGTCTTGCAACTTGGTTGGTGTAATGATTTGCTTGATTGTTGTCTTTTCTCCTTGAACTTTTGTAACACTTTTCTTAGCAGTTATTTGAGAAATCTTTGTGGTCCTTTTCGGGAAATTTTGTGATACTTTTCTGGAGGTCTCCTCTAGGGTTTCCAAACGCTTGGAGACATAGGCAATTTGACAACCCTTCGATCATGACAGTAACAATTTTTACATACTTCAAACTCGAAACAAGTGGACACTTCATTATTTGAGAAGCAAATTTTTGAACTTTGGATTTGAACATCTCGGGCTTGGACGAACATCCCGACAATAATCTTGGTGATTTTTGCGGTGAATCGATTGTGGTGGCTTCCGATTGCGATGTTGGACGCAGCAGTTGCGATCAACCGGCTGCAGAATGATGCTAATCGTCGCGGCACGGTGCGATTATTTGGGATCTGCCGTGATTGAAAACAAAACTGGACCAAGCCATGTTGCAGATCGAACATCCAGAAACAATTTTGATGATGTTTTTTCACCATCTTTCACCGTGGACTGAACGTCCTGAGAGCGGTTTCATCGGTCTTTGTTGCGATGCGATTTAGTGGTTTCCGAAGGTAATAGTTTCCGTAAATTTGAAACAAGTGAATCTTAATTGCGAGTAGTTAAGATCAACTAGACTGCAGTATGTGCGATTATATGGTCAGCAGTAGCTGCGATCATCTGGACTGCGACCAATGTGATCAAACTGGGTTGCAGCGGCTACTATCAACTGGACTGCAACAATGATTTTTCACGACGTTCAAATAGCTTTTTCACGGAAACGATTTTGAAGCATTTTGTACAACTTTTCTCAATGGGAGAACACGATTCCTTTTCTCGTATATCCCCTTAGTCGGCGCCAATGTTTGTACCCAAAATTACTCTTGGGCACGAAACACGGTGAATGGAAGATTTGGTGTGTTTTTAGGGTTAGGGGACGAATTGAAGATAAAAGAAATTGACACAGGTCTTACGTGGTTCGGCGCGTTTCCTACATCCACGGGTGAATCCCCTTGGGGAGTAATTTTTTATTGATGTTTGAATTACAATCTCATTTTCTCCCCCTCCTCTTGGCTACCTCCTTTTTCATTTCTTCTCCTCACTATTTATACAATTGTATACACAATTTCAATATAACTTAAATGGCACTAACTGCTCATTTATGCCTCCCTCTTCAATTCCGCATGAAACCGGCGAAATTATTGTTGCATGTATGAAACTCGCTGGAATAAATATTGCATGGCTCCATCTTAAATTCTGCATGACATGCTGGAATTCACTCTGCATGTCTCCATCTTCAAGTGCATGAAACTGTTTGCATGCTTCTTTGAATAAATTACGCACGAATGATGGTTGGCGGTATTGGTGGACACTAGGTCGGCGGAATAATGATCGCATGGGTAGAGACTAGTCGGCAAAGACATCGCAAAAGATGGCTAGAAAGCGGATGGCGGTGAGGAGAGAACTTGGGCCGGGAATTGGTTGGAAGTGCGGATGAGTATTTGGCTGGAGGTGCGACGAGCAACCTGACTTTGTGAGTTGACCAACGGTTGACTTTGACTTTGACCGTTGACTTTGACTTTGACCGTGCGTTGATTTGACCGTAGACCGGTCATTGTAATACCGGGCGGGCAGGATGGTGGGTGTTTGCCGGTTGATTGGTGAGAGGGCTTGGATGAGAGCCAAAAGATGATTCAAGCTCCAACTGGGCCCATTATGTGGCATTTTTGGTTATGGTACAAACAATCATCAACAAATATATTCTCACAAACCTATTACTTGTTAATCATCAAAATGAGTTGAAAATGAAAGTTGCAGAGAGAAGTTCGGCTAGAAATTATGTTAAAAACTTTGTCGAACTTGCCGAACTCAACTTTAAAGGAGGTTTTTTTTTTCGGAGAAAAGTTTGTCTACATCGCAAAAAAAATGTCCCAGCTGAACTTTTAATTCGGTTTCGTCGGAAAAAATTCGGTTACGTCGCAAAAAGTTACATTACCGCCGCAATTTTTTCTCCTAACGAACTTTTCTCTGAAACTCCTATATATTGAGTTCGCTTACGTCGCAATTTTCTTCTCTTAACCGAATTTTCTCTCGAAAGAAAAACTCCATTAAACCTAAGTTCAACTAATCGTGCTTTCGTAAACATCACCGAACGACACTTGCGAGATGAGTTAGGCCACTTCTTCGAGATGTCGTAGCCGAACCTTAAAATAAATTGTTCATTTTTAAGAATATTTTGGCCAATTCAAGCACCATTAACTAAATTTGAAGTATCCGTGAGTACCCAAAACATCATACTCTTGTTGTGGCTCTTAGAGAAAAAAATCTAACTTTTTTTCTTCGAAAACCCTCATCTTCATCTTCTTGTTCTCCCTCTCAATAATTCTTCTTTTGAAAAAAATCAACTTGTTAATTTAATCTCACTAATCATTAATTAACTCACTAATCATTACACTAATTTAATTAGAAAGGGTAATTTGGGTACTAAAATAAATATATGGGTAAGGGATGACTCAAATTTACTTCAAATATCCAAAATGGAGTAGTGCCCAAAAAATGGTTCCTCTCCTAAGATTGGAGTCCTACCACAATCCCAGTAACATGATCAAGCCCATTACAGTGATATGATATCTTGTTGATGTCATGGGAAATCGAATATTCACCAATCTATTTCTTACTATTCTCTATTCCATGTATATGATGTATATCCATGGCAAAAACATCCACAATCCTAGAGGGTAATGGTAAGGCTAATGGACGACGACATTTGATCCATATGCTCTATGTGTATAACATGCTAAAAAGCCTTGTTAAAATGATATAACGTTGCTCCCTCCTTAAAGTCCAGCCGTCGGCAAAGGGATTGTCAAAATGATGCAAAGGGTTGATGCATCGCTGCTCAGCCGAAAACTAACCTAGTCTTGAACATGCCGTAGAGCTTCCATCGCGCGATAAAGATACGGCCGATGCACTTTGGATTTTTCCTTAGGGGGTGGGCAACGTTGATATGCTTGGAAAACAAACTATAGATGCACCCATTTCACTTGGGAGGATCAGATCAAAAGTATAGCAATGGCACACACTAGGATTTAAATATCATGACATACAACACACAATAAATTACTGTCATGATTTAAATGTTTTATATGGTTAATACTTTATAAATAGCGGGGGTATAGAATTAAATCAGAATCTGAGTTAGTGAAAGTATGAAAAAACAATTGTCCACTCGGCATAAGAATAACAATGTTGCGTCTTGCCATGGAGATGAGAGGTTGGGGGATATTGAAGAAATATTATAGAGATGGTGTAAAAACCTCTTTGGAAATAATTAAAGTAAGATAAGCAATAAATTGTAGCATTGGAAATTCTATTCAAGAAAATAAAGGGTTGACGTGAAATCTCTATGTTCTTCGGTGCGAAATGAAACTTCTAAAAAAAAAAAACATAACTAGCTACAAAAGAATGTAATTATTTCCTTTCCTTTGATTTGATTATTGGGTTTATATTTGATCATAGTGCAAAAACAAATTAAATCTTTCGATTCCCTTAAATTGTGTGGTTTATATGTGGCACCATTTTGAAATTATTACACGCTGAACTTCTAAAATCTTCTTATTCATTACTAGGGATTGATTAGCCCATCTCTTGACTCTGAAAGCATAAAGCCCAGCACAGTATTATGATGTCTTGTTAATGTTATCATATATGGGAATGTAATCATCGCAAATCTTAATATTCCCTAACATAGTCTCCCCACTGAACTACTTGGTATTGGCTTTAAACATCTTGGTAGAGGCTATAAAAGACTCGAATCAACACCCATCACTAATCTTTTTCCCCTTATCTCCTAACATCACATGATGCAAAACCGACACATTATGGTAAATCACTGTTGTTTAATTCTCCTACCACAACCCCACTAACATCATCAAGCAGCATCCCTTTCCCAATCTTCGACACGAGATATATATTCACGGCCAAAACATCCGCAATCCTAGAGCGTAATGCTAATGGACGAGGAAAGAGAAATATGGCCATTCACTAATTATTTGGGTTACAAACGCTATTTTATGGCCATTCACTTGAGGAGACCACGTCAAAAGTATGTACACATTAGGTTGAAGACATACAACACACAATAAGTTACTGTCATGAATTAAATATTTCATACGGTTAAAACAAATAAATAACCTGGCATTTTTAGAGGCGACCCCAAAAGAATTAGGGGCAACACTAAAAGACAAAAAAGGTCACCTAAACGTAAATCTAAGCTACCCCTTATCTTTGATTTTTCGAAATGGCCAATATGCCCTTATATAATCGATAGCCAACACCATAATCGGTAGGTTAAAGGTGAATCGGTAGGTTAAATTGAAACTTTACCTACCGATTATTATGTAGATACTTCGGCTAATAATCCCTTTTATAATCGGTAGCTTATCCAACTTGTAAGACTACCGATTATAAGGAGCCCCATATTCAACCTTGGCCAAATTCCATAGGTTTTGAGGGGTGCAGAGCGGACCATAACCACTTGGCTTGAGCTGTGGATGTAGCCATAATCGGAAGCCTAATAGGTTACATACACTACCGATTATAAGTTGCCCCAAAATGAGTTTTTTCTAAAATCCTTCACGTAATGAATTTTGAAATCTACCATAATCGGTAGGGTATATAATTATATAACCCACCGATTATAACGAGCCCCAGATCCAACCTTTTCCATATTTCATAGGTTTTGAGGGTACACACCCATCCATAGACACTTGGTTCGCGTTTCGGATGCAGCGTTAATCGGGAGTTAAATATATTACCAAACCATCCGATTATGCGTTGCCCCAAAATGAGTTTTTTCTAAAATCCTTCATGTGATGAATTTTGAAATCTACCATAATCGGTAGTCTATCCAACTTACCAACCTACCGATTGTAAGGATCCCCAGCTCGAACCCTTTCCAAATTCCATAGGTTTTGAGTGTACAGAGCCAGGCATAACCATGTGGTTCGTGATTTGGATGTAGCCATAATCGGAAGGATAATAGGTTCCACAACATACCGATTATAAGTTGCCCCAAAATGAGTTTTTTCAAAAATCCATCATGTGATGAATTTTGAAATCTATCATAATCGGTAGTCTATCCAACTTAACAACCTACCAATCGTAAGGATCCCCAAATCGAACCCTTGCCAAATTCCATAGGTTTTGAGTGTACAGAGCCAGGTTCCAAAACCTACCGATGATTTAGATGTAGCCATAATCGGACGGAAGATAGGTTCCAAAACCGATTATAGGTTGCCCCAAATTGAGTTTTGTCAAATCCCTTATTTGCGAAATGTTTAATTTGAAATCTACATAATCTAAAGAGATGATAAAACTTATACCCTACCGATTATAAGTGGTCAGGGATTCAACCTTTGCCAAAAACTATAATATTCAGTAGCCAAAACAATAATCGGTAGTTTCACAAAATAATCGGGAAGCAAACTC
>JAJJWW010017423.1:0-91849 GCA_023531295.1 Papaver armeniacum
TGTTGAATCGTTTTGGTTTAGCATAAAAGCATATGTGTTTCGGGTTTTCAACTTTTGCTATGCATTAGTTAAAGCTGATTTTCAACCTTTCTCTGGTAAAGGTTGATGTTGTTGTTGTTCTTTTGTCTTGCGAAAGGATGACAACATGATGATATTCTCCCCGGAAAGATATGAAGAAAAAGGAGAAGAGGATGCGGAATTTGAGGTAACGACTTTGTTAGTTAATCGTTTTCCTGTTTAAGAAAAGCATGAGTTTATTGCATATGTTTATTGATTTTGCTTAACAAAATTTCGGTACAATTGATGTTTTATTCCATTATTTGTTTATGGATGTGTGTGTGATTCAATTGTTTCCGGTTAAGAAAAACTATTGTTATCTTGCTTTATTGTTTGGTATCAATTGTTTAGGCTTACAAAATTTCGGTGTAATTGCGGTACTTTAATGTCTATGTTGTTTCAATTGCTTCCTGTTGAGGTAAATAATTATGCAAGTTGATTTATTTGGTTTGTATGAATTGTTTATGGCTTAACAAAAGTTTTTCGGGATGAATTGTTTAGTCCAATTCGATTCCGAATAAGAGAAACTAAGTTAATTCTGATCTTAGTTAGACTTATCAAAGTGGAGGTTTCAGTTATTCAAGTCTAATCGAATGCCTTAACAAGAAATGCTAGTTAACTAACCTAGTACTTGTATTGTTTAAAAGTGAAAGGTCTAAGTTATTGTTTGAATAATTAGAACCTGATGAGAAAAATAGAGTTAATTCTGATATTTATTTTGGTCTTATCGAACAAGCGATTGTATTTGTACAATCGTTTTAGCAAAGGAACTAAGGTACTTAGTCAATTTTTGGTTTGCTAAACTATTAGGAAAAATTGCTTCGGGCAATTGTTTCCTTGGTAACATATCAAAACAAAATTACTTTGCAGTTTCGGCTTTGATATTGGTTATCAAAAATGGTGTGTGTAACCCTCGTGCTTAACTCTTATAGGTTATGCAAGTCTTTTGAGATTTGTAAGATCCTTTCGGTTTGTCTTTTATTTGCTCTTACCTTTGTCATTTTGTGACAAAAAGGGGGAGAAATATATGGAGTAAACAAGTGATTTGGTATCACTAAGGAAAGGACATTGGTGCTTAAACGTTATATCTAACGAAAGAGTAAAGCATAAACTAAGAGGGAGTAGCACATCATATTAATACTTGTAGTTATATGGACTACAAAGGGAATAACAAAGACGTGCAGATTGAAAATCTACCTATCTTACCTTTAGGGGGAGTACTAGCTTTGTTATTATAATGTCAGCAGCGGCATTTATGGATTGAATGTATACATGTTATTGTGATGTTGAATTTGGGAATCAAGCGTATGTATAATGAACTCTTGTAATTTGTTTATCCATATGATGTAAGAGTTTTGTCACTAAAATTGACAAAGGGGGATATTGTTAGAGCATTGCTCGGTTGAACCCACCAAGTGTTGGTATGTCAAGTTTGGTTGTCATATTTTAGTGAACCAAAACTCATTTAAAGAGTCGTTTGATTATTTACTAGAGTCAACTTCGTATAGGTTAGCTTGAAAGTATTAGGATATGAGACATTACAAGTATTACGTGAAGACTTGAAGAATGTGAAGAAGTAAGGAGCTACAACGACGACATCATCATTCCACTTGAGGATAGTAATATTTGACTTGAACTGTTTCATTCCCTAACGTATCTTTCAAGTCGTGCATGTTGAAAACATAACTGCGAAGCTGTGAATGATTATACTCTAGTTAGACATAGTATTAAGGAATTACAATACGAAGTATAACGTGTATCTTTTGAACTTCGTATATAAGACATCGACATAATCGTATGAATGCTATTGTGATTATGTATGGGTATGGGTGATGATTTCATCACAGGAAACAATGTTTTTACATTCGTTTAAAGGAAGTACAATTCATAAACTTGTTTTGTGAATCGAAAGGGAAAGCGCTAGGCTTATTGGCATTGTTATTCATTGCAAATCTTTGGATTACCAATATGTGTGTTTAGTATAACCGCTCATAACTTGTTTATGTATCTTGGTAAAACTATTCACAAGGCCTGACTTTTGTATTGGTATGACTTTTATTAGTGAAACCGATCTTAAGTAATCACCTGACATGGTATGATCGATTTGTTGTAATTGGTATGACCAACTCTAGACATTGGGGAACCGATCCTAGTAAGAGGTGCAACCGATCACAAGCAAAGGGGAATCGATCCTTGTAATAGGTGCAACAAGTCTTAGATATTGGTAACCGATCCTATGACTTGTGCAACAGATTAGATACCATAAATATGTGGTAACCGATCCTAGTACCTAGTCAACCAAATTTTGGAGCGCTAGTGTGACTGATCCTAGTACCCACATGGAGGTAGAAACGAAACTTGTTTCGGTAGAACCGTGAAACCCATGATTGGTGATTTGATAGGATAATCAATCACATAGTTCTTGGAAGTCAGATGAACCAATTTTAAACTCGTTTGGAAGTGTGGCAAATCGGTTCCAAGATTGTAAATATGAAAAAGGATTTACAAAGTAAATATGTCGACATACTTTGAACATGTGCAGTAACGCTTATCTTTTATTGTTCAAAGATATTCCTTAATAGCTAAAGGAGAATCCTGGATCGAAATAAATTGAGAATCTTTTAATTAAGGTTTTTAGTTTTATATGCTTTTAATTTCCAGCAATTAAAATGCATATATTTAGAAAATAAAAATTGGTAATGTGCATTTACTAATTGGAGATTTTCTACTGAGATTTCGGTCATTATTTGGACAAAGCATTTCCAGGAATTATGGAAACCGAATTTGGAAATATTCCATATCTTGAGAATATTTTCGGTTTTGGAAATTCCTTGGTGTCCAAACTTCCTTGGTCTATAAATATTGAAGTTTGAATTTTAAGCAAACTAATCCTCAGAGCCAGCAGAACTACCTTGTTGTGTTGTTACTGATGGAGCTGTCTATTTGGAGCGGAAAGTACCCTAATTAGGTGAAATCTCTTACGACCGCTCGTTTTAAAGACTTCTTTGGGATTGGGAAGCTCTACGAGTACCGTTGGTGGGAAACTAGATAATTGATGTTTATTATTAGTTTTCGATTGATTTGATTGACTAACGGTTGTTGAACTTTGATTGCCCCTAGATTGTTTATGCTTGAGAATCTTTTATTCTGATATAAGATTCACTCAAACTAGATCGAAGTTTTGACGGGGATCTTTGGACTGTTTGTAGATCTAAAGACGTCTTGTGATAATACATTGTTAACAGACTCCGTTTTGTGTGTGATTGATCACAAGAGATTCAAGTTGATTGTGTGCAGGTGTTTATTGAAGATCTAAGAAGATGAAGAATATTTCTGATTTGGGTTCATAATCTTTGGTGTGCACAAAACTTGATCGGGTAGGGATCCAACTATAATCGGTTTATCCTTGTGATAGATTTGATTGATTAGTTGAGTATATCGGCATTAATACGATTCTTTGTGATTCGAAGTATTGATTATATAGTCTTAACAATTACTTTGGTAGTTGTTGAAAAGATAGATATAAGGACCTAACAAAGGAGTTTATTGGGATAAACGGAAGAGCCTTTTGTCAAACTCATATCACTTGTTTGAAAAGAGTTGTTACCGAACAGATTTGTTGTTCCTTTACTGTTTGGAATACGAACCAAAGGAATTGTTCCAAGTGCGTGACTTATTGCAAGTTGGAGGCGCATGGATACATACGGAACTAGGTGAACTATAGGTTTAGTTGCTTGGTCTCAACTATACGAAGTCGGTTATGAACATGAACATAAACATTTATATAATAAGGAATGCAATCTTTGCAAACCGTGGCTATAATGTTCATGATTGATTCGAGTGAATCAAACCGATTTTGCTTCAATTGTGTTCTTGTATAATTCTATGAGAATATAGCAATTGAACAACTCTTTAGCTAGTTTCATTTGAGTCATTTGAACTAGTTATGGTTAAGATGAATAAGGTTGATATGAGAGTAATCATATGGCTAACCTCGATTAACTATTTGTGAAACAACATGGTGTACATGTTTGGGTACGGTTACATAAACCTAAATGAGGGTACATTTCATTTGTGTGTAACGAGCTAAGTTCGATCTAACGGTTGAAAGATATTAGCTTGGTTGAATCAGGTTTTTCATCTAACGGTGAATATTGAATGCTTTGTTACCAAGGTAACTTGGATTGCAAACCCTGATTTGAAAACTATATAAAGGAGAACTATAGCAACTGGGAAAACTAATCCCCACACCTCCTGTGTGTTACTAGTTGCATAACTAGAGTAGATTCTCCTTTAACCTTAGGTTTCTATCGAGACCCTGTAGGTTAACGACTTGAAATACTTCATTGGGATTATGAAGCCAGACCCAACTATTTTCTTTGTAGTTGTGTGTTTTGATCTTGCCCGATTCTATCGTATTGAGTACAATTGAAATAATTGACTCGAGATTAATTTCTCCGATATGCAAGATAAAAGTAATCACAGACATATTCGTCTCATCGTTTTTGATTCCACAATATCTTGTTTCGCTAGTCGATTAAGATTATTGTGAGGTGATTGATAATACTAGGTTGTTCTTCGGGAATATAAGTCCGGTTTATCAATTGGTTCTTGTTCACCTTGATTTATCAAAAGAAGGAAAAAAAACTCTTGGGTATTTCTGTAGGAGACAGATGTATTCAATCTATAGACATTTCTGTGTGAGACAGATTTTTTTATCAAGTCTTCGACTTTGGGTCGTAGCAACTCTTGGTTGTGGGTGAGATCAACTAAGGGAATCAAGTGCGTAGTATCCTGTTGGGATCAGAGACGTAAGGAACGCAACTGTACCTTGAATCAGTGTGAGATTGATTAGGGTTCAACTACAGTCCAGACCGAAGTTCATTGGTAGTAGGCTAGTGTCTGTAGCGGCTTAATACAGTGTGGTTTTCAAACTGGACTAGGTCCCGGGGTTTTTCTGCATTTGCGGTTTTCCTCGTTAACAAAATTCTGGTGTCTGTGTTATTTCTTTGCCGCATTATATTTTGTTATATAATTGAAATATCACAGGTCGTGTGTTAAGTTCAATCAATTAGAATATCCGACCTTGGGTTGTTGATTTAAATTGATTGACACTTGAACATTGGTCTTTGGTACCGTTCAAGTTACTCCTCTTATATTCAATCGGGGTCGCAGATTTCTATTTGTTGATTGCGGATTGAATTAAGAGTTAGAGATATTAAAATCTTTAATATACTTTTCTCTAGATTGAGTCTGACTGTCTAGTTGATTCTCTAGAAAGTATATTGGATTAAGTCCTCTCAGATTTCCAAACGAATTGTTGGGTGTGGTTGTTAGACCCCCGTATTTTCACTTCTTCTTCCATCGCAACACTTGATGATGATGATGCGGTTTCTTCAAGAGTAATTGGTTTGCGTAGAACTTATTCCATAACACTAATATATTTGGTAAGTGATGATAATGTACTTGCTTTTGGAGTTGTTTGTTTGCATTTTCTAAGTATGTCTTCAAGTGAATTGGTAGCTAATGATGATAAAGTCGTTCGTTTTCATTTTCTAAATAACTGCAAATGAATTGGCAGTTGATGATGATGGATTTGACATCTTTGAATGGAAAGATAATTAATAGAGAAATATTTTTTTGAATAAAGTAGTGTATGATAAAGAATAGGGTATCGATCCTCTTTATATACACAAGGGACCAATGGGTATAATAAAAAAAAAAAAAGTCTGTTTGAGCGGGGAAAAAAAAACAATATTCGTTTACAATCGAAGTATATGTAGGCACATATAGTCTGATTGTGAATTGGGAATTTTATGCAATAGTAACCTTTTTATAACTGGTTTATGTGCGAGTCACATAAAGACCGAATGTGGCTTAAAAAAGACCCAAAAAAGTGGACATATCAACTCGGGTTATAAGATATGCCTATATAATTCTTTTTTTTGCTCAATCAATAATTCTTATTAATCACCAAAGAAAATTCAGGAAATACAAAAGAATACTACCAGAAAGGTTGACAAACAAGAGAAACAAAATAAAAGGAACCCAAAAGAGAATTTTTAGAGCAAAAATGAATCACAACTAACTAAATCTATAATATACCTGATGAGGTGACTCCAGATTATTCAAGAAGACGAGTTTCTCCTTATATTCTATGACTTTACCTCTAGCTAAAACTGCTCCCCTTTTGGCTAGCTTATCATCAAAAAAGTTGATTTCTCAGAAACTATGTTGGAAGTTAATTATAATGAACTGACAAATTCTTTTCCATCTTGCAGACACCATCCAAGGCACTTTACCTGTACAAAATCTTGCTATTACTGAATTGGAGTCAGAGTATATTAGTGGATGTAAAATATGATTATGGATTGCCCATTCTAAAGCACAAATTACTGCAATTACTTCAGCCAGAAGGTTTGTTGTTATACCTAGCCCACCTGATTTAGCACACAAGAATCTGCCAATATGATCTTTACTTATAAATCCCAAACCTACCAAACCTGGATTCCCCCTACAGGCACCATCACAACAAACAAGAACTTGATGTGGCTCCGGCAGAGAGAAAGGAATTTGCTGAATATACTGAGTTTCAATTCTTCTTTTCTTCAAATCAAAGTTCCTTAGAACTTGATGACCATAGCTTGTATCCCACATTGTGCCATTCATTATAATATCACAGTCTCTGGTAAATTTTATAATTCTACTTTTTAAGCCAGCAACATTAGTTATAGAGTTATCAAAGATGATTATGTTTCTTAGGAAGCATAGTTCCATCATTGTAATAGAAGTTGTCACCAACCAAATCTCTCTAACTGCTTGGCTATTAGATTTTGCAAAGGTTAACATGTCTTCATAGGAATAAGGGTTTTGGATAGGAACATATCTCCAAGCCATTAACCGATTGATGCTTTATGTGTAAATTCAAACATGGTTCCAGAATTGGTTCAGGTGTGCATTAATGTATATCGATTCTAGTTGATGTTCATCACATCAATCCAGAATCGGTTTATGTAGGTGTAAAATAACGACCGATTCAAGGTAACATCAATGACAATCAGTTAATGTCATGGAGTTTATTACTCCCTCTATTCCAATATGGATGAATGTTTAGGAGTTTTCACGCAGATTAAGGAAAATGAAATAGACTATAAATTTTTTAAATCTACCCTCATTGATACTCCCTAAAATATTTAAGTCTTTAGTTTTTAATTCTTACTATATTTTCGTGTGAATTTGGAATCTAGTGGATTATTTAAGAATTTCATTTTGGAAATTGAACTTATATCATTAATTTTGTGTATTATTGCAAGATAAAGAGCGGCCAAGATTTGTTTAGGGAGAAAATAAATTAACGGATGTAGTTGTTTACATCATTATTTTACCATTAATTTCTCATAATAAATATTTTAATAATCATATCAAGATACATTAGGTATGATTAGGGATGATCGGAGTGGTAATAATTAATTTCTAGAATATATCTATGTCCGGGTGGTGTTTGTGAGTGGCGGTGCATAATGTCGGTGACGATAATGATGGTGGTGGAAAATGTAGTGGTAATGGGTGGTTCTAGGGGTGGTAATGCAGGTAGTCAGCGACTGAGCCATGAATTTATATAGGGGTGGGTTAAAAACAAAATTCCATAAGTATTCAATTGCGCAACTGTAGGTTCGGTAAAGTCATAAAGGTATTGTCCTAGAGCCGGACATTCATCTTAATGAGGCAAATTTCGATGCCGAAAGTTTTGTACAAGGCATAAATACTAATATTTTAAGTGGTCGTAGGCCATTTCAAATTTTCAGAATTACGTTTATTTTTTAGCGAAATGACTGTCACACTTGAAAATACACATGATTGTACATTATTAGTGCACGAGAATGAAAAACTTGCCACAACCAATAAACGAATTATTCTAGTTTTTTTTAAAAAAAAAAAAAATGAATACAGTATACTATATACTCAAGCAGATTGGATATTTTTTTTTAAAATTATCGAAAAACCTCTTTCCTCTCTAGAAAGAAGATTTTCGGCAGGGAGAAAAAAATTCTTTCTGGCAACCTTAACTGCTCAGATCTTCTTACATCTGGGCAGTATCAGCTTTAATCCCCAAATATCAAATTAGATTTAGCTTTCTAGAACACAAATCAGAGAAAATAAACCGTAACCCAATCAATCTTCACCATCATCTTCAAAACCCTAACTCAACCGCCATGGATTTAGCAGACCTCATTGGCTAAATCATCGATTCACCATCCCATCAAACTCATTTGGGTCGCTTGCTTCCTAATTCGTGATACCCAACTTTATTCTTGGAGATTTTATTTATCTTAGTTCTGCCTGATGAGATCTGATTGTCATCGGAGTTTTACTCGGCTCGAGTCTTCATCGACAACCTATCCAGCCATGGTTTCCAGCTGCAATTATTAATCCACCCTTTCAATTTGAGGTATTTTTTTTTAGGTTGGTACCATCTCAATCTCCACAGCGGAAAGTATAAGAATCGTTCTTTTGCTTCTATCGTTATACCTAAGAATTCATATTATGATGTTAGATATGTTCGTTAAGCAAAATTCTTACGTTGTTATGCCCAGAGACTTTCGTATTTTGCTTTCTGACTCCTTAAACCCTATGAGACCATTTGTTTTCCATACATATATCTCAGAATAACCAAAAGTTTTCCAACTATTTCATCAAACCTTGATCTGTTTAAAAAAAAATCGAACTTTTTTCTCAATCCGTTTTTGCCTTTTGCTTAATATGTAATCTGGTTTAGCAATTGTGTGTAATTGTTGTAGTACAATTCCTTTCTTGGGCTAGTGATGCCCCCTGTTTTCACGTATGTTTACCTTTATAATATTGTTTTGAAAGTAGAAAGGCATTTTTCTCAAACCCCCAGGTTAGTTTCAGCTCTAATTTTGGTTCAATTTTGTTGGTGGTGTTTTCTCAAGTTAGTTTCTTCTTCATTGCCTTACATTACCTTGTTCAATATGGTTTTGGAATTTAGATTTGTTTGTTAATGTTTGGTTGTTGGGTCCTTTTGTTAGTTAGTATTTTCTACCAAGGATCTTTGTCAGAATTCCTTGTAATTATTTTTCTGATTTAGATTAGGTTTTTGGAGACTACTTATGACTGGGTTTACCTTATTTCGTCTCTGGGATAACAGTATTGAGTTTTAGCCTATGCAATCAATGAAATTAGTATCATGATTCTTCATTTTACCTCTTCTGCACCTATAAGCAGAATACTCAGCCATAAGAATTCAATCCCCATCTTAGCTGGATGACAATATACCTTTCTTACAGGCTTCACAATATTTGCCAGACTGATGTATTTTTTTAGTGAAACTTGTAACAAGTCGTACCTGGTGTCTCCTCACCTTGGTCCTCTACAAGAATATTAGATCAATTACGAGTCTTGACCAAGGTGATTTACTTATCACACCAAGCAGTATATTCAACATCTCTACATGATGGAACTTTGATTGCTACATAACCTGGAATGTTGCGCAGCTTCTTCGTTTCTATGTATCACAACAGCAAGCACAAAGCCTATTTGGTTTGAGAATGGGCCGGTGAATTCAACGCCTCTACTTGACAGTTTCTACCAGTTTCATTGTATTTTACTGTTTCAGCAAAGTTATTTTGTAATTCCTTTTGTTCCTTTTTTAGTTTAACATCTTTTAGTATCTTATTAGCAATAGTAGCTTATTAGCAGTAGTAACTTAATAGTTGTAACTCTACTTGTATTTGGGTTTCAGTGTTTGTAACATTTGTAATAGCATTGCTATTTAGTTTAGTGCTAAATCTTTCTAGGGCAGAGATTGGAAGATACTTCAAGCCATATTCAAAGCTAAAGACCTCAGGTTGAAGCTATGGATAAGGCCGGAAAAAAAGGAGGTAAACAATTACCGTCTGCGCAGTTCTCCAAAAAAATTGGGTACAAAGGCATATCTGTCTTGGATCAATTGCATCAACACCCCTCACTAACAACCAAGTTCTTGTGGACTCAGTCATGTCCATCAAACGTACAACTTTTCTTGTGGAAAGCATTCGTTGAAGGCCTATGGACCCTCGACAACCTCATCCAGATCCAGCACACCAACTACAACATCTACCCCAGATGCATATTTAATCCAGAGATTGATGTTCACCTTTTGCTCCACTACAATATCTCCATAATTTCTTGGCATTCCGATCCAACTGTATTCGAAACTTCGGGTATAGAATACCCTCATGTAATAACGCTCTAGTAGATTAATAAATTTCATGCTTCAAAAAAAAAAAAGATTGGATATTTTTTCATTTTCCGTTAGTAATAGGCTAATATAATTTCATACGTTGGATAAATCTAATTTTTATGGCAGTTATAAGGGTAATGACTTTTCAACAAAAAAAATGCGGTGGGCTCTTAGCCTCCCCACCAACTCCGTCGTTGCAGGTGGTCAGTATAGTAGTGTGCAGTGCTTATTCTATGTTGTTAGGACACAAATACTCCCTCCGTCTCAAATTAATTGAGCTAATTGGTTTTATATTTTGTCCCATAAATAATTGATCTATCTCACTAATCAAGTGAGTATTTCTAAAACTATCCTTTTAATTGATTATTGTTACTATAAGAAATGTGTATGTGTATAATTTAATAGCCATGTTTGTATTCGTTACGTAGGTGTTTTAAAATGCTTTTTTTATAAAGCTTACAAAAAACTAAGGCATAGTTTAAGAGATAAATCATTTCTAAGTTTTACTAGTTATTATCCATAAGGATATAATTGTAAAAAATACTTAAACATACTCCAATTTTCTCCTTGCCTTAATAATTGTGCAAACTACAAATAGCTCATTAATTTGGGACGGAGGGAGTAACATTATTCTGGAAGTTGTGATTGATTTTTTTAATGTGAACATTTTAATGTGAAAATATGTTGGTTATAGTACAAAAAAAAACAATTGTACAAGCTAACCGTCATCTGTTAGGAATACAATCTGAGAAAAGCCCCGCGATGGTAGGTTATGGGCCTACCATTGGGATAGTAAAGGTCTTCAATTGGTCTCACTACATGTTTCACTCGGTGGTTTTTTCGAGACAAATATTTCGATCAACTTAGCAATTCCCAAAAAGAAAACATAAGGTTGGTTCCTATGGGGGTGGCTAACCCCCCATTTGCCATGCCAGCTGGCCTGGCAAACTGGCTGCGCCACTACGGTAAAAACGTTAAGCGATCGAGTCTCAACCGAACGGCACCGCTAGCAGTGTCGTCTCCACCGTTCGGTTGATTTTAAACCTCCAACGGCTCTTTCTCCACCGCTATAAAAATGTGACATTCACACTCAAAAATTACACCAAATTTTTTACACAAAAAATTTCTATCTTTATCTATCTTATTTTTCAAAATGGCAAAGCTTGAATCCCAACTTGATTTGGCTACCCAACTTGATTTCTCCGGAGTGGTGCTTGAAGCCGCCGTTAGTAAGATATGTGAAGGTTATAAATAAATAGGTAAAAACCAAAGAAGTCTACAAGTTTTGGATATTAACCAAATCAAACCTCCAACTAAAAAAAGACAAATAAAAGTTCAAGGGAAGGAAAATATGAAGGCAAAGAAGAAGATAAACAAAGGAAACTCCGTTCATGAGCGCATTGATTGGAAGTTTGGTGAAATGAAGAAGATAAACAAGATGAAGAACATTGTCCCAAATTTTTACTTTTAGAGTCTTTATTGTAATAAGTTATGTCATTATCTAGATGAATGAAAGAGGCACTAATGTAAATTAAAATTCTAAACTTTTAATGAAAGATGCACTAGTTTTATATTAATAATATCTTAAAATTAAAATTTGATACATCATACAAATGAAAGATGCATCATATTTGGGCAGCTAATCTAAACTGATCATATTTAAGCAACACCCTCAAGATAAGATAACAACCATCAAATTGAAAATATTTTCCCACTCTGTTGCGTCATTCGATCCGACACATTTGCTCCACATCAAATGCGTTTTGGCCATTTTGTCGGTTTCGATAGCCTTTAGTAAGTGCAGCAACAAGCAACTTCACATCCTTGCTGATTATTCCGAAGCAATGACACAATCCATTTGCATTTTGATTATTGAGGTTCAATGTTTCTTCCTGAAATCTCTGAAATATGTGACTCCATACAATCTCTTGATCTTGATGTTGATGTTCATTGGTTGTATCTTGCATAACAAAAACATAATGCCTGCAAATGGATTCATCTTCAGCTATGCTAAATTTGCGAGCTCGAACTGGAACTGACATATTGAATTTGTGGAGTGAAAGAATGGAGATTGAAGAAATGGTGTGAGTTGAAATGAAATTTGATATTGTATTTATAGGATGATGAAATTATGACCGTTAGATGAGATGATACGAGCGGTCGAGTCTAAACCGCTGGCGGTAGAAACTACACAGTTCGGTTCTTTCTACACCGAGCGGTCTAGTCTTGACCGCTCGGTAGAAACTTGACCTGTCCTGGCTAAATGGCAAATTTGCCACTTAGCCGGGCCAGTTTGCTTGTTTGCCAGCTCCATAGTGGGTGCAAAACTGGCAAATCAATAGATTTGCCATACCCATAGGAACCGGCCTAACAATTACCGAATATGGAGAACAATTGTCACTAGAGCCCAACAAAAAAAAAAATGACAAGGGTTAATCTTGACATAATTTTTTTGACTTATTATGGAGGCCGTGCTATTACGGCACGGGTGAAATTCTAATATGATTCTAAAGTAAGGATAAATTAGGAAATTGTTGAAAAAAATAGGAAAATCTTTAAGTAAGTAATATGGGTCCTGAAACCTTCGTATAAACGAGGGAGCAGTAATCTGAACTACCGTCTGTGAAAAAAATGAAACAAGAAAAACCTAAGAGTGAAACAAGCAAACATGCTACTGCACTAGACAAGGGTCGAAGTTGGGAGTACTGTTTGAAATTTGTACTTCGGGGGATCCAAACGACTAAAAGTTAATTAACACAAACAAATTTGTCTCTAATTCTGTGTTAAACTTATCTTAATTAACTAGTAGACAAGATCACATCCCAAATCCATATTGGAAGTTAATCATCTACGGCGAATTTACGTCAATCGGATTTAAGGTTTTGGGTTTAACAAAATTAACGATAAAGATCATGTGTTAAGTTCGAGGCTAATAATCATAATAAACTTTGATTTAGGGAGAGTAGGTTAAGTTAATTTCGTTGCCAAAATTGAGTTTTATTGATCCTAGACAAAAGTATCTCTTCTAATTTTGTATTATCAAAACCAACAAGGATTAGTTTGATGAGCCCCGAGTCTCTGGTGTAGCACTGTAGCTACGTTTTTTACATTTGTCTTTTAGTTTGTTCAGCAATGGGTATCACGTGGTGTCATGTGCAACGTGATCATGGTTAAAAATGTTGGATTTCTTTGGAGTTTGTTTACATTTCTCTTTTGGTACTTGGATCCACATTTGACCTAATGTGATTTTGCATAGTAGTACGGTTTTCTATTACGAGCTCTTAGAGCAATTCCTATGGCAATGATCAAATGCATTTGTTTGTTGAGCCACGTGATGGTCAAACACGATTCTCCATTATGGAAAACCAGTGAGCGACCGACCAGTAAACGCGCGACATATATAATGACGCGGGCGATCGCCAGCCAAGCGCTGGAGTTGTGGCTGATGGCGCCAGCGACAGCGCCCTGAAGGCCAGCGTTTGGCATAAAATCGCCAACGGCAACGGCAGGTTTCCCAACGGCTATCGGAACGGCTAGTTCCCACTTCTATAAATAGGCTCGAATTTGATCTCACAAATGCACAACAATCTTTCATCCGATCAATCTTTTCTTAATTCGATTACTCTCAATTTCCAATCATGAATTCTGATTCTTCTGAGGAGGATATGGAGATGGATGACATGTTGTATGAAGAAGATGAAGAAATGTGTATAGAGTTTTTGAACCAAATGGATGAAGATGCAGATCAAGATAGAAAAAGACGAAATTTGATCCTGCAACTACAAACCGGGATCATACCAAAGCCTTTAGAGCCAAATGAAGTTGCAACTAGAAGATGGACATGGCGGAATCGACATTTTTACCACGAAAAGCTGATGCATGATTATTTTAATCATGACTGTGTCTATTCCGATGAGGATTTTCAGCGTCGATTCCGCATGGGCCGCAACTTGGCGCAAAGGATTATTGCCGAGCTTTGTCAGGTACAACCTTTGTTTAATTATCAGTATGATGCACGACATGTACGAGGCTTTAGTCCCGAAAAAAAGGTCACAGCGGCCCTCCGTATACTATGTTATGGGTACCAGCGGATTCCACGGACGATTACATTCGTATTGGGAAAACAACCGCCTTTAGGTATCTCAAACTGTTTGGCGAAACAATAGTCGAGCATTTTGGTCCAACCTTTTTAAGAAAGCCTACTCAGGAAGATGTTCAAAGAATAACTGCAAAAAACACCGAGAGGGGTTTTCCAGGAATGCTAGGTAGTCTTGACTGCATGCACTGGACGTGGCATGCGTGTCAGGTAGAATGGGCAGGCCAATATAAGGGTCATTATCCAAAACCAACTGTAATTTTAGAAGCTTCGGCTAGCTACGATTATTGGTTTTGGAATGCTTTTTTCGGACTCCCAGGTTCAAATAACGATCTCAACGTTTTATATAGGTCACCACCATTATTTGAAGATCTTAAGAATGGGATCGCGCCGCACTGCAATTTTGCCATCAATGGTAATCACTACAATCAGGGTTATTATCTAGCAGACGGAATCTATCCAGAATGGTCAACTATGGTTTAAGCTTATAAACAGGTAGGCTTTGGTCCGACAAATTCGAAGGATATGCAGTACTTTAACACACAACAAATGGCATGCAGAAAGGATGTTGAACGCGCTTTTGGCATATTGAAAAGGAAGTTTGCCATCATAGATGGGCCGGCACGCTTTTTTGATATTCAAGAAATGAACAAAATTATGCTGACTTGTATTATTCTGCATAATACGGTCATTGAAGAAACCAGGCGTGACCCAACTTGGACTAGTTTTGAAGATGAAGATTTAACCGAGAATCTTGTGGTAGAGCGTGGGCGTCCGGCAAGAGAATATAGACTTGCCACTGACAGACTCCACAATCGGGGAATCTATGCACAACTAAGACAAGATTTAACAAAGCACCTTTGGGCTTTACAAGGAGCAGCAGACGATGCGGGAGGGCGAGGCAGGGGGAGAGGAAGAGGGAGAGGGAGATAATTAATAAGTTTTTTAATTTAAAATTTTTTGTTTATTTTAATTAATATGTTTTTTAATTTAAAAGTTGTTTGTTAAAATTGATGCAATTATAAAAGTAAGACTGAATTCCTCTTCATGCATTATCAAGATTGAATTCCTCTTCGTTTTCTTCCGAGGCATCACCTTCGTCTGCCACATTCACAACTGGATCGGCCCGATCTTTATCGGCCTGGAATTATTCGGCCTGGACTTGATCCATTTGCGTATTCCAAGTAGCATATTGTCGTTCATTCATTTTGCCGGTGTCCATGTAGAGTAACTTGTTTAGCTTATAATCCATGTAGTGTTGTTCTCGCGAAAGACGAGCTTTCCGTTGATTTTCTAAAGCAATGGTACGGTCCCTCACTCTATCTGCCTCCATTTGCATCTCCATTTGCTTGTGATCAGCATAGTTGAACTCGCTTGAACCTCCTTCTGCTTCTCGTTGGGCTGCGTCTCTCGCTGCTTTTGCAGCTTTCACACCACCTCCTCTTCTTCTCTTGCAGTTGGTGTTAACATCTAGATTACTATTGTGTTGATCCTGACTACCTGGAGTTCCATCAGGCGAGGAAACAGGCCCTCCATTCTGAAAATCCCGCGAGATTGGACCATGTGGTGATCTTTCAGGCACTTGATGACATTCCAGCAAGTATGGGTTAAACTTGTTAAGCACCCTCAAAATGGTGAAACAACTTTCATGTTGGAAGCTTGAACCTTTGTGGGATCTTTGCCACTCTTCCCGACATCTTCGTTCCACATCTGGTTCGCTTTCACCACTTCTTTTGTTGTTCCAGATTTGAGTGATAATAGCTACATATTCACTAACGGCTGCTGCAATTGTGCAAAAACGATGACTTAACCCATCGACATCACGACCATATTTGTTACCGGTTTCTAAACAAAAATTTTGTAAAATCTTACCATAAAAAGTTTTTTTTTCCTGACTACAACCATTAATATTATCTACTGTATATAATACATAATTTCTGCAAAGTGACTCGTCTTCATCCATTGTATACTTCGGACCACGAATTCTTGTGCTCCTTTGCTATGATTGTTGTGGTGTTTGTTGTGGTGTTTGTTGTTATGATCGTTGTTGTGACGATGACATATTTGTTAAAGATGAAATTTTTGTGAAACTGAATTGATATGAGTAGTTTTGTTTGAAAAGAAAAAGAAAAGCTAGAGACGGTATGGAAATTGTGTAATGTTGAGGAAGGTGTGAGTATAAATCTCCAGACGAACTGAATTTATAGGGGAAGGGAATCAGGATGGGAATACCTGGTGGCGCTCATACTATGAACTCGGCGACATAACCCAAATCTCTGGCGCCAAGTTCAAAAACGCGCGTTTTCATGGAAAACGCGGGCGTCAGCAAGGCTGTCGCCAGAGTTATTTTATATGGCGCGCGCCATTTCAACGGAGGCGCGCTTGTTGGAGTGTCTCGCTGTTCAAATGAACTAATCTTTTCATTTGAACATCCGTTTTGTTGGTTTGTTCATCCCATAGTGGGATCAAAATGAACAAACTCTAGGTTTGTTCATTCCATAGGAATTGCTCTTACCGATAAAATTGTGACTTCAGCTAAGCACTAGTCTTTGAGCGCGTTTTTTTTTTAAACCTATTATAGGGCTCCAAGAAAAGAGTTTTGAGGACTATTAAGGATTCAAATATCCTACAATGAAGATAAGGGAACCTAATTCATAAGAAAAATACTAAAATACCCTTAACCTATTAAATATTGAAACCTATAAAACTAATTTGTTTTCATTCCTCTCCTTTTAACTCTTCCATTTTCTTCTTCCCCATTACCTTCATCGCCTATTTCTTCGATTAATCATCAATTCTCAAAATAATTCATTATCGGTTAACACCACTTAATCCACCCGCAATGACTTTAATAAGGTAAAAATCAAAAAAGCCATCTTATTTCATTAGTTTTCATGCATGGATAGGTCGGAATCGATCGGATTAGGTTTTTGAAAAAACAGTTTCAGAACTGTCTACGGTTGGGAAGTATGAATTTTCCCAATCGTACGCACTGTATACGGTGAGGTTTCCCAACCGCGCGCAGCCTACGGTTGGGAAACCCCACCGTAAGTCATCCACGGTGTGGAGTTAAGAACTCCAAACCGTATATTCTAGGTTCAAAAATCCTACGGTTTGAAAAAATCATACTTCCATACCGTAACTTGTACGTACGGTTGGGAAGTATGAATTTTCCCAACCGTAGGTTAGCTTATAGTTCGAATTTGGGGGTTTTCAAAACCAAAAATAAATGATGGGTTTTCTTAGTTTTTTCTTTTTGTGATTGTCTTCTTCATCGCGGCGGAGAATAAGAAGAGAGAAAGAAGAAGAATATGATATTTTTATGATCCTCATCTTCATCTTGATTTATGAATGAAAAGAGAAGGAGAAGATAATAAATTTAGTTTTTTGTATATGATCATCATCTTCATCATGATGAAATTATAATCATCATCTTCATCATGATTTATGAATGAAAAGAGAAGGAGAAAGTAATAAATTTAAATTTATAATTCATGGAGGGTAATTTAGCCACTACAAAAAATAGTTGGATATGGGATTTTGTTGATTACTATTTCATAACCCGACTTTGTCATCTTGTGAGCCCTCAAAACCCAATGTTTAGAGCCCCTATAATAGGTTTCTTTTTTTTCACCCGATTTATTTTTTATGAGAAAGAAAGTCATCAGTTTTTCTTATTTTTCTTTAATAAAACCTCTTTTTAATATAAGAAGAGATGTGCTACCTACAAACCCAAATATCTAAGCAAAAGTACCTACATTATGCGGAAGAATTTCGGACTTATCTTTAGTATATCATCCCTCCAACTACTTTATCATTGTACTATAGTGACACTGACAAATGCAGCTACGGCTCGGACTTCAAGAAACAATGATCTTACCAGGTTCGTGATTTGGTAAACATTAGCATCACATGAGTAAGGACCGTAAGGTCATCGAATTGGTGGCAACTGAATCACTGGCATACATGAGACATAAGTGTAGGAATAGAGATAATATGATAATGTAAAGGTAAATTTGTTGCGCTATTCTTTTGGTAGATGTCAATTTACTTTGGAGACTGTCTATAGCTAAACCTGACCCTAATTAAAACATGTACACTTTTAGGCCTGCTTTTGTGTTTCATCTTTAGGGTGCATAGGCATTTTTATTTTATCCTTTTCCTTTCAACTCCAATATGTCTATCTCATAAATATCCCTTGTCATGCAACATGTGAATTTCTTATTCGCTTGTTTTTTGTGCATCAAAAGTTAAAATCATATGGTGCAATGGAAATACATTGCCGTCATAGATAACATATATCAGCTGTTTTACAAACCATGGCTGCTACGAATTCCATGCAAAAGAGAGGAATAAAATTGCATTGACGTCGACTATTGATGAATGATTATTTTTCTCTTCTTTCAATCTTTCTGCGACGGGAAAATTAGGCGCAGGCCCACAAAAAATAATATTTTCATTGTCAGGTCCACAATTAATTTTAAGTACCGTGACACCCATAATTATTTTCGTGACACCTATAATTATATGAAATTATTAAAAATGTCTGCATGACAGATTATGCATCCGCATGACGGGTTATGCATCAGGGGTATAATTGGCAACGCAACTTGGATATAACTGTTGATGGTGGTTTTTAGCTTAGGGGTAAAATCGTAAAACCCTAGTCAGACAGTGACGTCACAGAACTTGAGTAATAATGTCCAAACCAAGCACATTTATTGAACCCTTTAATTTGTCTCATGAGAAAATTACCAGGGTACCTTTTTTTTAATGCTGATTAGGGTTTCGACAGACCAAAACCCTAATTCTCACGCCGCATGCCAATGGCTAACCATGCCAGCCACACCTACCGCGCCAAAGTATGCCAACCATGCTAGACGCACCCCTGTGCCAATGGCTAACCATGCCATCCACACCTACCGCGCCAAGGCATGCCAACCATGCTAGCCACACCCCTGTGCCAATGGCAAACCATGCCAGCCACACCTACCGCGCCAAGGCATGCCAACCATGCTAGCCGCACCCCAGTGCCAATGGCAAACCATGCCAGCCACACCTACCGCGCCATGCCAAACGCACCTTGCCATGGCCCCATGCAAACCGAGCCGCGCAACCTTGCTGGCCTTCCCTACGCGTCTACCAAAACGAAGGCGTGCGACAATCAACGGTCGCCCTTCAATCCCAGGAGCAAATCCTAGCCGTCCGAGGTTACCAAACGACCTTTGGCCCAAAACCCTAGCTTGGTCACGAACCTAGCCAAGCTAGCCACGCCATGCGCCCATGGCAAAGCCTTGGCCCCACATACCAAGCCAAACCGCACCTAGCCAAGCTAGCCACGCCATGCGCCCATGGCAAAGCCTTGGCCCCACATTCCAAGCCAAACCGCACCTAGCCAAGCTAGCCACGCCATGTGCCCACGGCAAACCCTTGGCCCCACATGCCAATCCAAACCGCACCTAGCCAAGCTAGCCACGCCATGCGCCCATGGAAAACCCTTGGCCCCACATGCCAAGCCAAACCGCACCTAGCCAAGCTAGCCACGCCATGCGCCCATGGCAAACCCTTGGCCCCACATGCCAAGACAAACCGCACCTAGCCAAGCTAGCCACACCATGCGCCCATGGCAAACCCTTGGCCCCACATGCCAAGCCAAACACGCCTTGCCTTGGCCATATCCAAGCTATCCACGCCATGCGCCCATGGAAAACCCTTGGCCCCACATGCCAAGCCAAATCGCACCTAGCCAAGCTAGCCACGCCATGCGCCCATGGCAAACCCTTGGCCCCACATGCCAAGCCAAACCGCACCCAGCCAAGCTAGCCATGCCATGCGCCCATGGCAAACCCTTGGTCGCACATGCCAAGCCAAACCTAGCCAAGCTAGCCACGCCATGCGCCCATGGCAAACCTTTGGCCCCACATACCAAACCTAGCCAAGCTAGCCACGCCATGCGCCCATGGCAAACCCTTGGCCCCACATGCCAAGCCAAATCGCACCTAGCCATGCTAGCCGCACCATCTGCCAACGGATTTCCAAACCCTTGGCCCCACATTCTAAGCCAAGCTACACCTTGCCTTGGCACCTAGCCATGCTAGCCGCACCATGTGACAATGGCTTGCCAAACCCTTGGCCCCACATGCCAAGCTAAGCCACACCTTGCCTTGGCACCTAGCCATGCTAGCCGCACCATGTGCCAACGGCTTGCAAAACCCTTGGCCCCACATGCCAAGCCAAACCGCACCTAGCCATGCTTGCCGCACCATGTGCCAACGGCTTGCCAAACCCTTGGCCCCACATGCCAAGCCAAATCGCACCTAGCCATGCTAGCCGCACCATGTGCCAACGGCTTGCCAAACCCTTGGCCCACATGCCAAGCCAAGCCACACCTAGCCATGCTAGCCGCACCATGTACCAACGGCTTGCCAAACCCTTGGCCTCACTTGCCAAGCCAAACCGCACCTAGCCATGCTAGCCGCACCATGTGCCAACGACTTGCCAAACCCTTGGCCTCACATGCCAAGCCAAGCCACACCTTGCCTTGGCACCTAGCCATGCTATCCGCACCATGTGCAAACGGCTTGCCAAACCCTTGGCCCCACATGCCAAACGTGCCTAGCCGCACCACCATGATGGCCTTCCCTACGAGGCTACCAAAACGAATGCGTGCGATAATTGACGGTCCCCCGTCAATCCCAGGAGAGAATCCTAGCCCTCCAAGGTTACCAGACGACGCATGGTAACCTTTAGCCCGAAAACCTAAGTTTATCCACGCCAAACCACGCTATGCCAATGGCATGCCAACCTAGCCGCGCCTCCATGCCACGCCAATAGCATGCCAACCTAGCCGCGCCACCATACCATGCCAATGGCATGCTAACCTAGCCGCGCCACCATGCTGGCCTTCCCTATGCGGCCATCAACAAACGAAAGCGTGCAAAGATCAACGGCTACCTTTCCTCTTAAGATACAAAATCTCGACCGTCGAAGGTCACCAAGCTACCAAGTCTCCCGAGCTCGACTTGCCAGGCAACAACCCTATGCTACATGTTTTCCACAAAAACATTCGAGACATCAACACATATCACAAACTGGGGGATCCTCTTTGGGTATTGGTTTGGCGGTTTACAGCGTGCGGCGTACACTACGCTCGTCTTAAGGAAGTGTCATAAGGGTGAGGCGGTTAGTAAATACAGGGAGTTAAAAGTGAAACGTTCATGGGACATAAATTCCATATGTTAATGTTTTTATGGAACATGAATTCCATGCGTTAACGATTTTATGGAACATCAAATTACATGCATACGGTTACCACCTCCTCCCATTTACTTACCAATTTTTCCATTCCTTAATGAGACCAGGGTACGTTTCACTTGTACTTGTATAAATAGGTCTTACCTATTTCCGCAGAATAACAAGTTCATTGGGGAATATACAACATTCAGAAAATACTTGCTAGCTTACCATTTGTTAGCCTTCCCACTTTTCTGATACAAGTCGTAGTAACACAACTATACTTCCATAATTAACTATTCTGGTCTCATCACTTTCCTTGCTTTCCTCCCCAAAACCAACCCATTCTCCTTCACTTTGTGACCGAAGCAAGTCTGGAACGGCCATTTCTTGGTTTAGGCCGGACTTGTACAGATTGATATCTCGAATCTAAAGTACTCCTTGCAGTACATTGTTTAGGGTTTAAATTTTTTCTCACCCGTACACCCAAAATTACCGAAATCAGCAGAAACCATTTTCACCTACAAACAATTTGCGACCACGGTGGGAGATTGATCTATCGGTTACAATATCTGTAAAAGAGTCTCAAGCCTCCAAGAAGCTATGAGGACATAGAGTTTCTGCATGCTAGTAACGAAGTTAGAACTATCGAAGAACGCATTCTCATCCTTAAGTGCTTGAGCGAGAAGTAACCATACCATATGAAAGAATTCGGATTCGATTGTGATCATAAGTCTCGACTTCGCCTCACCATTAGGGTTTTATGATAATTGCACTCAAAAGATCGCTTTTAGTCTCTCATGTGTGCAGGCAGGAATAAAGAGAGAAATCCTGCACACGTTGTAGGTAAGAAGGATAACCTTCAGAAATAAAATCTGGAGACTCCACAGAAGTGTGGACAAAAAGAATCTTTTTCTAATGATCTCTAAGAAAGGAAATCAACCATTAGCAAGGGTGGGAGTACTCACTCACTTCTCACCCGATCGGCAATTAATATCACTCTCTCATAAGAAACCATAGAAACGTCTTCAATCTTCGGTCTTCGGTCTTCAATTGTTGATGACGAACTTCGAACTTCACAAAAACTTAATAAATCTTTTTTATATTTTTTTTTTTTTTTTTTTTTTTTTTTTGGTTACAATAACAAGCGATAAACTCAATTTTCACAAACTTCATTAATTCTCATCTTATTTTCTTTTCTTTGTTGCACATAAACCTTGGACTATATCAATTTTTCTTTCAATATTCGATTCTGCTCCGGTTCTTGCGCGATGATGTGTTTCTATGGGTCTTGCTGATTGAGAGAGAGAGTGATGCTAACTGCAAATCGGTATTTAGAAGGAGTTTTCATCTTTAGACGTCACCCTCATGATTGACAAAAACTAGCACTCAAGAGATCAAAAGTAGTGCTTGAAAATGGTGCGAAGTTGGGTAGCTCACCATTCCTACCGGAATTTACGTATGGTGACACACACTCTACAGACTTTTCTAGAAAGTTGCAAAAATTGAAGGTTGGTGCCTCACTTGATGTAAATTGGGTAGTCTCCACTATGGGTGATCACAATTCTACTACCGAATATCTAAACGACACCTAATTCGCCCTCCGGTATGGTTAAATCCAACTTTAACGCTCTAATCAACTAAGGAACCCGATTGCGTTCTCAGGTACTTCCAAGTTCTGTTATTTCGGTCGATTCTCTATGTAAACATAGCTAAAAGCATGCTAGTGACTCTAAAATCTCTAAAAGTTGGAGGTTTTTATTTGCAAAAAGGTTTTGAATTTTTTTTTTTTTTTTTTTTTTTGAAAATAAAAGGTAAAATAAAAGACTAAAAAAACTAAATGCAAATGCACCCCCAAACCTAAATCAAACATTGTCCTCAATGTGTCTACAGATAGGAAAAATTTAAAAGATCACATACCATGAGAACTATGCTTGATAAGATAAAAGGGAAGAGATTACTGGTATGTCGGCGGGAGCAAGGTTGAGCTTCATACGTCAAGGCTAGAATCCAATAGTCTCAACGGAGATCATATCGGATTAGCATAATATATGTGCAAGAAGACTCAACCGAATCAAGAAAAGAAAAATTTTAACAAGTCCTCACTGGATATAAACAATTAAAATTCACCATAAACTAACAATCTAAAGAGTTGAGGATCAACCCAATAGACGAAATGTACAACACATCAACAATCTTACACAAATATAATATGAGAGTGCAAGTAAGGCTGCAAATGGGAATGAGTTTCCCCAAACCTAAACTTGTGAACGGGTGTGTTTGAGAGCACAAAATCTTGCAATTTTAAAGGTACATCATGCAAAAGGTCTAACTCAAAATGAGTTTTGCTAATTACTGAAGCGGACATACATATTCCAACTGTGGCTCCTTAAGAGTGTTATACTTTGATGCAAAATAGTCCAAGAGGACTTGGGAAGCACAAAGTTCTAGGCCTAAGTTAGGCATTTTCAGAAAAGTTGGTTTTGCAATTTTGTGACAAACTACACCTAGGTTTGGTGGAGGAGTTTCAATTTGTGACTCAGGAGAGAGGTTAGGTACATCTAAGTTGTTTTCATTTTTAAAATCATTTGTACCATCACACACTTTCCCAAAGTCAAAAGAGGGTAAATCATGTTCACCAGCATAGAGCAATTCATCAATCACCAAGTCATAATCATCAGAGCAGGCAACATATTGTGATATGGGCAGGGAATCAGACACAACAATAATATCATGATCCAAAAGAACATTAGTGTCAACAGAAGATTCATCTTGTCCTAAGTCACAAACAAGTTGTGAAGCATGCTCACATTCACTGAAGAATTTCACAAAGCCAAGCTCAGAATCCATATCACATATATGAATGTTAGAAGAAGTGTCATTCATAGGGTTCACAGAAGAGACGCCTAACGTCTCTGAACTCAAAGATTCTATCATATTATCTGCATACACATGCTCTTCTAACATATCGTATTCATCATCATCATCATCATAACAAAAATGCATTTCCCTATTAGCATTTCTAGTGTACTCATTTACCTCTAGATTAGGTTCATATTCAGTGTTATTTGCATGAGTAGGCATAGAAACACTATTTTCAAAATTTGCTTTATTAGGGACAACTAGCATCTTATCATGAAATTCCTTCCATTCTTCATTTTGTGTCTGAATTAGGTTCATTTGAAGAATCATGTTGAGTTGTTCAATGGAAGGAGAGTTTTCACTAGTGGGCGTGCATGCTTCATATGAATGATCATTACATGGTTGCATATGTGGTTCACTAGAGAAGGGAAATTCGAGATATATTGCTATATGGATGATCATGCATTGCATTCAATTCAAGTCTAGCATTTTGCTCCATGAGCGTTTCCATTATTGATTGCAAGCAAGGAGTTGGGGAGTGTAAAATTGTTCATCTCCCCATTGTGATGACTGATACATGTGGTTATAATGATTAGGGTATGAATATTGAAGGTCGGGGCCACGAGAAGGCTCATAATAGTCCCTAAAATCACTATGGTGCGTGGGGGTCCATAATATGAATCTGCCCAGTATGCAAATTCGACATGGTTTCAATTCCTGATTTTATTTTTCAAACACCGATCCCAAAATGGTAGAACTCAGATCTGGATCAGCTGCCGAGAACACCAGCACAGAACACATCCATGTATTAACGTTACTTCCAATAACGTCGACGTGTCACCTACTGACCACGGTAACACCGAAAGCGCTCCTTCGAGTGTAACACCGCCGATCACCAGGGCCAAAGCTGCCGCCGTCTATAATGTCCCTGCACAACCTAATAACCACGGCAGTGCCGAAAGCACCCCTTCGGGAGTTACGCCACCGGTCACCAGAGCCAGGGCCGCCGCTACCGCTCCAAACGCTTCGTCAAGCATGGCACCTCCAACCACCACTAAGACTCCAATTACCCCACCGACGGTACGAGAAACCGGAGGAACCAGAGGAAGCCGACCCTATGTCACCATCGCTGATTTGATGGAACGACAGGAAGTTCTCGCTAGAGCCCATACGGATATGGTTTCAACACAGAAATAAGTACTCACCTTTCTCAAGGCCCTAGCAGAGCGGCTACCACGTGAGTCATGCCCTCCAGAGCCTTTTAGAAACGCCTCCAACACCCCCGACGCTAGCGCCTCGGCGGAACACGTCTCTGCGGACGAGGAGATTCGCGCTAGAACCTCATTGGAAAGAATCCAGCCGTCCAACTTCGTTACGCGAGAGGATCTGGAGCAACTTCTCCGCAACCGAGTCAAGAATGATGAAGTAGACATGCGCCGGCATCAACCTCCTTACCCATCTGAAATACAAAGAATCCCTCTTCCAAGAGGGTACTCCTCTCCTCAATTCACTCTGTACGATGGCACCGGAAATGCACGTGAGCATGTCTCCCGCTTTTTGGAGTCCCTGGGCGAGCATGATTACAATCACGTTCTTCGTCTGAGGGAGTTTTCAAAATCACTTACCGGAAGGGCGTATACATGGTACAACGGCATCTGCCAAGACAGTATCCCCAATCGGGATAGCATGGTTACCGCATTTTACAAGAAGTACTTCTTCGTGTCTGAACAAGTTACTTTCTCAGACCTAGGAAGAATGTACCAGTGGGACAATGAACATCCGAATGATTTTGTTAAGAGATTCAGAGTTCAAGCACTGGACTATCATGACCCAAACGTGACCGAACAACAGCTGGTGAAAACGTGCATCAATGGTATGGCTCCTATTTACCGCGCCCTGCTAAAGAACTTGTGTTTTCAGACATTCTCCGAACTCCATGAAGCTGCCAGACGATCCGCAACGACAGCACTAGTATTACTGGAAAGAACTGGACCGACTCGAACCGAATACATGCGTGAAACTCGCGGGAATAGGAGCCTCACCAGCAAGCAATTTAACACTGGCCCCTCCTTTGTGAACGTAGTAAACGAGAGAGGGAAAAGTAAGGCCCCAGCTGCGGACCATCAGCCTAAACGTGAAGCACCGGCACAACGGGCAACTCCGCCACGGAAGGCCGCCGCTAAAGCTCCCATGCGTCATCGCGAAACCGAAGGGAATACCTCGGAATTCCCATTTCCCATCGAGGAGGTGATTGATCTCTTAGAAGCATGGATTCAAGATGATGTTATCAGACTGCCACCTCCCAGACGCCCACCGACTGAGGCTGAGATGGAGAACCCCAAATACTGCCACTACCACAGATTTGTTCACCACCCAACCAGTGATTGCAACAGACTGAAGCATATCTTCAAAGAAAAGATAGAAGCAGGGGAGATCCAATTAGGAAACGAGGGAGTACATCGGGACCCACTTCCAGTAAGGAATTGCGGGGTCTCTGGGGACTCCGTGCACGAGACCGTACAATCCATGATGCAGCACGTATGCGAAATTCTCTACCTTTCCAAGGTGCAGCGCCAAGATATTTTTGCGGCTCTCAATCGTGTTGTGTCGGGCAAACGGCTTTTTCCCTCCATGGAAACCGCGCCAAGGGCCCAAGCTTTCCCAGCGGGCGGAATCGAGAGAAGCAACTAGGGACTGCTGACCACATCCCATTTAAGAGATATTTAATTCGACAACACACTCATCGATGCGGCCTCTAACTTCAACATTATTACTTTCAAGATACTGAAAGCTGCGGGATTTACGAAATAAGACGCTACCCATTCCCCGTATGTTACTAAGAACCCGGAAGGAGAAGTCTTGAACGCGCATGGCTATATCAACCTCGAGGTCAAGATAGGAGACGCTATAACGCATAGCAGATTCCACATTGTCAAAGAGCTAGGTTACGACATGATATTGGGACACTTATGGGTACTCGACAACAAGGCAAAATTAGGTACATCTCCTCTACCAATGACAACGCCCGAAAGAATCTCCAACAAACCGTCCCACTTGCTGCTGCATCGACGAGTTACGAGGGAACCCGGACTCCAGGAGAAGACTTGTTGACGCTAACTCATGGATTCCAAACGCAAGTAAGCCTGGCCGAGCGATCTTCTCTACGACCAGTCATTTCTTCCCATATTCTATCATGGGGACTCGGCGTAATTACTGGCACAAGCACCGTCAAGAGATGTGAATGGGGTGCTGGGTCATTCAAACACTTTGCAAAAAACTTAGAAGAAGCCACCGAAACCGACGTAGCCAAGATTCAAACGGCTACACAACGCCTGAACCCATTTTCAATCGGAGATATAGTGATTAAGGTAAACTCGTTTCAAGTTGGGAAGATGACGGTAAAAATAGCTGCTCGAATTGGTTCTCCTGATGAAAGAGAAGACGAGCCGTATCTAGTGGAAGACGTTCTTTTTGGAGGATACTGCAAGCTCATCAACACAGACAAGCCGGAAGGCGTGATAGTCCACTCGCGATGGCTCAACCTTTCCCATCCCTAAAATGCTATACTTTTCCAACCACTCTCCCTTTAGTATTTCCTTCGACAGTTTCTCTTGATATATGTATTTACCCAAGATGAATACACCGTTTGTATTCTTCTCCGGAATTTCTTTTTCATTAAAAAAAAATACATCTCTTTCCGAATGGGTTTTCATGATCTCAGAGAAATACATCCAACTAACCCAAAACCTTTGAAAAATCCATTGGCCATCATATCACAACCAAAAATACCTTATTCAATTATTCAAAAAAAGGGGGGGAAAGTTAATTGGCGAAGAAGAAGGTAAAGATGAGTCTACAAAAAAAAAAAAAAAAAAAATCAAGACGACTAAGCAACAAACATGAACGATGAAAGGGAGAAACTAGTCATCGAAAGATGGAACACAAGTCCCCTCGGTCAAAGCTATTTTCAAGCACTTTCCCCAACAATCTCTCGGGCAGCAAAGATTCCATTCTATGGCATTAGTAGCAGCAACCTCAACATCTCATCCCGAAGCAACCTCAGCAGCAACATCGTCCATCTATTTTCCGGCACCCGCTTCAAAAACTGGTCCAGCATATGCCACCATGACGCCCCCAATGTCGCCGACGACATCCCCGACGCCAACTCCGAAAGATGCTTCATCCTTGTCAAGCGCATCGTCTTCCTCAAAGGTCTTCTCAGCGACCTCTCGAGGAAGATTTCTTGATTCATCTGCATCAGGATCGAGAATTATAACGCCATCCTGAACGAAGAAGTTACGTTGGATTTCCTCTAAAAATCCCACAGGCTCAGTTCTCCGTTGTTTCAACCTAGGAGCAGACCGATCCGCCCTAGCACTGGACCGAGAAAAAGTTTTGCTGCACTGGAGCTTCTCAACACACCAGGGTTCTTCACCACCTTCCCATTCCTCCTCCATGTTCACTGAACCCAAGAAAGTCCGAACATGCGCCCGCACTTCGCCGAGATAGATAGAAGGAAGGTTCTTGATAATTCCACCAATTTCATGGAACAGAGATTCGATTCTACCTAATGCCTCCTCATGAGAAGAAAACTGGTCTTCGCCGATTCCAAAGTTTTTCCCCGAAGAATTAAAGGTATGGCTGTCTCTAGAGGATCCCATCATACACTAACAGACGAACTATGCGAATGGAGGGTTCAAGATCATCTTTTATGTTCAGCAGAACGATGCAGTCCCGAAAAGGAAAGTTTTTATACTAGCCGTGAGTTAAGGCATGATATCCGATCCTAATTAAACTTCATCCCACCAGTTAATATAAAGGAAGCTTCATGCCTTGCTGTATTAGGGTTTGGTGAGAGAACGAGGAAGAACGTGTTTGAGACACGCTAGCTCATGTTTTGCTTTCCCTCCGCCAGCACTGAGATTCGGAAGCAAAACCGGTAACGTAACCTAAGCAGAAAGAGTAACGCTCCTTTTGTGGGCATAACACTCTCGGGTTTTTGAAGAGAAAAGAACTTCCTATTTGAGCCAAGTAAAGAAAAGAGGCAGCTGGGCCCTTGAAGGCAAATCACCAAGCTAACCGCACAACGTCTTGGTCCCACCACGCCACACCGTCCGTACACGCCTTGAAGACAAATCACCAAGCAAACCGCGCCTTGCCGTGGCCGTACCATGCCAAGCCGTCCACTCCATTACCGCAGGCCCTATCATGCCAGGTTGTCCATGCCATGGCTTGCCACGCCGAGACCAACAACTCGTGAAGCCAGCATCATGATGTTCCCTAAACCAGCCAAGACGATGAGTAGCCAGATTAAGTCGACGTCCCTCACCTCATCGCTTCACGGTCTACACAAATAAAATCTAGGCAAGGCTGCCAAACGCGGGATCATGAACTCTCCTTACCACAAACAGCAACCGTGTCAAGCCATTCACCAATCTTGCCTTTCCAAGACCGCACCCGCTTTGCCTCGATGATGTACGGCCATACCAAGCCAGCAACTTTCATCTCACCACTCCACAGTCTGCATCCCCAGTACAACTTACGCAGGGCCGCCAACACCGGAAGCAAGAACTCTCTTCACCCCTCAAAAAGGTTAGTCGGATTTTCCTAACCATCTTTGCAATGATTTACATCTTGATTCCGTCCTTGTCTGTCACCATCATATGCTTACCTCGCAACAAGGCACCTGTTCCGAGCTAGCGAGGGGGACTTAATGTTGATGGTGGTTTTTAGCTTAGGGGTAAAATCGTAAAACCCTAGTCAGACAGTGACTTCACAGAACTTGAGTAATAATGTCCAAACCAAGCATATTTATTGAACCCTTTAATTTGTCTGCGAGAAAATTACCAGGGTACCTTTTTTTAATGTTGATTAGGGTTTCGACAGGCCATAAACCCTAATTCTCACACCGCATGTTCCAATGGCTAACCATGCCATCCACACCTACCGCGCCAAAGCATGCCAACCATGCTAGCCGCATCCTTGTGCCAATGGATAACCATGCCAGCCACACCTACCGCGCCAAAGCATGCCAACCATGCTAGTTGCATCCTTGTGCCAATGGCAAACCATTCCAGCCACACCTACCACGCCAAGGCATGCCAACCATGCTAGCCGCATCCCTGTGCCAATGGCAAACCATGCCAGCCGCACCTACCGCACCAAGGCATGCCAACCATGCTAGTCGCACCCCAGTGCCAATGGCAAACCATGCCAGCCACCGCGCCAAAGCATGCCAACCATGCTAGCCGCACCCCAGTGCCAATGGCAAACCATGCCAGCCACACCTACCGCGCCTTGCCATGGCCCCATGCCAACCTAGTCGTGCCACCTTGCTGGCCTACCCTACGCGACTACCAAAAACGAAGGCGTCCGACAATCAACGGTCGCCCTTCAATCCCAGGAGCAAATCCTAGCCGTCCGAGGTTACCAAACGACCTTTGGCCCAAAACCCTAGCTTGGTCACGAACCTAGCTAAGCTAGCCACGCCATGCACCCATGGAAAACCCTTGGCCCCACATGCCAAGCCAAACCGCACCTAGCCAAGCTAGCCACGCCATGCGCCCATGGAAAACCCTTGGCCCCACATGCCAAGCCAAACCGCACCTTGCCAAGCTAGTCATCCCATGCGCCCATGGCAAACCCTTGGCCCCACATGCCAAGCCAAACCTAGCCAAGCTAGCCACGCCATGCGTCCATGGCAAACCCTTGGCCCCACATGCCAAGCCAAATCGCACCTAACCATGCTAGCCGCACCATGTGCCAACGGCTTGCCAAACCCTTGGCCCCACATGCCAAGCCAAGCCACACCTTGCCTTGGCACCTAGCCATGCTAGCCGCACCATGTGCCAACGGCTTGCCAAACCCTTGGCCCCACATGCCAATCCAAGCCACACCATTCCTTGGCACCTAGCCATGTTAGCCGCACCATGTGCCAACGGCTTGCCAACCCTTGGCCCCACATGCCAAGCCAAACCGCACCTAGCCATGCTAGCCGCACCATGTGCCAACGGCTTGCCAAACCCTTGGCCCCACATGCCAAGCCAAATCGCACCTAGCTATGCTAGCCGCACCATGTGCCAACGGCTTGCCAAACCCTTGGCCCCACATGCCAAGCCAAGCCACACCTTGCCTTGGCACCTAACCATGCTAGCCGCACCATGTGCCAACGGCTTGCCAAACCCTTGGCCCCACATGCCAAGCCAAGCCACACCTTGCCTTGGCACCTAGCCATGCTAGCCGAACCATGTGCCAACGGCTTGCCAAACCCTTGGCCCCACATGCCAATCCAAGCCACACCTTGCCTTGGCACCTAGCCATGTTAGCCGCACCATGTGCCAACGGCTTGCCAAACCCTTGGCCCACATGCCAAGCTAAACCGCACCTAGCCATGCTAGCCGCACCATGTGCCAACGGCTTGCCAAACCCTTGGCCCCACATGCCAAGCCAAATATCACCTAGCTATGCTAGCCGCACCATGTGCCAACGGCTTGCCAAACCCTTGGTCCCACATGCCAAGCCAAGCCACACCTTGCCTTGGCACCTAGCCATGCTAGCCGCACCATGTGCCAACGGCTTGCCAAACCCTTGGCCCCACATGCCAAGCCAAGCCACACCTTGCCTTGGCACCTAGCCATGCTAGCCGCACCATGTGCCAACGGCTTGCCAAACCCTTGGCCCCACATGCCAAATGCACCTAGCCGCGCCACCATGATGGCCTTCCCTACGCGGCTACCAAAACGATGGCGTGCGACAATCGACGGTCCCCCTTCAATCCCAGGAGCGAATCCTAGCCCTCCAAGGTTACCAGACGACGCATGGTAAAGTTTAGCCCGAAAACCTAAGTTTGGCCACGCCAAACCACGCCATGCCAACGGCATGCCAACCTAGTCGCGCCTCCATGCCACGCAAATAGCATGCCAACCTAGCCGCGCCACCATGCCATGCCAATGGCATGCTAACCTAGCTGCGCCACCATGCTGGCCTTCCCTATGCGGCCACCAACGAACGAAAGCGTGCAAAGTTCAACAGCTACCTTTCCTCTTAAGATACAAAATCTCGACCTTCGAAGGTCACCAAGCTACCAAGTCTCCCGAGCTCGACTTGCCAGGCAACAACCCTATGCTACATGTTTTCCACAAAAACATTCGAGACATCAACAAATATCACAAACTGGGGGATCCTATTTGGGTATTGGTTTGGCGGTTTACAGCGTGCGACGTACACTACGCCCGTCATAAGGAAGTGTCATAAGGGTGAGGCGGTTAGTAAATACAGGGAGTTAAAAGTGAAACGTTCATGGGACATCAATTCCATACGTTAATGTTTTTATGGAACATCAATTCCATGCGTTAACGATTTTATGGAACATCAAATTCCATGCATACGGTTACCACCTCCTCCCATTTACTTACCCATTTTTCCATTCCTTAATGAGACCAAGGTACGTTTCACTTCGACTTGTATAAATAGGTCTTACCTATTTCCATAGAACAACAAGTTCATTGGGGAATACACAACACTCAGAAAATACTTTCTAGCTTACCATTTGTTAGCCTTCCCACTTTTCTGATACAAGTCGTAGTAACACAACTACTCTTCCAGAATCAACTATTCTGGTCTCATCATTTTCCTTGCTTCCCTCCCAAAAACCAACCCATTCTCCTTCACTTTGTGACCTAAGCAAGTCTGGAACGGCCATTTCTTAGTTTAGGCCGGACTTGTACAGATTGATCTCTCGAATCTAAATTACTCCCTTGCAGTACATTGTTTAGGGTTTAAATTGTTTCTCACCCGTACACCCAAAATTACCGAAATCAGCAGAAACCATTTTCACCTACAAACACCATGTTACGCTTTACCCCATGTCATCTACCAACACACGGTTTTAAGGTTTTCCTGGAATGTTTGCATCACTTGCAATCATAATCAAAACAATCCATTCCTAAACATTTCGTTCCAAAAAGAATAATCCAAAATCGTCAAGGTAACATTTATCTATCAACCCAAGAAAACCAGAATATCAAAAACCATAAACTAGGCGTCTCATTTGCCTTTCAAAAAAAAAAAAAAAAAACCTAAGATAAGAGGTTCAAAAGACAGAAATGTATTCAAGGAAAGTTTTTCAGCAGCGGCTTGCTCCTCTTAGCAAAGGCCTCCTTTGTACTCTAGAGAGCCGCCCTCTTCAACTTCAGCTGCCTGTACAACTTCTTGAATTCCGCTTCCTGCTTGTTCTCTATGTCTGTGGAAGGACCTTCGACTGCTTCAACCAGCGACTTTTCAACCTCAGAGAAGCCTTTAACGAACCAAGGAACATTGAATTCGAAGCCCACGCATATGTCACGATGGAACCTCCATCTTGAGATTACATCCTCAGAAACCGTATGACCAGTCAAATTGCACATATCGTCAATCGAAGACAAAGCTTCCTCCACCCGCTTAACCAGCGCAAATCGACTAGTAATTTGTTTGGTTGTGGCAATATGTCCATAGTTCTCCCATATTTTGGTGTACAACGCCGCATGTTTAACTGGAACGCTAAAACCCCCAACCAACACGTGACCCGGATAAGGAACCGGATAGGGAGGAACAAAAGTGGCGCCTGTGAATGCATCAGTAACCGGCAAAGGATTCCTGACTACAATCGCGCCAGCTGTCCCTGGAGTATTCTCTACCACTCGAGTCATAACAAGGCCTACATGATGATGAACTTCATGCCCAAATCACCGGCCGACACGGTTTCCGCGATTGAAGGAATGGCTACGCCTTCACCTTGACGGGTTTCTACTTCAAGGCCGTTCCCAGGAACGGTTTCCTCCTAGAATATCAATATTTGGTTTTGCTTCAAAAAAAAAAAGAGGAGAGAAGAAAGAAATAAGGAAGAAGAAGAACATGGAGAAGACTCACTGATTCGCTTTCAGACTGACTCGAGGAGGATCCAGCACTGTTGTCGGAAGATCTACTCTCGTCATCGCCAGACTCTGAACCTTCATCCTTTTCGGATTCCCCATCACCATGGATAGGTTCGGCACCGCCACCCTATGTCTCGAAAAACGATGTTTTCTGACTACTTGCAAGTTTGGCAAAGGCGTTCACGCTGCTGAAACCCCGGGCAAGATACAAAGACGCATTTCTCAGAAAAGAAACGAGGACATAAAAAAATCTAGATAAAGTCAAGAGGAAAATCATGTGTACCCGCATGTTGGATGAACTAAAAGTCGGTAGAGCTGCGGAATCTGACTGGAAACCGCCTGCACGATTTTTGGACCTTCGCTCCTTCGCTTGGGGACTGTCCGCGTCTGGACCCACAGATTTTCTTTTAGTTAAAGAAGTATCCCTCAACAACGGATGCTTTGCTAAAATCACGGCAGAAGGCCTACCACGGGTGTTCTCCACTACGAACTTCACAAATTCCTGGATGGCAAGGAATTCACTCTGCCAAAATGCGTTATACTTGGAGGTGGTCGAAGGATCTCGTTCCTAAAGCAAGAAAGGGAGACTTTTGCCCGGCGCGAGAATACTATCATCAAGAACGGTCGGTGATAAGTCCTCTGGAGCTGCCAGCTGACGCACTAGAGGGACCCCTTGGTCGAAACCCATATGCCGAGCTGCCCGATCAATATTATAATAGACTGCCTGACAAGATCCTCGAAAGAAGGGCGGTATATAACCAGACGTGCAAATTCGCATGAATACAATCTCGCCAACGCCCAGATTCCCTTCGTCAGAAAGCAAAGCCGTGTTTGGAGCAGAAGCAAAAGTATTAACCTGGATTATGGATGTACACACTGGGGCACATGGACAAAAAGTAGCGGCGCTCGAATTATCAAGGAAGTCAACCAGGTTGGAGCCAGCTCTTGGGCGCCTATTTGACCAACAAAGTATTCTCGAACCACACCAAGATGCGGGAAGTGAAATCAACGGTTTAGGAGCGTATCTTTCAAAATGCTCCCATAGCCATGCCTGGAGAAAAGCAACATGAACATACGAATCCACTTTCATGTAACCATTTGAAGCACGCATGTCCACAACCAAATGATCCAAGTGTGTGTACAGATAATCGAGAAACGGGCCGCCAATGGGAAGAATGACTCCTTTCGCCAGTCTTATAGCAAAATTGATGAGTTCCAGCCTTATCTCCTTCTTACCAAAGCCGTCATCGAAAATATCTCGGGATAACCAAAGAGCCAAGAATGCCGCGACATGGATTGTATTATTATTCTGATCTGGTACCAGCTCATCAGGAAACCATTGAGACATCCACCAGGCATAGAAACACTTTGTCTCGTTCTCCTTTCGGACAAACCCTTTCGACTTCGCAACCAGGGCAGTACGCATTTTTTCCTCATCACCAGATAGCTTGATGTTAAGGTTTCCTGTCATGGGAAGATTCAGCAGGATAGCCACACTTTCTAAGGATATGGTCAGTTCTCCCCACCTGTATATGGTCGTGTGAGTGTCTGGACACCACCTGGAGATGAAAGCAACCAAACCCGGGATGTCTTTCCTAATTTTAAATGATGCGGAAGCCGCGATGGCATCAATGATTTGCGCCTTGGTCAAACTAGCTCTTACACACTCCTGACTTATCATGAATTGCATCCATTTATCAAACGAACACAATGGACTCACTGCGGTTTTGAAAATCAATAAGAGAGGCGAAATATTCTTTCCTCTGAAGACAAAACCGTATTACATTTCCGGGCGGAACCGACCGATCCCCTCCCTCACTCTCCATATCGGTCAAAAGAAGCGACACATGCTTAAGAGGACTCCTCCTGGCAGAGACTATCGTGAAGAACTCATCATATACGTTTGGCTTGGAATTGCCAACATCTTTCGGTACGGCAGAACTTTTCTCAAGTGACATCATAATGAATACTCTCCCACGCTACTTTCACCTTCCAAACAACTACAATGGAACAATACGAAGAGAAATTATTACGGAAAGTGCACGGAAATTATTTTTCCACCCAAGACGCAAGCCAGTTTGTTTCAAGGCCGTACCCTGCAGCATAAAATTCTTGTCCGACCGAAGAGGTGCGCCCCACCATGGGAACCATGCACACGGCCACACCAAACAAGGAGTAAACCCTAAAAACTAGGTTTTCGTGGGAAAGGGATGGCAATTACTATCGCGAGCTTACTTCGCACAGTGAGTTGAGGCGGTCAACATTACTATGGTATTCATGCCTAAGTACTACTACAAGCTCGTGCAAAACATACATACGGCTAGGATTCACACCAACATTTTCTTCAAGGTCATGAAAAGGTACCCCTACAACTAAGGTTTACACCAAAACAAAAGAAAAGAGAAAACAAGTTAAAGAAAAAGTATTGGAAGGCATACCTGGGATTTGCTTGTCCGCTTTGCTTTACTGCTACCACACGGCTGGGATAAAAAAAAATATAGGCGTGAAACGAAAGAGAAGCCGGCCCTCCTTTTATATATACATGGTACGTGGGAGTTTGAACAAGGAAAGGATTTCCTATTTTGAGCCAAGAAAGGAAAAGAAGAAACCGTTCCCGCAAAGACCAATTTCCACGCCCAAGACCGCTCACGCCATGCCTTGGCCCCACACGCTAAGCCATCCGCTCCATTTGCCGCGGCCCCACCACGCCTAGTCGTACGTGTACACCTAGCCTTGCCATGGCCGCACCATGCCAGGCCGCTCGCTCCATTATCACGACCCTATCATGCCAAGTCATCCACGCGCGCTTTGCCTCTCCAAGCTGTCCGAGCCGTGAATCAGCCAATACCAACAAATTTTCCTAAGACCACGCCACCTCTTGGCCCCACGTGCCAAGCCGTCCACTATGCTTTGCCTTCCAAGACCGCGCCCGTTTTGCCTCGGTGATGTACGGCCAGACCAAGCCAGCAACTTTCGTCTCACCACTCCACAGTCTGCATCCCCAGTACAACTTACGTAGGGCCGCCAACACCGGAAGCAAGAACTCTCTTCACCCCTCAAAAAGGTTAGTCGGATTTTCCTGACCATCTTTGCAATGATTTACATCTTGATTCCGTCCTTGTCTGTCACCATCATATGCTTACCTCGCAACAAGGCACCTGTTCCGAGCTAAGCATGGGACTTAATGTTGATGGTGGTTTTTAGCTTAGGGGTAAAATCGTAAAACCCTAGTCAGACAGTGACGTCACAGAACTTGAGTAATAATGTCCAAACCAAGCACATTTATTGAACCCTTTAATTTGTCTGCGAGAAAATTACCAGGGTACCTTTTTTTAATGCTGATTAGGGTTTCGACAGACCAAACCCTAATTCTCACGCCGCATGTGCCAATGGCTAACCATGCCAGCCACACCTACCGCGCCAAAGCATACCAACAATGCTAGCTGCACCCCTGTGCCAATGGCTAACCATGCCAGCCACACCTACCGCGCCAAGGCATGCCAACCATGCTAGCCACACCCCTGTGCCAATGGCAAACCATGCCAGCCACACCTACCGCGCCAAGGCATGCCAACCATGCTAGCCGCACCCCAGTTCCAATGACAAACCATGCCAGCCACACCTATCGCGCCATGCCAAACGCACCTTGCCATGGCCCCATGCCAACCTAGTCGCGCCACCTTGCTGACCTTCCCTACGCGGCTACCAAAACGAAGGCGTGCGACAATCAACGGTCGCCCTTCAATCCCAGGAGAAAATCCTAGCCGTTCGAGGTTACCAAACGACCTTTGGCCCAAAACCCTAGCTTGGTCACGAACCTAGCCAAGCCAGCCACGCCATGCGACCATGGCAAACCCTTGGCCCCACATGCCAAGCCAAACCGCACCTAGCCAAGCTAGCCACGACATGCGCCCATGGCAAACCCTTGGCCCCACATGCCAAGCCAAACCGCACCTAGCCAAGCTAGCCACGCCATGCGCCCATGGCAAACCCTTGGCCCCACATGCCAAGCCAAACCGCACCTAGCCAAGCTAGCCACGCCATGCGCCCATGGCAAACCCTTGGCCCCACATGCCAAGCCAAACCGCACCTAGCCAAGCTAGCAACACCATGCGCACATGGCAAACCCTTGGCCCCACATGCCAAGCCAAACCGCACCTAGCCAAGCTAGCTACGCCATGCGCCCATGGCAAACCCTTGGCCCCACATGCCAAGCCAAACCGCACCTAGCCAAGCTAGCCACACCATGCGCCCATGGCAAACCCTTGGCCCCACATTCCAAGCCAAACGGCACCTAGCCAAGCTAGCCACACCATGCGCCCATGACAAACCCTTGGCCCCACATGCCAAGCCAAACCGCACCTAGCCAAGCTAGCCACGCCATGCGCCCATGGTAAACCCTTGGCCCCACATCCCAAGCCAAACACGCCTTGCCTTGGCCCTAGCCAAGCTAGCCGCACCATGTGCCCATGGCAAACCCTTGGCCCCGCCATTCCAAGCCAAACCACACCCTGCCTTGGCCCTAACCAACATAGCCGCGCCACCATGCTGGCTTTCGCTACACGGATACCCAAGCGAAGGCGTGCAACAATCAACGGTTGCCCTTCAATCCCAGGAGCAAATCCTAGCCATCCAAGGTTACCAGACAACGCATGATAACCTTTGGCCTGAAAACCTAAGTTTGGCCACGGCAAACCATTCCATGCCAACGACATGCCAACCTATCCGCGCCACCATGCTGGCCTTCCCTACGCGGCTACCAAAACGAAAGCGTGCAACGATCAACGGCTATCTTTCCTCTTGAGATGCAAAATCTCGACCGTCGAAGGTCACCAAGCTAGCAAGTCTCCCAAGTACGACTTTCCAGGCAAGAACAACATGCTACGTGTTTTCCACAAAAACATTCGAGACATCAACACATATCACAAACTGGGGGATCCTCTTTGGGTATTGGTTTGGCGGTTTACAGCGTGCGGCTACACTACGCCCTTCATAAGGAAGTGTCATAAGTGTGAGGCGGTTAGTAAATACAGGGAGTTAATGGTTAAACGCTCTTGGGACATCAATTCCATGCGTTAACAGTTTTATGGAACATCAATTCCATACGTTAACGGTTTTATGGAACATCAATTCCATGCGTTAACGGTTACCACCTCCTCCCATTTACTTACCTATTATTCCATTCCTTAATAAGACCAGAGTACGTTTCACTTCGACTTGTATAAATAGGTCTTACCTATTTCCACCGAACGACATGGTTCATTCGGGAATACACAACACTCAGAAAATACTTGCTAGCTTACCATTTGTTAGCCTTCCCAATTTTCTGATACAAGTCGTAGTAACAAAACTACTCTTCCAGAATCAACTATTGTAGTCTCATCACTTTCCTTGCTTCCCTCCCCAAAACCAACCCATTCTCCTTCACTTTGTGACCGAAGCAAGTCTGGAACGGCCATTTCTTGGTTTAGGCCGGACTTGTACAGATTGATCTCTCGAATCTAAAGTACTCCCTTGCAGTACATTGTTTAGGGTTTAAATTTTTTCTCACCCGTACACCCAAAATTACCGAAATCAGCAGAAACCATTTTCACCTACAAACAATAACATATCTAAAAATCCGCGCCTTGGAATTTTACAAATTTTATATCGTTGGAAATCTTTTCAAGAGAGCTACCCAACGAGTACAAACAAGAATATCAAATTTTTGTTTTTCACGAAAAAATCGGAGGTGATCATCATTTAGACAAAATTTTCGAAAACTTGATAGATAACTATTATGCAGCCACCAAAAAAGATGCGTAACACATTCTGCGGACGCATAACGAATTATGCAACTATTTTCTCCACTGCATAACAAATTATGCATTTGGATAACAAAGTTATGCATCTATAACAAGTTATGTAACCATTGTTTTGGTTGATTTTAGTGCGTCCATAAAAAAATTGATGCATAATGCAGTATGCATCCCATATTTACGGATGCATATCAGGTTATGCATCTATTTTCTCGATGCATAAAAGATTGTGCAACAATTTTCTCGATGCACAATGCATTATGCAGTCATATTTTCGGATGCATAACATGTTATGCATCCATTTTCACGACTGCATAACATGTTATGTAGATATTATTGTAGGTGCATGACAAGTTATGCAGCCTTATTTTTTGTTGGTTTCAATACTAAGAAAAAAGTAGCTGCATAACGTGTTATGCAACCGTTTTCTGGACTGCATAACAAGTTATGCAAAAAAAAAAAGCTGCAGAACATGTTATGCAACCAATTTCGAGAATGCATAACAAGTTATGCAACAAATTTTGTAGATGCATAACCTGTTATGCATCACTATTCACACCTCCATTTTCGCAATACTGCACACAATACATCCAACCAACACCAGTTGCACACTGCATCACCACCAACGAACTGCAACCATGACCCTGTAACCTCAACACAACATCAACCTGGCCAGAGCTACCTTTCATTTTAAATACTTGACATCTTTGTCTTTGAAATACTACCATCAAAACTGTCATGACCCTCACCGCAACTCCCATTCTCTCTTTCTCTGAACTTCTAACCCTGCAGAGCATACATTCACAGCCAAACGCGCAAACACCATTTCTATCTCAGGCACTCAACTGTAGCTGCTCCTTGGATCAATTCCTGCACTTCTAACCACCACCTACAATGCCATTACTAGTACCATCTGTAGGTGTATCCATTCAAGCTTTCCTGTAGTCTCAGCAGCAACACTACTCTGCACATAACACCTCCAATGCATTCTCTTCATTCCACAAAAACCCATTTCAGCACTGCCAACACCATTCTTCAACTTCTTGAATCTTGCAATCTACCATCTTTGTAATTGTAGCTCTTCAACACCCACACAAACCATCAACACCTCATTTAAGCATTCATCCACTTCACACAAGCCATTACAGAACCATTATCTTTCTTGTTCTTCGAACTCTTAACATCTATAGCAGACAACGTATTTCAGTCCCAATTTTTTCATGCTTCATGATTACCACCAGCAGAACCCATAACTTTTCATCCCAATACCAGCAACGTCATCTCTCTTAGTTCAATCTAACCATGTTCAGTTCAATAGCTACAGCTTCATGAATCATCCTCAGACTTCTTCTCGATCTGTTCTCAGCCACCAGATTCACTATCACCACACAACTCTGTCTAAATCAAGTTCTGGAAAGCAGACTCAAGTCCCAGCTGCAACCACCATTAATCCTTCCTTTTGAATTGAACCCATCTTCTCAAATTCCTTCTACTTTGATTGAAACCGAAATTCAGCACAGGCCCATCACAATTTCAAACACGAACCCATTCATTCACCATCTTCCATTGCAGAATCGTTCAACAATCCTTCACAGAAATCACCAAAACCCATTTTCCAGCAACATCGGTCTCAAACTCTAGATGCAGCAACAGAGAGGAGATTCATCACAAATATTAACAACATCTCCATCTTCCAGTTCCAACTCGATTTCTTCCATCTCAAATCATCAATTCCACATTTTCTGATGATCTCTCTTCTCTGAATTCCATGGCCGCCATCTCAGTGTATCTCTTTCTCAATTTTCAAACAAATAAATAAATGAGAAACTATGGGTGTTGGAGTAATTTTTTCCCAAAAATTGGGTGCGCGCGTGAAGTTTTACGCCCGTGGGTTTCATAGTGGAGAAATCTGACAAAATGGGTCTTACAGTAGTTTTCACTTCTGTAATTTGAATTGGGCCCATGAATTGGTGGGTCCTAACTCCCATTCCATGTAACTGTAATCTTAACAAACTCTTGCATATGTGAGGCTCCGTTGTGACATTTATTGGTTGCATGAGTCACCGAGTGCTAACCGGGGGTAATTCAGAGAAACATGTATGTAGGTCACAGACATGCATGAGATGCAAGATGCCAGTGCTGCTATTTTCATAGACCCTTCCTGTAATCAGATAATAGTCTCAAAAACTATACATACCAAACCAAATGGCTGAGTAACTTGAGACTTGAGACGTCCAAACATTTCGGTAAAGATTAAAGAGTGCCGGTGCCCATAAAAATAAAGTATGTCTTGGGAAGCATTTAATATACATGAAGAGGTACACAGTAAAGTTTAGCAGGTTTTTTAAGGTCTCCAAGAATTCTTCTTTGTACTTGAAAAGAGCAACTCATGAACACTAGCACTCCACAAGTAGTTCGAGAGTTGAGAATCTTGAGAGTTGAGAAGACTAGCAGATCACAGATACTCCTGTTGGCTGTACCCAACCACCACCAACACCAATGGAATTAAAACTTGGATTGGATACAATCACAGTTAAGCAAATCCCATACATGGAATATGGTCCAGCACCCAACACAACACACTACTTAGCTGTTTCTAGTCAGAGATTGAATACGGACTATAAAATATTATTACACCATTCTATCTCTTTCTTACACCACCACATCCCCAAGTATATATCTTCCTACTTCACCACTTCACCACTTCACCACCTTAGTTTGTCTCTTGTCTAAGTAGATATTTTAAGCAAAAACATCTCCACATTTACTTTGTACTCTTTGTAACTCATTTCCTAAACATTGTTTCAGTTCCTCTTCTTTTATTATTCATGTTTTATCAATGGAAAATAACGGAATAAGAATTTTTCTATGAAGTGAGGAAGTTAAAGAGTGTGATTAATATTTACTATTTTGGTCATGGCAGAATTTTTAGTTACTAAACTTTGCTTAGCAGCGTTATTCTTATTCTTCATCATCAACTGTGTTTCTTGTGCTGCATTTGTTCAGCCAAAAGCTCAGGCACACCCTCACCCAAAAATCTTACCAAAACCTCTACCAAAATCAAACTTACTAAGTTGTGATTCAAAATCCCCCCAAGCATCTGGTTACCATTGCAATGCCCCTGCATCAGTGCAAGAGCATTGTTCTACATTTGCACTATTTCGCGCCAATTCTCATTACTCTTCTCTTCACAATCTCACTTTTTACTTAAGTCTTAATCGGAAAGTTCTTGACAGTGCAAATGGTTTCACTCCGAAAAACGATTTGCTTGTAAAAGATCAAGCTATTTTGATCCCAATTGAATGCAAGTGCAATGGTAGTTTCTTTCAGTCAGATGTTACTAAAACAACCATCAAGAAAGATGGCTTTTATGAAATTGCTGAATCTTTGGAAGGTTTAACAACTTGTAAAGCTATCCAAGAGAAGAACAAAGGTATATCTCCACGGGATCTTAAAGAGAAACTCCGGGTATTGGTTCCATTACGATGTGCTTGTCCAACTCAATTGGAGCTAAAACAGAAAACAGCAATGTTACTTTCTTATCCTGTAGCAGTTGGAGACACAATTCAAAATGTAGCCTCTAAATTCAAAGTAACCCCGGCAGCTATAATCTCTGCCAATAGCCGATCAGGTCCTTTCAAACCAACAAAACTTGAACCTCTTTCAACTCTTTTGATTCCACTTGCGAAGAAACCTGCAATCATACCTGGAATTGGGTTCTCAAAACCTCCCAAGTCGGCTAAGCTTAATGTTACTAACAAGCCATTTGTAAAGCCAGCAATGCAAAAGCCCAAGAAGAAGAAAAAGAAGAACATGGTCGGAGTTTATGCCGGAGTTGCTGTGGTTGGAATTGTAGCAATTATTGGAGTCGGTGCAGCAATATTCATAACTCAGTCGAAGAATCAGAAGTTGCAAGACTTGAGCAAGAGGAATGATGATGTTGAGCTTCACCACCTGAGTATCAGAACCAAGAGTGAAATAAAAACAGTTTCAGAATTCTCTCATGATCCTCTAGATGGGCCAATTATGGATGTTACACCTCACAAAATGGGGGTAGGAACATACTCAACTGAAGAGCTACAAAGAGCTACTGATGATTTCCATCCGAGTAATCTAATTGAAGGATTCACCTTTCATGGTCGTCTCAGTGGGAAGAATTTGGCCATAAAAAGAACACAACCGGACGCAATCGCCAAGATGGAGTTTGGCCTCTTCCATGATGCATACCATCACCATCCTAATATACTTCGACTTCTTGGTACGTGTTTGATAGACGGTCCTGATTCATTTCTTGTTTTCGAGTATGCTAAAAATGGGTCCTTGAAAGATTGGCTTCATGGTGGATTAGCAATGAAAAGTCAATTCATTGCTTCATGCTACTGTTTCCTGACATGGAAACAGAGAATGAAAATCTGTCTAGATGTAGCTATGGGATTACGTTACATGCATCATGTTATGAATCCAAGCTATGTCCACCGCAACATTAAGAGTAGAAATATTCTTCTAGACGATGAATTCAATGCCAAAATCGGAAATTTCGGTATGTCTAGATGTGTTCAAGACGATGCAGACGACTCAAAATCTCTCCTAACTCATCCAGCAACATGGAGCAGAGGATACTTAGCTCCTGAGTACTTAAAACATGGAATAATTTCGTCAAGCATTGACATTTTTGCGTATGGGGTTGTTTTACTCGAGGTTTTATCAGGCAAAACACCTGCAACAAGAGCTGATGATAAGGGAGAAGGAAGTATTCTACTTTCGAATAAGATTAAAAGCATCTTAGCGTCGAGTAATTGCAATAATGAACTTAAGGATTGGATGGATCATGCAATGGGAGATGCTTATTCATTTGATACTGCACTTACTTTAGCAAAATTAGCTAGAGAGTGTGTTGAAGATGAACCAGCTTTAAGACCTACTGCAAAAGAAATTGTTGATAAGTTATCACGGCTAGTCGATGAATTACCCGATGGGGATCAAATTTCAAGCAGTGGAAGTTCTTCTAAATCTCAAGTTAAGGTACGTTCAAATGATCACGCCTAGGATAAAGTTAGCTTTAGTTTACTCTCAGTATCAAAGTTGTAGGGGAGGTTTCTTCTTCGTAATAAGAATGATTTTACTTGTAATGTTTATAGTATTTGTGTTAATTAAGCTAAATTAGGGTGTCATTTCTAAAACATGGGGTTTCTTGGTTTTCTTCTCTGTGTATGTATATATATTACATATCTCTAATATATATGTTTGTAATCAAGAGACTTAAAGATTGAGACACCGTTTTCAGTACTTTTGTACAATAAGATTGTCATTGTTGTGTTGGTGTTATGCTTTTCATTAAGTGAATTTTCAGTTTAAACTGCAAGGGCCAACTGTAAAGAGTGAATTGCTTGTCTGTGGATTAGACATGGCACAACCAAAAATAAGTTGTTGTACTGGAAATTAGAGACTAGATCACATATGCATAGGGGCACAGTGACACTATTACCCAGGATCTTTAGGATCTCTGGCTAACCTTAGGCCACCAATTTTTCATGGACTAATAAAAATGTAATTGGCGACTATGAGCCAATTAAGCTATCAATCTATCCATACTGCAGTCTATAGTCGAAATCTTGATTTTACTTCCATACTACTCTTGCTTCAATGATCAATATTGGCACAGTATTGTAATTTGGAACTTGGTCTATGTATAAGCTGGCCGATGAATTTTCCACACCTTATTGCCACATTTGTGTTTTACGATTAATCTAATGCTGTACAGCTATAAAATACTATTCCAGCTAGTCTTTCTACTGCTTTGTTTCGTGTTTTTGATTTTTCAGAAGAAATAGGAGTTTCAACTCTTGGCTGCGAATCTAAATCCCTGCAAGAGTTTAGCTTAATTAAGCTATTTATCTGTAAGGAACTTACTTTTCTGGCTCTAACAGTAAAATGGATGGTTTATAGAGGAAACTTGAATAGCATTTATCCACAAATGATGTTATTTTCTACCGCCGAATTTTGCTCTTGGTTCTTCCTCCATGGAATGGAAGCTCCAAAGGTTTTACAAACATTGTACTCCCTCCGTTCCAATTTACTTGCTTTTTTAGGGTTTTTTTTTGTGTTCCAAATTAGATGATAGTTTTAGTATTTTTCCCCAATTCTCATTAATTTACCCTTGCTTTGGAATCACACCAGAGAATTAATACTCAATCTTGTAATATTTGGTAGTACATCCCAAGTAAATTGTTATGGGATTAATAACTTTCCTAGAATCTAGAAACACAAAACTAGGCTATTTAACTCTTTAAGTAGGAATTAATATGGGTATTATTGGAAAGATTTTACTCTCTCTGATATTTGTTAATCTCCGTGAAAAACTCTACAACGTCAAGTAAATCGGAACGGAGGGAGTAGAACTTTTTATTTCTTTCATAAATGCTTTCAAATTTGGTCACCTACGAGATTGGTGATTCGGAAACGTTTAGAGTGGTCTTGGAAATTTCCGTTCATCCTGTTGTGTACAGTTGTGTTAGCTGCCATTGAAAATTCGTAAGTCGTAACTGCCGTAATTCGCACAAAGACGCGAGTTTTCTTTCAGGAAAAAAGGTTGTATTTTAAGAGGGGGAAAAAAGTACACTGACAAGCTACAAGTCATACATCATTACAAAACACTAGTCTAAACATTTTCCCTTCATAGAGGATTCGCTTCTAAGAGAAGAGAAGCATACATATCAACAAAACCTCAGGCATATTTTAAAAACAAAGTTTACATGTATGAAGCATATCACAACATCATAACCTTAAATTCATCAAAGTTAAGTTCACCATCGCCATTAAGATCAAACTGACTAATCATAACCCTACATTCTTCAATGCTCTTCGATTCACCAAGTTGATTAAGCATTTTTCTCAGACTCTTGGGTGTAATACATTCATACCCATCCATTAAATACATCTCAAAAGCTTCTTTCAACTCTATTATCATCTTCTCTTCTTCCTCTGATCCATCCATTAACTTTACAAAATCATCTGAACCTAAACATCCATCTCCGTCTATACCCAATAACTTCACTATCTCGTCCACCTCAACCATTTCGCCCCTTACTGCCGCGATATATCTTCGCAACTCCACGAACGAAATCATGCCATCTCCATCTTCGTCTAAGTAAACAAATACTCGTTCGATAACATCTTTATGTTTCATGTTGCGAGTAATGTCAGAATATTCTTTTCCAAAACAAAAAGAAACGGCTGAAAATACTAAGGTTTTGGCTTATAAGGATTTGCTAAGGATGTGATATATGCTTTTGGGTTTGAGCATTGAGCTCCTCTATATTTATATAGCTTAGATGTCAACGTCATGTATTATGGAAGAGTATTCGTTGATGAAATATCATGGTAATTCTCAGAAGAAAAGAAATTAAGAATCAATGAAATTTCAATTTTTTCCACTAATTTCCTTCTGTATTATTCCCTTGAAAAGTAAAACGAAGCGACTCAGAAGTCCAGGATGGAACGGAAAATACCTTCTAAATTCAAACAAAACTGATAGTAACACGGTCAAGGTTCACAACCACAAGTAAAAATGAAAAATCAACTAAGAGTTTATAGCCATTGGGTTCAATAGGTAAGGTCGATTGTGATGGCCACATCTCAAAGTAGTACTTTGCAACGTTAATCAAAATGAGGGACATTTGCAACCAACGCTTTTTAAAAGGCTGGAGAGTGGAGAGGGTTATGGATAATTTCCAGATTTTTTTTTTCTCTATAAGCAAAGGCTTTCAAAAAGGCTAATGATCCCCCTCAACAATTGGCAGACCAGTATATAGTAGAATTGTTTGTTTTGGCCCAAAGGGAAAGTTCATGAGCCACAGAATTGCAAGTACGTGGTTGAAAGATAAATAGACAGGCTACAAAACTAGAAGAGAAAAACTGGATATCCTTAAAGATAGCATCCGTTCTAGAGTTTCCATCAAACAAGCCAGCCGAAAATTGATTGATCAGACAATGAGCATCACTCTCTATAATTAGATGGGTAAGCTTTTGCTCCACAGATTTTTTCAAGGCCTCCCAAATAGCTCTGGCTTCAGCTTCTTCGGAAGACTCTACTTGAAAAACTATCGAAGCACAAAAGGAGGCAGTGTTGGAGAAGTCCCTCATCACAAAGCCTGCACCATTATTACCAGAAAGTTCATCATAAGCTCCGTCAGTATTGCATTTTATCCAACCAGTTGGTGGGGGCATCCATTTGTCACATACACTAACAGGGGCCAAAGGGGAGACAATAGCACTAGTTTTCCTAGTTAATAACATGGCTTTAGCTCTCATCAGAACAACAATATAGTTTTCTTTGATATTTCGAAAAACCAGATTATTCCTACTTTGCTATAAAGACCAAAGAATAGCAACAAATAAGCGTTGATCTCCATCAGGGAGCTTAGAAACAGGATCAACTAACCAGAATAACATCCGATCAATAAAGGATTTACTATTAAAAACCTGAGTGTTGACACAGAAGGAGGATAAGAACCAAACACGACTAGCAAAGGGACAAAGAACTAAAGCATGCATAATCGATTCAGAAGGATCATTACATCTAGCACAATCAACAGAATGCATAGGCATTCTAGTATGAAGGACAGTTCTGGCAGTTAAAGCATTTATGGTAGCTTTCCAACAAAAAAACTTGAATTCTATAAGGCACATTAATTTTCCAAATGTGCTTCCAAAGAGCACTATAAGGGAAAGGCCTGAGCCCTCGAAGTCCCAAGTATGCAGATTTAGAGGTAAATCTAGCATTCTTTGAAAGATCCCAGACCCTCATGTCGGGAGTGCAAAACTGGCTTAAGGGAATAGTAACAATCTTCTTAGCAGAAGCATCATCAAAATGGGTGTTTAATCTATCAACATCCTAAGATCTGGTAATAGGATTAATAAAGTAAGAAACCTTTATAGTTGGATCTGGAGGCACCAAAGGGTTAGGGACAGCAGAACCTAAAGAAGGAATCCATTTGTCACACCAAGGTTCAATAAATTGATCATCTCCAACAATCCAAGTGATAAAAGGTTTAATAAGCTCTTTAATAGCATGACACTAGGCATTTAAGAAATCAGTTCTGGGAAAATATCTAGCTTTAAGGGTAGAAGCTAGCAGGCAATTAGGGTTTTCAATTATCCTCCAGGCATTCCTAGCAAGCATAGCAAGATTATTGAGTTCAGCTTTCCTGAAACCAAGACCTCCTTCAGACTTAGGAGAGCAAAGAATATTCCAACCCAAAAGATGAAGTTTTCAATGTTTGGGTCAAGGGTTTCCCCCCACCAAAATTTACAAATGTGAGAATCCATTTTTCTACAAAGGTGTTTGGGGATAAGGAAATCACCCATTTGATACAGAGGGATGGCCTGACCAATGTGCTTTATTAAGGTAGTTCTAGCAGCTTGGGAAAGAAGCTTATGAAGCCAGATAGAGATACTAGCATCAACAACTTGGAGAATACCCATATGGGTTTGGATTTTAGAAGCTTTAAAAGCTGTAGGAGTACCCCAGATATTTTTCTCCTAAATCCCTATTACTAATATCAAGGATACTAGAGAGCTGATGTTTGAGATGTTCTGGAATTATTTTACTAAACAGAATGCCAGACTTGTCAAAATTAATTTCTTGACCAGAGGCCAAGCAGTACTTTTGAAGGTACTCTTTGATAGTTTGGAAGTCTTCAATAGTAGCTTTAAAAAAAAGTAGGGAATCATCAGCAAATAGAAGGTGTGTCATGGCAGGAGCATTTTTACACACCTTTATGCCTTCAACCAAACCTTTCCTAGTAAGAACATCTATATAAGAGGACAAAGCCTCATAAAAAATAATGTAAAGATAAGGAGACATAGGGTCTCCTTGTCTTAAACATCGAAGATTTTCAAAGAAGTAGATCGATTAACGAAAGGACCCATCTGTAGATTATTAGCTAATCCTTTTTGAACCATATTCTCTGTTTCTTGAGATGGATCCTTTGCTTTTCCTTTAGTGTTGGCATGAGCAGTAATAGCATCAACTTGAGTTTCCTTCACTATTTCAGCTGGAGACATGATGGTATCTTAAATACCCAAATTGGTAGTAGGTAAAGAATGTTGAGACTCTGATTGTTTTGGCATCATTAACTTTGAGATAGCTGGGAGAACATATTTAGAGATTGAAGCGGCTGATTCTTGTATAAGCTTCTGTTTAGATTTCCAAGTTGGACAGTTAGCATCTTTGTGATCTAAAACACAACAATAAGTACATAGGTACTTAGGGACTTTATAGTACCTGCATTCAATTAGAAAGGGTTGATCTCTTCCTGAGGTGAAGAGTGGGATTCTAGTTGGCAAAGCTTTTTGAACAGACACTTTCACACAGACCTTAACATTTTTCTTTAAAGGATGATTTCCATAAGGTGGTTGAGCTTCTACTAATTCACCCAGCTTGAGATCTGAGTAAGTTTTTGAAGATCTTCGAATTCAGTGCATTGGGATGTTACACAAAATGAGCCAAAACAATTCCTCAACAAAAGAGACTTGATGATTTGCAGGCCAGCCATTTGGGTGGACGACTTTGAGGACCATTAAGTGCCCACATGCATACCAAGGTCTTTGAGTATTAACCCTATTGAAATCACTCTCTGCTAGAAACCTGATAAGAACTTTGTTTTTCAAACCATTGAAGGTAGTGACATAAGGTGTTTGAGCTAAAGTCCATTGGTTGCCGATATAATAACGGATAGAAGGGGTAGGGATAAGAGTTTCACAACAGATGTAGCCAACCATACACCATTTCCAACTATTATCATCTTCAGCTAAGATAATAGTTTTATCTATAAAGACTGGTTCAGTTAAAGAATAGGGTAGGGTAAGCTTTTCTGCCATTTGATTTGTAAGGTTTTGGATTTCAAGGTTCTCAGATGAAGTAGAAGCCTGAGGGGGAGAGGATTCCATATAGATTATAATAGTGATGATGAGGGTATAATTTTTATCAGAGAAAAGAGATTGGATAGAGATTAAAATATGAATATGAAAATAAAAGATTCTTCTATCAGTGCAAGGATAATGATAAGGTCCTATCAAACAAATGTGAAGATGCAGCCAGACTATGTCATCAAAAGCAGACTGATCCTTAAAATGGAAATTCTGAGAGAGTTGAAAGTAGTCTGGAAAGTGTGGGGTGGAGAATGGTATGGTTTTATGAAAGATTCTCAGTATTCTTATTCAAACAAAGAGCTCTTATCAGTGATACTTGATAACTTGGTACTCTTCCTTGGAGCAGTGGAAAGGGACATGGGCTTTGATATCACGTGGTACTTGTGACTAAGAACCAAGCAAGAGGTATACACAACCAAGTGACTTAACTTCTTTGTACGTCTTGGACATACGTAAGCATGATGGATATGAAAGTTGGTGAGTATTTAAGAGCTTTGTCTTGGCATAGATAGTTACCCGAGTATCTTTGCACAATCTTCCAAATGCCATAAACACGAGTTGTGGAGGGTAATAATAAGACCCGGTGATAGTAAAAGTGAATTTTATTGGGGTTATTATTGGATTTACTGGTGTTGTGAGAAGAGGGTTTTTTTTTTAAGAGATATGTTTGCTGATAGACGTAAGAAATAATCCATCTGCTGATGGTACCCCAATTAATAACAGTGCCTCCCAACAGGTGTTGTTTGCTCTGAACCTGCATAAAATCAATAGTTTTAATTAAAACCCAGATAAACTCTTCAAAATTAGGTGGCCTAATTACACTCCTCTTAAAGGTAATTCCAACGGAATTGAAGGCAAATGAAGCGTCTAAAATTAGACTTTGAAAATATGGTTTAGTAGGGTAATAATGGTATCTAAAGGGTTATGCATGGCATTGAAGTGGCGTGAATAGCCAAGCGACAAGATGCTTGACCAAATGCCATAAAAGGCCATTTATGGTCTACCACCATTATTTAAGAGAGACATGGTGAAAAGCCTAGAATTATACCAAATTAAGCAAAGAAAAGAAGATAGAGAGAAAGAGATTAAGAAAAGAGAAGATGGCCGATGCTACATCCAGTTCCACCGCAGGAGGAAACCCAGGCCTACCACCTGATTCCGATGCCATGCGACATGCAAAGAGTGTAATTGAGGCTTTAACCAGTTTAGAGATAGAGAGTTTAATCGCTTATCTGAATCTGGAGAAGACCAAGAAGAATGAGCAAGAAGAGCAAGAAGAATATGAGAGGTTGAGGATTGAGAATGATGAAGAGTTTCAATTATGGATGCGAAAATTAGATGTTGTTGATGCACGACGACATCGGAAGAGACTCCAGCGAAGGGGAGAATGGAAGCCATCATGTGGAAAGACTTTAAGTATGACTGAAAGTGATAGTGAAGATGAAGAAAAGAAGAAGACATGGAGGAAAGCAGTGATGATTCAAAGAAAATGTAGAAGAGGGCAAGAAAATTAGAGAAGAAGAAAAGGAAAAGGCAAGAATTTGAATAGATGATGTATAAGAGCTATCTTGCTGAGAAGGCACACAATCCCCGAAAATTTACTCGGACCATGTCAGAACCGCTAAATGTTGATTCTGACTGAGAGGAAATTCGAGGGTTGGATAATGATGGAAATCCTGTATTTGTTGGTGAGATGGAGCCCTGCAGTGATGATGAATGCAATGATGAGGAATATGAAGATGAAGATATCTAGGGGCCCTATACAACTTCAAACAGTGATGATGGTAAGGGTGTTTACTATATCTTTGATGAGTTGGACTACACCAGCGACACTGAGGATGATTCTGAGTGATTGTCCAGGAGATACTATCAATTCCCTTAGAACTAGAGTATTGAGATGTTTTAGTCAATAATATTGTTGTATATCTTCGTGAAAATTTGTGGGGAAATTGATGGTATTTAAAGTTGCTGAAGAAATGCCTGGAGAAGGGAGTTTCAATGGCAGACATTTGATGGTAAGTTCTTTTGTGGTTTTTTGTTTGATGGATGATAAGGGTTTCAGTTTTAGGATGCATAATGTGGTTCTGAGGTTCAGTTGGTAACATATGCTTGATTTGGAAAGCAACTTGAATAATTGCAGTAGAGGTAATAGGTGAACTTTTTGTGTCAGATAGATTTGCAACGTTGCAGCTTTGGTTTTTATTTGTATAAAGAAGGTTGTAATGGAGCTGAAAATCTTTCAGATGTTTAGGATTAGTATTCTGGTTGTTTTTTCTTTCCTTGAATGTAATTACTTCAGTGATGTTCTTGTGGATGTTTGAGATTTCCGTGATATTAGACTTGTCTTTGGGTGTTGGTTTGATATGAGTGAAATTGATTATCTGCTTTCTCTTGGTTTTTGATTCGGTTGTAGTAGAATGGGTATAATAGATATACATACAAGTGATGATCTTAATGAAGGACTCTAGAATTCCAAAGATTGTTAAGAAAAAATAGATAGTAGTGATTGAACTGAGCTTGCTAGTATGAACACTGAATTGTATCTGGAGAAAATTTTCATACGTCACAATGACAGAAAGGAGCTCAAGAGAGAAACTGTGAGTTTCATCTTCTTTTTATTAGAGAATATGAATTTAAGCATGGAGTACAATTTTACAAGTTCCAAGGGGCAGACATTATATTTTCCTAAGTCCTACTTAGGCAAGCAAATATTTTTGTCAGTCGGAGAGGGGGTTGTTGAAGTTTTGTATGATATGCATCACTCCAACTCTCCCTTAGAAGCCACTGATAAAACAACAAGAAAACTCTGAAGGAATCTGCAAACGCTGACTAAAAGTAATCTTCATACAAGCAAATGCATTTGAACAAGGCCAAGTAAAAGTTTCCTAGATAGAAAAACTATAACAGTATGTATACAAATATACTTAAAGGGAAAATGTTCCAAAAAAAAAAAAAATGATCCCAATTGCATATAGGAACATATGGGAGTTACAGAAAGAGGGAGTGAGTACACAATCTACGATTTTAAGATGAATGAAAACAACAAAAAACCTAAAAAATCTCACTCTAAGCGATAAACAACCAAAAACCTAAAAAAATTCCGCCGCTCAGATCGACTCCTTCGGGAGTAGATCTGAGTAGCATAAACCATCAATAATCTTCCTTACTATTATGTAACCATCTCCTGTGATTTTTAGGTTTTAATCTAGTTTATTTTGTCAACCGTTTTTAGCATAATTTCTGTCTTAGTTTTGATATTGAAACTTGCTTGTTAACTTAGATTTCATCACATTTTGTTCTCTTTTTGGGGGATTTGTTGTAGGAGTATATGTTTCAATCGATTGCTTTTGGCTTCGTTCTCGTTTACTTTTCATCGCATGTTGTGGTTTTTTTTTCGCTGGAAAACTTGGTTTGAAAAGAACAAACGATTCAGTAAACACAAACCCAGCATCATCTTTAGAAGAATCAATAGCAGCATCTAAAGAAGAATCAATATCAGCAGCACCAATCGGAACATCAACTGCAGCAACTCCAATGACTAGATCTCAGATTCAGACCGATTCAGGAACGCCGACAGCTGTAACGGTTCAGCTGATGAGCAGAGATCAATTGGTACTATTATTTTCAGTGCAAATCTTCAAAAGATGCAGTAACAGATTACTCTCCGGCGACTCGGTGCAACTTAGTGTTGATTAGCGGCTACAAATGTTCTCTATCTCCTATTATGGGGTTGTTTGATGATCTAGTTACAATTAAATCAAGTTGTTGTTCAGCTTTTATTTTCAATTTTAGGTTTTTTTGTTTGTTTATGTACTACTTCTCATGTATGGGTTCAGTGATTACAGCATCAACAGTACCGGGTTCTCCAAAATCGACAGCAGCTACAACAAGTTTACGAAAGACACCAACAGAAACTTCAAAGTTACCGAAGACACCAACAACCATTCGTTCCAGAATCCAAATTCTGATGAAGACCCAGACCGCGTCCGAAGATCGATTCCACATTATGATGTTATCTCTGTTACTGTTACTGTTACTTTGAAAAAACAATTGAGTGGATCTATGGATCCTTTATTACCTATGTCATATGTTTTACCATATTTTAGAAAAAAACCTTGAGAAATGGTTGGATTTTCATATCCAAAATCTTTGCTGACTGCAAATTTGTTATATGGTTGGGCTGTGTTACTTTCAACCCAAACCAGGCCATTTAAACTAGCTATGTTACTTAGAAAATCGTATGGAATGGTTAGGAGTCTACATTGGATTTTGTCCTGTAACTACGTTGTTAGGTGGCTTCACTATGTTGGTTGTCTGTTTGAAATTGTTGTGATGATTGGAAACTTGTTGGTCAATCATGTAACCGAGCACAATCCTGAATTTCGCCCCGTCTTTGAAACGGAGAATTATCAATGTAACTGAGGCATGCATCTTTTTCGGGGGAAAAAAAAAAAAAAAAAGATGAGTGAAAACAGTAAGAATAATATTCAATCTGCAAAGAAAAATGAACCAACCTAGATATTACCTATGTTGCACGGACACACCTAGAAAGATGACGTAACTGTGTCGGACACATAATCGGACACGACACGCCATGGACACGCCACATCACGTGTCGCGTAAAATCGACATTTGACACTTTGCGGACACTATTTGGACACACCATAAATGATTAATTTTGGTATGGAAAATCAAAATAAATTAAATGCGAAGCTAATTTAGTCGTCTTTTAGTCAAATCCAAACATTATTTATGAAAAACTTGATCAAAATGTTATTATTATTAATTTTATTTGTTAGTAATCAAGTATTTTGAAAAATAAAAATAATTATTATCTTGTGTAGATTGTTGTAGAATCTCACTTTAATGATGTGTGTAATACATATAACGTGTCCCTCGTAACCAACATTTTTGAGATTTGATGTGTCCCCGTAACCGTGTCGTGTCGTAACTGTGTCTCATGTCCGTGTCTGTGCAACATAGGATATTACGATTATTCAATTGTAGGAAGAACCAAATACCCCAACCGAAAGACTTAAAAATCATTAATAAATCTTCTTGCAGTTAGAGTTTATGGGCCCCCATTACTAAGAAAAAGAGCTGGGCCATTTGAAGACAGACACTCTCTGTACTTTGTATCGGTTCCACAAATGGTGGTGATACACTGACAGTGGAGTGGTCATCATTCAGTTCTGAGTTCTTTGAACTCTTCCGTAACCGTCCAGAGAGATTTCAAGCTACAAACAAGAAGTATGCGGTGTAATTTCTGCGCGCATGTCTAAGATGTCACTCTGATAGTGATAGCCGACTGATAGGGTTACATAAGAGAACACGATCGCAAATATTAGATTCTTCAAATTAGTGTTTACATTTCAAAGTAGGAATTTATCCATTAAAACAAACTGTTTGTACCGTGTATTTTATACACGGAAGGCCCGTAAATCAAGCCCGTGAAGGAAGATTCTAGAAGTTTCCGGAAGGCTTGTTGCCTAAGTTGCTTGCACATCAAGTTTGTACCAGAATTAGGGTTACATAAACACTATAAATACATGTATCCTAAACCCTAAGAGGATATGGAATTTTAGGTTAGCTAACCTGGAGAAAACTATTGTACCCGACAATCAATAAAATATTTCTCTGTTCCTCCGTGGATGTAGGCAACACTTGCCGAACCACGTTAAATCTCTGTCTCTTCTCTTTATTTTGTATATGTTTTCTACCCTAATTCATACCGTCATCATCAAATCATCGTGTTTTGTGCTTAGAATTTATATTGGGTACAAACATTGGCGCCGACTAAGGGGATTCGTGTAAAAAGATCGTGTTTTTCCATTGAGAAAGGTGCGGAAAAACCTCAAAATTCGTGCACGGATTTCCATGCAAAACTCAGTGAAGAAGGAAAAAAAGTTAGGGTTCATCGGAAAAAACGTTGCGAACATGAAGAAAGCGATGCGAAAGCGATTCACGAAGTTGTTGCCAACGGGGAGCGAAAGTGTTACAAATCAGTCACGAGATATGAATGTTGCGAAAGAGCATCTCTCTTGTTCTACCACGTAGGTCCAGCCTCTGGTACAACTCCAGATCCAACGAATCAGATCCGTGGATCAACCGAACCTAATCTGTAAGATCTGTCGGCCTCGAGATACGACTCCAGATCCAACGAATCGGATCCGTCGGATCGATGAATGCTAGACCATACGATCTGTCCGGCCTTGGTCCGGCTTCGGCAGGAACACGTCATCAACTTACCGCCACGTGTAAGGGCCACATCGGTGCGAGTCGACGACACATCGCCAGCGTATGCCGTCATCATCATATCGCCACATCAAAGATAACCGCCACGTCATTGTCCATGCAGGAATGTCACGGTCCGGATCTGTGTAGCTTGCCATGTCAGCACTTTGGTGCCACGTCAGCAATATTGATCCAGTCAGCGACTACACGTCAGCAGCGTTAGCTTGCCACTTCATCCATGCGTCCAGTCATCAGCCACATATGCATGCGCGCTTCGTTTAAATCTTGTTTCGTCAATAACTTCTTCGTTTTAAGTCCGAATTGAGTGATTTTTGGCTCGTTGGAACCCTCTTTGAATTCCTTACAACATGCAAACAAAAATTCTTGTGTTCGAGAAACTTTTATGTGCACTTGGAGCAGCAACATGATCGAGTTCGAGGTTCGTGGATAGCGACATGATCGAGTTGGAGATGAGGATTGCTTATACCCTTCACTATTTAGCCTTGCATCACATTGCAAGCACCTAAAGCCTCACCTTGCACGTGAGCACATAAGTCTTGCTCTTATCGCAAGCATAAAATCTCGCCTTGCATGCGAGTATGAAAGACTTGCACCTTGGCAAGCACAAAGTCTCGTCTCGACCACGAGCCCAATGCCCGATATTGGTCCAACGACTCGTACTCAACACAAGCAATACAGCCAGCCTGCCCGAGCAGCGACCGCTACAGCCTTGTTACGTTGCGAGCAAAAAGCCTTGCCCCAGCCGCAAGCACATTACATTTCACTCAAGACTCTACTAGCTCTCGAGCATCACAAGTCCACCACGTGGCAAAAAGTCTCGCCTAACACGTGAGCATTTTTTTTTTTTTTTTTTTTTTTTGTTATTTTTTGCAGGAATTACAGTTGGGGGCGTCTTCGTAATGTCTCTACAAATGCTTGGGGGCGAGTTACGTCATCAACGGTCGACGCAGCAGGAAAAACAAACTTCTTAACCCCCAACAAGTGGGAGGTTAAGAGGGGGCGATGTTTGTACCGTGTATTTTATACACGGAAGGCCCGTAAATCAAGCCCGTGAAGGAAGATTCTAGAAGTTTCCGGAAGGCTTGTTGCCCAAGTTGCTTGCACATCAAGTTTGTACCAGAATTAGGGTTACATAAACACTATAAATACATGTATCCTAAACCCTAAGAGGATATGGAATTTTAGGTTAGCTAACCTGGAGAAAACTATTGTACCCGACAATCAATAAAATATTTCTCTGTTCCTCCGTGGATGTAGGCAACACTTGCCGAACCACGTTAAATCTCTGTCTCTTCTCTTTATTTTGTATATGTTTTCTACCCTAATTCATACCGTCATCATCAAATCATCGTGTTTTGTGCTTAGAATTTATTTTGGGTACAAACATTGGTGGCCCGACTAAGGGGATTCGTGTAAAAAGATCGTGTTTTCCATTGAGATAGCGGAAAAACCTCAAAATTGCACGGATTTCCATGCAAAACTCAGCGAAGAAGGAAAAAAAGTTAGGGTTCATCGAAAAAAACGTTGCGAACATGAAGAAACCGATGCGAAACGATTCTGAGAAGTTGTTGCCAACGGGAGCGAAAAGTGTTACAAATCGATCCACGGATATGAATGTTGCTAAAGAGCATCTCTCTTGTTCTACCACGTAGGTCCAGCCTACTGGTACAACTCCAGATCCAACGAATCGGATCCGTCGAGATCAACCGAATCTAATCGCAAGATCTGTCCGGCCAAAGATCTGACTCCGGATCCAACGAATCGGATCCGTCGAGATCGATGAATGCTAGACCATACGACCATCCGGCCTTGGTCCAGCTTCGGCGAGAACACGTCATCAACTCATCGCCACGTGTAAGGGCCACATCGGCGCGAGTCGACGACACATCGGCGTATGTCCAGCCATCATATTGCCACATCAAAGATAACCGCCACGTCATTGTCCATGCAGAATGTCACGGTCGGACGCGTAGCTTGCCATGTCGGCACTTTGGTGCCACGTCAGCAATATTGATCCAGTCAGCGACTACACGTCAGCAGCGTTAGCTTGCCACTTCATCCATGCGTCCAGTCATCAGCCACATATGCATGCGCGCTTCGTTTTAAATCTTGTTTCGTCAATAACTTCTTCGTTTTAAGTCCGAATTGAGTGATTTTTGGCTCGTTGGAACCCTCTTTGAATTCCTTACAACATGCAAACAAAAATTCTTGTGTTCGAGAAACTTTTATGTCCACTTGGAGCAGCAACATGATCGAGTTCGAGGTTCGTGGATAGCGACATGATCGAGTTGGAGATGAGGATTGCTTATACCCTTCACTATTTAGCCTTGCATCACATTGCAAGCACCTAAAGCCTCACCTTGCACGTGAGCACATAAGTCTTGCTCTTATCGCAAGCATAAAATCTCGTCTTGCATGCGAGTATGAAAGACTTGCACCTTGGCAAGCACAAAGTCTCGTCTCGACCACGAGCCCAATGCCCGATATTGGTCCAACGACTCGTACTCAACACAAGCAATACAGCCACTGCCCGAGCAATGACATGCCTTCTGACCTTGTTACGTTGCGAGCAAAAAGCCTTGCCCCAGCCGCAAGCACATTACATTTCACTCAAGACTCTACTAGCTCTCGAGCATCACAAGTCCACCACGTGGCAAAAGTCTCGCCTAACACGTGAGCATTTTTTTTTTTTTTTTTTTTTTTTGTTATTTTTGCGGGAATTACGGTTAGGGCGTCTTCGTAATGTCTCTACAAATGCTTGGGGCGAGTTACGTCATCAACGGTCGACGCAGCGGAGAAAAACAAACTTCTTAACCCCCAACAAGTGGGAGGTTAAGAGGGGGCGATGTTTGTACTGTGTATTTTATACACTAAGGCCCGTAAATCAAGCCCGTGAAGGAAGATTCTAGAAGTTTAGGAAGGCTTGTTGCCCAAGTTGCTTGCACATCAAGTTTGTACCAGAATTAGGGTTACATAAACACTATAAATACATGTATCCTAAACCCTAAGAGGATATGGAATTTTAGGTTAGCTAACCCTGGAGAAAACTATTGTGCAGACAATCAATAAAATATTTTTCTGTTCCTCCGTGGATGTAGGCAACACTTGCCGAACCACGTTAAATCTCTGTCTCTTCTCTTTATTTTGTATATGTTTTCTACCCTAATTCATACCGTCATCATCAAATCATCGTGTTTTGTGCTTAGAATTTATTTTGGGTACAAACATTGGCGCCGACTAAGGGGATTCGTGTAAAAAGATCGTGTTTTTCCATTGAGAAAGGTGCGGGAAAAACCTCAAAATTCGTGCACGGATTTCCATGCAAAACTCAGCGAAGAAGGAAAAAAAAAAGTTAGGGTTCATCAGAAAAAACGTTGCGAACATGAAGAAACCGATGCGAGCTTGATTCACAGTTGTTGCCAACAGGAGCGAAAGGTGTTACAAATCGAGTCACAGATATGAATGTTGCAGAAAGAGCATCTCTCTTGTTCTACCACGTAGGTCCAGCCTGCGGGTACAACTCCAGATCCAACGAATCGATCCGCCAGATCAACCGAATCTAATCTGTAAGATCTCGGTCCGGCCTCGAATACGGCTCGGATCCAACGAATCGGATCCGTCGAGATCGATGAATGCTAGACCATACGATCTGTCCGGCCTTGGTCCCGGTTTCGGCAGAACACGTCATCAACTTTTGCCACGTGTAAGGGCCACATGGCCATGAGTCGACGACACATCGCCAGCGCGTATGCCGGTCATCATATTGCCACATCAAAGCATAACCGCTTACGTCATTGTCCATGCGGGAATGTCACTGTCCGGATCGTAGTAGCTTGCCATGTCGGCACTTTGGTGCCACGTCAAACAATATTGATCCATCGGCGACCACACGTCAGCCGTTAGCTTGCCACTTCATCCATGCGTCCAGTCATCACCACATATGCATGCGCGCTTCGTTTAAATCTTGTTTCGTCAATAACTTCTTCGTTTTAAGTCCGAATTGAGTGATTTTTGGCTCGTTGGAACCCTCTTTGAATTCCTTACAACATGCAAACAAAAATTCTTGTGTTCGAGAAACTTTTATGTGCACTTGGAGCAGCAACATGATCGAGTTCGAGGTTCGTGGATAGCGACATGATCGAGTTGGATATGAGGATTGCTTATACCCTTCACTATTTAGCCTTGCATCACATTGCAAGCACCTAAAGCCTCACCTTGCACGTGAGCACATAAGTCTTGCTCTTATCGCAAGCATAAAATCTCGTCTTGCATGCGAGTATGAAAGACTTGCACCTTGGCAAGCACAAAGTCTCGTCTCGACCACGAGCCCAATGCCCGATATTGGTCCAACGACTCGTACTCAACACAAGCAATACGGCCATCCGCCCCGAGCAAAATGACCGCTACAGCCTTGTTACGTTGCGAGCAAAAAGCCTTGCCCCAGCCGCAAGCACATTACATTTCACTCAAGACTCTACTAGCTCTCGAGCATCACAAGTCCACCACGTGGCAAAAAGTCTCGCCTAACACGTGAGCATTTTTTTTTTTTTTTGTTATTTTTTGCGGGAATTACGGTGGGGGCGTCTTCGTAATGTCTCTACAAATGCTTGGGGCGAGTTACGTCATCAACGGTCGACGCAGCCGGGAAAAACAAACTTCTTAACCCCCAACAAGTGGGAGGTTAAGAGGGGGCGATGTTTGTACTGGGTGTATTTTATACACGGAAGGCCCGTAAATCAAGCCCGTGAAGGAAGATTCTAGAAGTTTAGGAAGGCTTGTTGCCCAAGTTGCTTGCACATCAAGTTTGTACGAGAATTAGGGTTACATAAACACTATAAATACATGTATCCTAAACCCTAAGAGGATATGGAATTTTAGGTTAGCTAACTTTGAGAGAAAACTATTGTACCCGACAATCAATAAAATATTTCTCTGTTCCTCCGTGGATGTAGGCAACACTTGTCGAACCACGTTAAATCTCTGTCTCTTCTCTTTATTTTGTATATGTTTTCTACCCTAATTCATACCGTCATCATCAAATCATCGTGTTTTGTGCTTAGAATTTATTTTGGGTACAAACACAAACAATGGATTGATGGATTTGCATCCTTTGCCACAGGACTTGCCCTTCGGAAGCCAGTAATAAACAGAAAAGTAGTCTGATGGAATCATCCAGGTCGCTCAATGTAGGCTCAAATAAACAAGGACATGCTTTGGAAAGAGATAATGACTACAATTGCTACCAATTTGGAACACACGAGTTACAGAAAGAGATAATGACTACACAATCTACAATTTTGCAAGAATGAAAACAGAAAGATTAAAGAAACCACCTTCGAATATTGAATTATAAGAAATTAACCGGATACCTTTGCCTCCTAAGGAGAAATAACAATGAAGACCTATCTCATTTGGTTCTTGTTGAATTAGTTTTTGCTAATTTACAATCTAATTCCCAATCTTATCAAGATTTTCTGAGACAGTTTTCATTCTAGGTCGAATTTCAGGGTCAGATTCAGTACAAGCAAGAGCCACATGGAAAACAGCCATCACTTCTTTCTTAGCGTGTACTTGTTGTAGTAGCATGGGGTCTACCATTTCAGACAATGGTTTATCCACCTCAAACCCTCTCTTCACCCACCTTACTAAATCTACCCCCGATTCTCCCCTTGACGATGTAGATGCTGATGCCATTGGTGACGACGAAGACTCGGGTGATTTCCCCGTCAACAATTCTAACAACACTAAACCAAATGAATATACATCCCACTTTTGAGTTGGCCTCATTCCTATTACTCTTGCCTCTGGGGCCTTGTAATTTGGTTTCTCTGTTTGCACCGCCTTCATGTATGGCAGTGCTCCGCCAATTAGTCCACCAGTAGAAGTTTGATCACTTCCTGTTATACTAATCAGCCTATTGAGACCAAAATCAGATATGTAAGCATTGAAGTCATTGTCGAGAAGAATGTTGGTTGGTTTTACATCTCCATGTACAAATTTTCTTGGGCTGCATTCGTGCAGATAGGCTAGTCCTCTGGCTGCGCCTTTTGCAATTTTCAACCGAGTCGTCCATGACAGACTACTTCCTCCTGATGCATACCCATTTCGACCTGCATCAAATGTAAAACGGTTTTAGCTACTTTTAACATTATTAATCATCACAGGGGGGAAAAAACACATTCTTCGCTACTAAGCTTCAACGGGAGTCCAACAACAAATCAAGAAATTAAACATCTTTACTTCAAAGCTATCTTTCTTTTCCTTTTCAAGCAGAGAAGAAATGATGTACTACAAGGAAAAAAAAATAGCTTTCTGAAAAGCCCATTTTGATAAGTATATTGATCAAAAATAAAAAGAAGGCTGACCGACGGATCAACAAAACAAACTTTTAACCAGAGAATCAATAAAACAAACTTTTGTTCTAATCACATTCCAAAGATAACATTAAGAATGTGCAATTGACACTAGACAGATATCTGAGTACAATAAAATAAGAAAAGATATTTGCATTTTTGAGCACAGATGGAATGGCAAGAGGTAGACCCAAGAGATCCTAAATTGGACAATGCAGGGAAGCAAATTCCCACACACAGCATGTATGTTGTTCTTGTCATTCTGTAATTCTAAGGCAGGTACATCCGTGCATATTGTACTATCATTTCCTTTGTGCATCGGAGAAAAACTAAATCTACAAAATATTTATCTAAGTAACAGTCTAATACACAAACAGAATAAGAACAAACAAAAATCAAGTAAGTTAGCAGTAAAAAAAAGCAGCATGTTTTTTTTTTTCCAGTGAAGACTCTAAGAGGTAATAAAAAGGTAAAGTTATTGGGTGTTGAAGTCTACGACTCATGTTCGAAAATGCGTTGCACCTTGATTTCTAGCATGAACAACTAACAATGGTTCAGACAGAAAAAGAAAATACAGCAAACAAAACAAGAAAAAATAATGGAAAACAGAAAGTTAGAAACTCACCATGAAGAGCAAAAGCCAAATTGCCATTGGAAATGAAATCACAAATAAGTAATTTCTCATCTGGTGCCCAATAATAAGCCCTTAATTTAACAACATTTGGATGCTTAATTTTCCCAATTGCTTGAATTTCAGCTACAAATTCTTTGTACCTTTGGCCACCACCTTCACCTAATCTTCTCACAGCAACAGGAATTCCATTACCTAACACAACTTTATACACAATTCCTAATCCACTTTTTCCTAAAACATATGCTGATGCTCTCAATAATTCATCCAGTTCGAAACTAAATCCTTTATCAATCGCTACTAAGTTCCCTTCCTCTTGATCTCCACTGCTCGTATTATGTTCATGACTGTCTTTCTCAGAAGGAGAATCCAATTCCGATTCTTCTGCCTCCCCATTAGCACACGAACACGAAAACAAAGAACAACCCATCGTTCCATTCTGATTCTGATTGTTCGAACCCAATTTGGTCTTACTGGTACAACTACAACACCCATTAGGCGAATCTTTTCGTTTCCAGTAAATGTATATAATTACTAAACCAATTAGTGCCACTGCAGCTGCATCAGCTACTGAAATTAAAATGATTAACCCCGGTTTCAATCCTTTCTTTGGCTTATTCCCACGTTCTTGGCCCGAAACCGAGCTCCCCGACGAAGGATTTTCAGGGTGCTGACAAGATTTTTGAAGCGGAAAACCACACAGCGACGGATTATTAAGAAAAGCAGTTGGACCTTGGTTAGAAAATGTACCTTTCTGAGGAATCTCACCACTTAAATTATTGTTCCTCAGATCAAAACTAACGGCAACTGGTAATTTCTCTAACGTTTTCGGAATCTCACCAGAGAATTCATTAAACGAAAGATTTAAAGTACCTGTTAGTGATTTCAACTCACCCAAATCATTAGGAATCCCACCGGTAAAACTATTCGAAGACAAATCAAGCTGGATTAAATTCTGAAGTTTCGACCATATACCAACCGGAATCTCACCAGAGAACTTATTACGCGATAGAACCAACCGCTGTAACTCCCGACAACCAGAGAAAGAACTTGGAATTCCACCCGACAGCGCATTGGAAGATAAATCAAGATTTTGTAACCGCGGTAAATTGCATATCGAAGGTGGAAGCGAACCAGTTAAATTATTCCCGTAAAGAAACAAACTATGTAAAGAAGAAGCATTGAAAAGCTGATCAGGTATTGAACCATGGAGTTGATTTCCATGAAGATTTAATCTCCTAAGGAAAATCAAACTACCTAGTTCTGATGGGATGTATCCTTTTAAGTTTTTTCCGGCAATTGTAATGCCTACGACACGAGGATCAGAGAATCCATGGACTTTCATACATGAGATACCTGACCAGTGACACGGATTTGAATCATTTTCATTCCAATCTGAGAATACTGGTGATGAATCCATGGCTGATTTTAATGCTAGTAGTGATAAACCATCTGGTGATAATGAGGAAAGTGGGTTAGGGTTTTGAAGGAATAGGATCAAGAAGAAGAGTAGTTGAACTATCTTCATTTATTTTTGACTCCTCACTGAATTTTCCACTCTGTGAAGAAGATGAAGAAAGGGATTTGGTGGGTATTTAATAGACTGTGTCTGTGAGAGAGAGTGAGACAATAAAGAGTGAGATTTTGATTGTGGGTCCTACTTCCCGCCAAATAGACTTCTGTGGGAAGGAAGTAGAAGGGAAGCAAAGAAAAGGGTTTAAAGAGTTTCTTATTTTATTTTATTTTACCGGAATAGACAGGTTTTAGATCGAATAGGTTTCTCAACTTAGAGAACCAAAGAACAACTGTGTTTATATATGTATATATGTTTGAAGAAGGATCCGTTCACACTTTTATTATCACATTATCTCACATGTTGGCGTTATTTTTACGAATAAAAATCAAACCGTGACGACTGACGAATTTGAAGCTAATATTTTGGGGATATATTCCTTTTACCAAGTTCTACATGCCTACCAAAATGAGCACATTAGAAATATAAAACCTCACAATCTACCAGTCTTAATTTGACGGTGAAATAGATTGATTTTCAACGGCTCATTTTCAAAGTAGTAGATGGTGATGTTATATGTTTCATAATACGCTCATTTTTGGTGGGCATGTAATACTTGGTAAGAGGAACATACCCCCAAAATATTAGTTTAAGGTTTGGTTTTTATTAGCAAAAATGACACCCAACATGTGAGATAGTGTGATAATAAAAGTGTGAGGGATCCCTCCTCTATATGTTTATAGACTTGACGCATAGGAAATATACAATTGCGTTAGGTTTGCCATACAAGACATACCTAATAGAACCCAAAACTATAACGGGGAAAAACATAACTTCAATAGGAAATAACAGGCGAGTTTCCTAAACTCTAACACCCTCCTCGATCTAAGCGGGTGGTCGGTGGCGGTAAGCTTAGAGCGAAGACACGAGAAACGATCCTTGAAAGATGTTTATTAAAGATGTCAAACAATCCGATCCTTAGAGCAAACAAAACGAACAATAAGTTGACCACGTTGAACCCGTTCGCGAACAAAATGATAATCGATTTCAATGTGTTTAGTGCGACCATGGAATATAGGATTCATGGTAAGATAGGTAGCACCAAGATTATCACACCATAAGACAGGGAGGAGTACAAACCGGAATCAAGTTCTTTGAGTACGAGACTCAATCCACATTAGTTCGAAGAAACAATAGCAAGCCCTCGATATTCAGCTTCGGTACTGGACTTAGAGACTGCTTTGTGTTTACGAGCACTCCAAGAAATTAAATTTGATCCTAAGTAAACACAATAACCACTAGTGGAACGTCTATCATTGGGATCACCAGCTCAATCCGCATCCGTATATGCTTGAAAACTCAATTGCAAAGAAGAAGAAGGCCGGAGAGTAAGACCATAAGAAGAAGTACCTTGTAAATAGCGCAAAATTCTCTTAACAAGAAGAAGATGCTTATCGGTAGGATGTTGCATGAATTGATGGCACTTATTAACCGGGAAAGCAAGTTCAGGGCGTGTGATCAACAAGTATTGAAGACCTCCAACAAGACTTCGATATTCAGTAGGATTTTTCAAAGGAACTCCACCTTGCGGATGTAACTCAGTAGAAGTGGTAAAAGGAGTACTCACATGCTTAGCTCCTTGCATATTGGCACGTTCCAATAAATCTTCAATATACCGACGCTGAGAAAGATACAAACCATCACTCGTTTGGGTAACCTCAACACCGAGAAAAAGAGACAGCTCACCAAGATCTTTAAGCGCAATTTCCTTATGGAGAGTATCAATAAGATGTTGCAAATAAGAAGAAGAGGAGCCTGTTAATATAATTTCGTCAACATACACTAGAAGATAAGTAACATCACTATTTGAACGACGAATAAACAAGGAAGAATCTGCTCGAGAAGTGAGAAAACCAAGTTGTTGTAAAAACACACTAAGTCGAGTGTACCACGCCCTTGGTGCCTGTTTAAGACCATACAATGATTTATGCAATCGACAAACATGATCAGGATGATTTGGATCAGCGTAACCAGGAGGTTGCTTCATATAAATCTCTTCCGTAAGAAAACCATTGAGAAACGCATTCTGAATATCAAGTTGACGAATAGGCCAGGCATATGTAAGAGCCATAGTAAGAATAACACGAATTGTACAAGGCTTGATTACTGGGCTGAAAGTTTCCCCATAGTCCTTCCCTTCACGTTGATATAAACCTTGTGCCACGAGACGAGACTTACGTCGTTCAATAGTGCCATCTGCAAGCCGTTTGACACGAAACACTCATTTACATCCAACTATATTCATATCCGGAGTACGTTTGACATAAGACCAAGTGACATTCTGAATAAGAGAGTTATATTGATCATCCATAGACCGACGCCATTTAGGATCTTGTTTTTCCTGTGAATAACAAGTTGGCTCAAACAGCGCATCGGTAACCATGGAATATTTCGAAGCTAAGAGAGCTTTTGGTTTGAAAATACCGTCTTTTCCCCTAGTAATCATGGAATGATCATTCCTAGTTGGTGGTCGAGAAGTTCCAAGAGATTGGTCCGCAAAAATTGTTGTATAGGTGCGATAAGCGGTAACATCGATGAATGAGAACCGATGGTCGAGAAACTACAAGAGATTGGTCCGGTAATAATTGGTGGACAAGTGCGATGGAAGTATTACCTGGTAGGTCAGTATCATGGACTGACTCTTGAGCCTCAAAAGACTCGACAGGTGATGAAACCTCAGATGCGAAAACTTGAGGACAAGCGGTCGCTGCTTTGTAGGTGCATCCAAAACGGGTAGCAATGAGAAGGTGGACGTTGAGCAGCTATAGGAAAAGACGTTTGGACTTCCATAACTTCAGATGGGAAAGACTGTTCAGCTTCCATATTTGAGTGAGAATCAGATGAGGCAGCGGAAGTGGACACCGAGTTTTGCTGGCCGACGGCAAAGAGGTAAACGAAGAAGACTGCCTTGAACAGATGCGATCCAATGATGACTGTATGCGAAATTATTGTAATTGTGAAGAATCCGTAACAAGGGACGAGTTTCTTTGTGTTGTTGGTGGAATCAGTAGACGAAACACCAGGAAGTTGCAAGTGGGTGATGACACAGCGCAGGCCGTTTGTAGAAGTAGCTTTGTAAAGGAGCAGGGAACACGAGACTAGTGGAGAAGATCCAGAAACTTGGCCAGGAGGGATAGTTAAGGTAGAATAAATAGGAGGAGAAGATACAATAGTAGAAATTGGAAAAGAAAATGGAAAAGAGAGTACCTGTGAAGGATCCGGGGACGATGGTAGTACATCGAGGAATTGGGACTGCAAAAGAAAGGAAGATTCATCAAAAACAACATGACGCGACCAATAAATTCGGCCCGGACGGAATGTGCAAACACTTGTAACCCTTTCGAGTTGCACAATATCCAAGGAAAACACAAGGAGAAGACCGCGACTCAAGTTTATTAGTTCGATAATCTCGAAGATGAGGAAAACAAACGCATCCAAAAGTCCGAAGAGATAAAAATCCGAACTTTATTAAACAACGGCTCATATAGAGATTTAGCTTTGTAGGAAGGCGAGGGGAACACGATTCATAAGAAAAGTGGTCGTAGAAAAAGCATCATACCAAAAACGAGGCGGAATAGATGCCATGGATATGAGTGTTAGGCCAGTTTCAACTATGTGGCGATGGCGTCTCTCTGCAAGACCATTTTGAGCAGATGTATGGGGACAAGTGAGGCGATGTTGGGTACCATTTTGTTGTAGAATTTTACCGAGTTTCTTATATTGATGACATTATCGAGTTTGGAAAACTTTAATCTTTCGATCAAAGAGAGTTTGCACTGACGATAAAAGACATCAAAGATAACAATAACATCGATTTTGTATGCATAGGGTAAATCCAAGTGAAAGACTAAAAACATCAACAAAAAAATAATATAGTAAAGAAAACCTTCATTAGATAAAATTGGAGCAGGACCCCAAACATCTGAAACAATAAGATCCAAAGGATGTTCATAAACTGTAGTAATAATAGGAAAACTAAGTTTATGGCTTTTAATTGAGCTCAAACACGACCGGCACATAGAAAAAATGAAAAGCGTAAATGCAAACTATGCTTCGAGACAATAGCTTTGAATGTTTTGAGCATTGGATGCCCTAAACGAGAATGCCATGTTTGCAAAGAAGCGTTCACCAACAAGAGCTGACCCATTTAAATAGGAAGAAGAGTATAAAGACCCTCCTTACTAAGCATTCTCAAGTACTACCTCCCATTTTGGCGATCCTTCACAAGACAAAAAGAGTCATAGAATTCAAAGAAGACATTATTATCAAGACATTTAGAGACGGATAAAAGATTTTTGAGAGACGCGGAACATAAAGAACATTGGAAGAAGAAACTTACGGGTAGGAGTAGCAAGAATAAAGAACATTAGGAAGAAGAAACTTACGGGTAGAGTAAGCAAGAATACCATCACTAGTATGGGAAATTGGCAAGGATGAACCTCCGATTCGAATATGATCGGTCCATTGTATTCATAATGAGTATGCAAGTTATTGAGATCATTAGTCATATGATTGGCCGCACCACTATCGTGGAAGCCAATCATAAGCATAAACAGAGTTATGAGGCGAGAGATAAGGCAGGAGCATTAGAAGGTGGTCGCGTCCTCTAGTAGCATTATTCTTGGATCGGGGCGTTTGTCACGAGAAGGATAAGTCACCTGTATCCAACCTCTTGCAATCACGAGCATTTTGAAAGGGTTTAATGCAAATTTGACAAACAATGGCTGGTTTTAAAATGCCGTGTAAGTGGAACATCCTCAATACGGTTCATAGAAGCAACATTAGCAAGTGGTGAATAGAGAGCTACCTCGATTTTGTGAAGTGACACGAAGATCATAAGAAAGAAGCATGTATTTCAAATTCTGCCACTGTAATAACACCCATTGTGGTGATTAAAGAGCTAACAATTGATTCATAAGATGAATCAAGACCCTTAACAACATAATGGTGAAATTCTTTGTCAAAGACTTCAACACCACTAGCAAAAGCGAGAGTCCACAATATTTTCTGCAGTTGAATGTAATTCGACATAGTTGAGCCTCCTTTCTTGATGGAGGAAAGCGATTCCTTAAGGTGAATAAGATAGGCATCTGCTTTTAGATGCAAAAAGAGCCGACAAGTTTTGTCCATATTGAAAGAGAGGTATCACATGCCTTAACTTTGGCTAGAATAGGAGCAAGAGAGATGACATAATCCAGCCTAGTAGTAACTTATCCGTACGCCTCCCAAGACAAGAACGGGGTATTAGTAAATTCCATTGATAAGGGCCTGAGCCGCAAGAGAGCCATCAAACAAATTTCTCCAAATCGTAGCCCCGTAAATAGGGTGTGAACCGAGCTCTCCATAATATATAATTGTGACCAGAGTTAGCTTTTCTCACAAACAAAGCACCATGAAGACGCTCAAAAGGTACCCGATTCGAATGATGGAGAAGACATTTAAGAAGTAGATGTAAACAGAGAAAAGAAAAACCCTAAATGTGTAAGTAATAGAATCGCACATGCGATACCAAGACATGTTTTAGATTGAATAGGTTTCTCAACTTTAGAGAACCAAAGAACAATCAGTGTTTATATATATATATATATATATATATATATATATATATATGTTTACAGAACTTGACGTATAGGAAAGATACAATTGCGTTAGGTTTTCCATACAAGACATACCCACAGAACCCAAAACTATAACAGAAAAACATAACTTCAATAGGAAATAACCGAGTTTCCTAAACTCTAGCAGGAATAAAAAGAAAAATACTTATGTGAGGTATGATTTACAATTTTGTTTATAAAACTTCTAAACACTTTTCAAAAATATTACCTTTTGGCTTATAAAGCACCTTCATCATAAGGTTTTAACGTTATGATTTATAGAGTGGTTATAGCTAATTTAAAAAACTAAACTAATTTTCATTTTTTCTATTGGCTAGATAAGACTTTCAAGACCTTTGTATTTATTTTATCCTCTTTCCTACTTTGTAAGACTTACAATAGGATATGGATTTATTTCAAATGGGGATCTAAAGTATGTGTTATGGAAAAATGAAAATTCCACCTTCAATTGGAGATGCTCTTAGATGGTAACAAGGATGATGACAAACAAAGCTAAAATTTGGGGTCCTATAATACAAAGTTTCATTCTGTGGAGAGGTAAAGGCTAACATTGTTGTGATACAATAGTTTCTTGACGGTGACACTATGAAATCACGAGCATATAATTCGTGAATGGATAAAAACTTATAGAATAAGTATCCAACAATTGAGTTGATCAAATACTTGGTGAATCGCAAACTCTACTCTTTAAAGGAAAAAAATCCAATGACACGGGAGTCACGATATTGTCGCATGAACCTCTTAACCCTTTTGAGGAGTTTTACGATGTCTAGATTTAAAAATCTCGTATCAAAGATGAAGAAGTTGAAGGCATGTTGCTCAACATTACACGTTTTTCATGATTTACCACCTCACCAATTATCTTTTTCGAGAGCAAAGAGAAGATTTTACCATTTCTACCGGAGCGGATATGCAAAAAGCAAATGGGATTGTAAAATGGAAAACTGAAAGTTTTCTATCCAAATTAAACCGAGACATTCGGCCTCTCCTAGGTGAGGGTGGGTTCTTTGCTAAGATGATGCTCGTACCATATGAAGTTGAGAGTCCTCTCAAAGAGCCGACAACGCTATTTTATCCAATGACTAGACGTTATTCCATATAAATTCAATCGTTTTCAACTCTAAAATCACACCTTCTACACCCAAAAAATTCTTATATTTTACTTCAATTTCTAAGTTAATATCGCTTTAATCATCACTAATGCCTCCTGCAGTTCGTGCTCCTAGGTATACTCAAGAACAGGATTTAGCTAGTTCTAAGAGCTTATGTTTTTAAGAAGAAGAGAAAGTATCCATGGTAATGAAAATATGTCGATTCATAGTGAATGGCGAGAATATTTTTCAAATGGGCCATATAAGAAACGGAAACCCCATGAGGTGTGATGCCCAATCCTTGTCGTCTCGTTTTCAAGTAATGGGTATTAAATCGATTCTCAAGATTGGTAATGCAAAATAGCTACCATAGATATTGAATGATGAAACCGGGTTAAGTGATACAAAGAACTCTAGTAACATGACGGTCTAACTAAGCACACCTTTCACTTATGAAGCTTATTTCAACATTCTTAGAGAGTTTCAAAGATTCAAACCCTTATGCTTCTTAGATGCTCCACCATCGAGCGTTCAATGAAGACGTTAATTAACAAGTTTTATAATGTAGTTTTAATTGAATGGTATATTAATTTTAAATTAAATGATAGATTAGTTTTGATTCAATGCAATTGCTTTAATCCAATGTATTTTCCTAATCAATGTAGTTTGCTTTGAATCACAAAGTTCAAATTAATTACGATAGTACATCGATGTCAGCAAATACTAAAGAAAATGGGTGACTAAATAAACATAATTGTAAACTAAAACATAAGACGACGGTGAATTAATCGGTTCTTACATTTAGTCGGTCAGTTCCACCAAAAACATCTAGGACATTTTCGAGTAGTGATTTCCTATGGGTATTCTTTTTGTAGAACTCAGAAATGCATATGAGTCCTACAACCAGTGGTTTGGGCATCCATTGGTGATCTCCATCTCCATAGTGGTCTCAAGTGTAACTTCTTCCATTTGGCTTTAAGTTTCCATTTTTTTGAACAGTGCTGCTACCTTTAAAATCATCTTCTTTAACCTTCATAAAATCATCTAGGGTATGTGGTTCCTCGAGACACCAGGGATCTTGACATTGCAAATATCCGAGCTTTTCCGAATGGTGATTCAATGACTATACCGATGCGTGGACAACCTTCTTTTTGACACTTCAAATGCATCCAATGGCGTTACATCGTAATGTGGTCATCCATGAAGCATAATGGGGAAACTCTTTTGATTCCATGCATAATATTTACTTTTTTGTTTTAGAGTGCATGGTTTAGGTTGAGAATGCGTTTTAGGTTGTGTTTAGAAGCTCACTTGTGTGCTTTTTTTATAAGAAAAAATCTAGCCATTGGTTTTAAAAATATAGTCATGGCAAATGTTAACAAGTATTTCTTCGTAAATATTACTATTACCAAATATTGTCGTTATCCAACGGTTCTCTTTGAATTCTCTATAAATACTCGAATTTCATTATGAATGTAGTTTGATATTATTTTGTCGCTATTAAACCAAGTTAATTAAATGTATGTCTAAATGTAATAAACACCGATCGATTAAAAATGAAAGTCTAACTTTTTAAATTCTAAATATTTTCAAATTAATTAATATTATTACCTTATTGATTACAAGATATAAACTTAGATAATAAAAACCTAAATAACGACTTTAAGAAAATATCGACAATCATTAGCTCTTTGTTATCTTCATTTGACCTAACATCCATTTAACACGCTCGTGAATAATTTTTCTTTGGTTTTTGTAACTTTGGTTGTTAACTTTCAAAACTTGAGGTCTTCTTACCTTTGGAGAGTAAATTTTTCCTAGATTAACTTCTAATTGTCTGCGCTTTCACCTTTACTATTTCAAATTTTTTTAAAAAAAAATTGCACAAATGTTATCAACAACAGCTTCATTTGGCATCCCAAAAAAGTATAAAAGCGTTCTAAGATATTTAATTAAGGAATTTAAATACTAGAATAAAAATTAGAAGGATTTCTGGGGTAGAGAAAATCTAAGATAGGATTTTTAGTGTTTAAAGGGGTGTTTTATTTATAGGTTGAAAAACTAGACATTTTTTGGCTTTTAAATCTCGAACATTGTCGTACTAGCTTAGGATGGTCGTCTCAACTTGAGACAAGCCTCGGTTAACTTGAGCCAAGACTGGCCCCATGTTGAGACAACCAGCTTAAAGCTTCTATAGTCTATCAAAAATATACGATAAACCATTTAACCTTTGCACAAACCGGGTTTGCCGCTCGGGTAGTATAGAAAAATTAGTTGATTTGTCAGGTCTCAGACACTTGCTCGGAAGCTTGTTTGGATAGTTAAACCTATGTGTCTTTTCGACTTAAAAAGGTTATAATTTTATTAATAAAATAAAAATATGGAGAAACATCGTGACGATACAAGCCGAGAGACCAAAACAGCCTACTTTATACCAAATCGGCGAGTTGACTAGCAACACCACAAATCAAAAGTTAATCCCAAAGGCTTGCGACAAGAGTACTGCAAAAACTAAACCTTCTTAGATTTGGTTATATGATCTCTCCCCAAACTTTCCTTATAATTTCCATTCTTAATGTCCAATTTTAATGTTGCAAGTTCTCTGAGTCCTATTGATCACGTTTTCTTCTGCGGGAAAGGTGACTAGTTAGTCACTCATACTCAGCATCAGAACATTCTTCTTCATGAAAACATTTTTCTACAAAAACTCTTTATTTCATGTTTTCTCGTTGAAAGTTTTTATATTGCCAATCTTTTTAAGGGACTAGATACCTTTGATGCTACTCAATTGATAGTCAAATTAGAGGACTTGAGACCCCTTCCCTATTTCCGACACTAAAAAAGTAATTAAAATATTATATTTCTCATTATTATTTGTTGTTGTCACCTTGTTCCCATTAATGGGGAATATACTCTCATCCGTAAAAATCATTATATTTCCTTGAATGGATTCTTTTATGTGAAGCCATTTGTTGATTGCACCTCTTATACGCAGGAGGTATTCTTCCCTTTGCAGTTATCCACTCTCCCTCATTCTTATTCCCATTTATACCAATTGGAAAGAAGATAGGTTATGCATACCTTTTTTTCACCAATCATGCTTATTTCTGGTCCCAAAATTTCTACAATAGTCGAAGATCCACCTTTAATGTTGACATATTTGTCTTTCAATTATATCTCGCATGTTAACTCACTAAAGCACCAACTTGAGAACCATTTGAAGCACTAATTAGATTCAAACTATTTTTCTTCTCTTTCTTCATTTAGAATAGAAAGTCAACTGCTCCATATTTGTACACATCTCACTCTCACAAATTTACTTCAATTGAACCACTAAACTAATGGTTCTCTAGAACCACAAGCAGTAGCTTCAAACTCGAGTTGGCTTGCAAAATTTCTTAGAAATCCACTTAGTATACATTTTATTTTTAGCATAACTTTAATGTTTTTCCCAGACCATACAACACATATAGAGGGGCATCCATTGGTATTCCATGGGAAGCTCCTAAAGCAATCTTATTTTCAATCAATATTGGGATGATAGCAGTATGAGAATTACAAATCATATTGATTCTTGCATAAGCTAGCCTATTTTTATTGTTAGTACATTCATATGCAAATAATGGTTTCCTATGTAGATGGCAATCAAGCCTAATCCATCCTCATTCCACATATAAAGTGGAACCCCATGCAAATCCTACCAAATTGGAATTGATTTGTGCTCTCTCCATCTATTCGAGTCCAAGGTCTCAAAATAAAAAGACCCAATGTCTAAAAACTAGCATATGATCATCCCTTGTCATTTAATTCAAAAAGATAAACACGATCTCCATAAAGCTTAATACTTACCTCCTTGAATTTGCAAAGCTACTCGCTCGGCTTGAATCACAAAGGAAAATATCTTCCTCGTAAAAATGCTTACTACCATGTTTCACATGTTCTCAATGAAACGAGGGATACAAATGGACCAACTTTTACGTTCGGAAACCTATATAGGCGGAGACTTAAAACAATTGCAAGAAGACTGACTTAATGATCCTGACAATATGTATATAGAGTTAATATCTCAACCTTTACTCAATCAATATGTATATAGACTCAAGTTATGTGAACCTAATTGTTAAGCAGAGTACTTGGACGATCTCCAAAAATCAATATCCAAGATCAATCTAGTCATGTTCAAATAATTCAATCGAAATTCCCATAAGTTGTTAAACTTGTTATCTATCTTTCAGAATTCTTAATTCTACAAGAAACTAGTCTCGTAATCGATTACAATTAAGAGACTTATCTACATAGATTGAATGCGTACAAACCTGTATAAATCCAATTATAAAGTAAAAATATAATGTGAAAAAAGAAAAACACAAGACACGAGAATTTTGTTAACAAGGAAACCGCAATAGCCAAAAACTCTCAAGGACTCGTCGAGACAAAACCAATTTGTATTAGCGCTAGGACACTCAGCCTACTTGGACTTCGGACTGGAATTATTGAGACCCGAATCCACCCTCCAAGCGATTGGTTATAGTCGCTCGCTCCCCTCGCCTCTTGAACCTTGGAAGATTCTACGCACTTGGTTCCCAAGTGATATCCTTGATGACCTAAGAGTTGCTTCACCAAAGTGAAAACTTTTGATACGATTTTCCTCTTAATGAGATAAGCATATTTGAATTCCATTTAGATCAAAGATCGGGGTGTGAAAATCTTTGCAATATGCAAGCTAGCAAACCTCATAAACCAAAATTACGACTTCGAAGAGCAATACAGATTCTTAACCACCTCTCAAAGAACAATCACAAAAGATCAACTAAAATCGGTCTTTAGATATCTATCTAAGGAAACATAAAGTCGGGAGATCAAGAAAACTTTTGTGACTACTATCTATCTTGCCCGAAAAAGATTAATGAAAACCGATAAGTAAAAGCAATATTAGGATTCACGAACTATCAAGGTAAAGATAGTCGGACTTTGCTTCAAGAATCCCCAAGCCCCGAAATCTTTTAGCCGGAGCCTAAAAGGTCGGTGAGAGGCGATTCAGAATCAACTAGGACCAAAGTGTCGGATTGATTTTCCAAGTTGACGGAGATGCTCTATTTATGTATTGAATACGTGGTTAGCTTAGGAATTAAAGCTAAGACAACTTGAGAATCAAGCAAAAAAAAAAGGTTTTCAAACTACAATAGAAGACTATACACATAGGTTTGGTTAGACCTAGTTCAATAACAGGTGTATAATGATTGTTCGGTATGGCAAGTTAGCGCCAACCACTAAAAGCTACTTGATGTTCATTTAAACACCTAAGAAATTAATCATGATTCAAACACCTAAGTGTTTTAATAAATCAATGAAGTCTTAGAAGTGTTTAAGAGAGTTAGCAATGTTAACATAATAAAATAATAAGTCTTTGAGCATCACTGTAAACATTGTCATGACGGTTTGGAAACCGTAGGATTGTTCCTGAAAGTTACAGCAACTGATTCGTGGAACCGGAGTTCGCCAACCCAACTAGACTTTGGAACTCGGTTGACCCACGATTCGCTTAACCAGGTTTGCCAATGCTGGCCTAATTAATCCAACTATAAAATCAGTTCACCAAGGTTCGTGAACCTGTTGTGCCTGAACTTATGGTTTTATATTTGGTTGCAACCTTCCTGTAATTGTGAATCTCGGATATCTATAATTTGCAACCGAGTTCACAACCTACTCTCGAGTATAAATTCGGTAAGTTCATATCTCTCTTTGATGATTGAAACATTCCCAAGTGATATAATCATTTGCATGGGCAATTTTCAATTGATCGACAAATTAATTCAAGTGATATATTGTTAAGGACCTTTGAACATCCAATCGCTAAATCATATTTGAGATTTTCTAAAGACAAGCTTGACTAAAACATCTTTTTGTTAATCTACTAAGTCATTCGACATAGTATCAATAGATAGAATGATGTTATAGTGAATAAAATAGAATGGTTAGGTCTTACCATACAATGCAGAGGATTCTCCCGAAATGTTTTGTGATCTTGATCTTCAAGGATGATACTCGATGCTCGACCCATGATTAACCTATACGAAACTTGACTTAGTAGACTAGAAATTATTAGATATAGTTTTGATAACCTAACGTGACAGCAAGCAGATAGCAAAACTTGTAGGTTCAAGCGATGCTTTAACAATCTACTGCATTTGTATCAATTTAGTATGAAAACTATTCAATACATAAGCTTTTGATTCGATCCATTTGTTTGATTTTGTAGTTTTCTTGACACACGTCTTGAATTCTTCGTACTTCAAGTTCTTCTAATATTTTGCATGTGTTCGTTCAACATTTTGTTGTTGAAGATCCGTAGTGATAACAACTTATAAGAATGCTCAATAAGAGCTGTTTATAGAATGTGGTAAACAGTAATACGGTAATCCTCGCCAGAGATCAAAGAAAAGGATACGTGATAGGTATATTGTGATTCGAAAAGCAATAACAGAATATGTAAACATGGAAAAAGCTATTTACAAAAATAAGCATCCTGGAATGGATGTCGAAATGATCGTAAATATTTTTCGAATATTTATACACATTTTAAATTTTAGTCTTGGAATTAAAAATCAAATTGTTGTATATTCTTTCTTTTGTAGGTATGGCTCGGAAAGAGTTACTACTTTCGAAGACACGTGAAACAGTATACATTTGATGAAAGCAACCAATTTTTAAAGGAAAGACTTTGTATGTTAAACCTAGAACATACCCTTACGACCTTCCCCAAGATTCCGATGCAGATTAAACAAAATTAGAGAAAATTTTATTTTTGACGTATGATTTATTTATTTTCTATCTCAAGAATGTTATAATGTTTTATTTTGGATGTTTTATTTGCTTGTATAACTTTTAGCAACATAAATTAAATAAAAAAATATCTTTCCTTGGAAATGATTGGAAATCAAATGGTGGAGATTATCTTTTCCATACAATAGCTATATGACAACAAACAGAGGAATCCATAATTCCACGAAATCTAACTCCATGGAATTAATTCCATGTCATCAAACACGACCCTAGTTTTGCAATTAGGAAATGATCTTTGGGTCAACACACTTATGTATAAGATTTAGAACAATGATCACTATAGAAAAAGTTACAGGTGTTGCTTGTCCTGGTTTAAGTCATAATTTTGATCATTGTATTCATTTCACCTTTTATGCTCGGCCTATAAAAGTCTCCAAACTCCCAGCTTTTTTTCGCATCCCGGTGAGATTTACTATCCTTTGGCCTCTGCACTCATGTTTCTTTCTCTTTAATGCGAATTCTATTTTGTTTTTGAGTGTTTACTATATTTATATTGCCAAGTTCTAGAAGATAATTACCCGTGTTTGCAATCTTCAAAAATTACAACATATAGGTGCTTTAAGCGATCGTTTGTTTTTTCTCTTTTCTTTTTGCCTTTCCTTTTTAATAAGATCAGCGCGAGAATTAAACCTGCAACCCATAGGTTGGCATTTTTTTTTGATAAGTCAAAAATTGTATTAATAGATAACAAAATTTACAAGAGTTGTTTATAAGAAAAGAGGCATAAGCCCCAAAAACTTATAAACTATTTGATCTATAATAAGCGACATGTGGATATTCAACTGAAATCAAAAAATGAGGCCTTCCATCAAAATGAACTCCAACTTCATTATCAAGGAAACACCCTCTTTTTGCCATGGTATACGCTGAAAAATTAGCCTCACGGAAAGTGTGAATAAATCTAATGGCATCATAGCTTTGACAAACTGCTAACCATCTGGGTCTTGCAAACCAAGGTAAGTTGTTACCTTTAAACGCCTCAACCACACTAGCCGAGCCTGATCTGATGCAAATGCGACAAAATCCCCATCTTGTAGCCCATTCAAGACCCACCAGAATTCCATATAATTCAGAGAAATTGGTCGTTATTCCCAGACCAATGGACATAACACCAATAACGTTACAAATAGCATCCCTAGATACCACTCCAGCTCCGGCTACACCTGGACTGCCTCTTGCTGCCCCATCGCAACACAGTTGTAACTCATTGTGATCTGGAGGTTGCCAAAAGCATTCCACCGGCTGAACAAACTTCACACTCCTATGCTTTACACGAAAATAATCCAGCAGAATAACGTCTTCAGAGCAGTTTGGCATGTGGCCTTTGAGACGAATCGAATAATCCTGAATTAGCTTCAAAACGCGCTTGAAGAAAACACTCCAATTTGCTTGTTTGTGTTCGAAAACTGCTTTGTTTCTAATGGCCCAAAGTTCTGATCTGATCACCAGGTTTGCCAGCAGCCACAGGTCACGAATCATTCGACTCCTACTCTGAGCAGCCTTATAAGAAATCAGAAGATTAACGTTAGCATTAATGCCAAAAACGGATGAAATCTAATTCCAAGCACGAGCAAGAAACCGCACCGAAAAAGACGTGCTCCAAAGTCTCTTCTTCAGTTCCACAAAGAGAGCATTTGGCATCCCAACCCCTGGTCAATTGGGCTAATGCCACTTGGTTTTTTTTTTTTTAATACGATCAGCGCGGGATCGTTACCATCGCTCTTCTAATGTGTGGCAGAGCAATTTGGTGTTAAGTTTAATCGGGTGAATAAGTAGTTTTGTGTAGTTTATTTTTCTGTCAATCATTTTCATCTAAGAGTAACAACAAGTATTATAAATTTATATATTAACATTTTTCCCCTTGAAGAGTAAGTTTTACAGGAGAAAGGTCAATTTCAAGACGGATATGCTAATGCTTCTTAGCTCGGGTGAAGTAGGTTAGGTATACTTGTTGCTTTTCACTTCATACCAAGGTTTGAAAAACGGGTCACGGCTCAGGTCACGGACACTAGGCGTGACCGTTATAATGCGTTTTCACAGGTGTGAGCACGTTTCGGGCTAAAAACGCGTTATATAGGAGAAAAACGCGTTTTTTGGAAGTTTTTTGAAAATAACGAGCGTTATAATGGTTAAATAGAAAATAAAAAAAAATTATGATCTGAAATTCCTATGTAACGGTTATAACGTACGTGAAAATGTTTTAACGTGTCTAAAAAACATTGTTACTAGGTTTTTTTATTTTTTTAATACTCCCTACGTCCCTAAATAGATGGCCTATTAATTTTTAAATTTTGTCCAACTAATAGATGACCTATATCATTAAGAAATTCTAATACTACCATTTTATTTGATTATTGTTAGTATAAGAAATCTGTATAATTCGATAGTCATGTTTATATTCTTTACGGTGTTTGAAAATGCTTTTCACTATACAATTTACGAAAGTTTGATAAAATTCGTGTCGGTAAATTATAGCCACTAAAATTTCGTTGGCAACAATTAGCTAGGTATACTTGTCCCTTTATTAGATTGCAGAATTTCCATCAAATGCCAAGAAGTAGGCAGAGTTTTATCAAGTCTATATGGTACTAGACTACTAGTTTCTAAAAGTTAATCACTGAATGCTTAAAAAACTCGGTAAAGTAGGAATTGCATGGTGAGTTAGGGTACAATCAATCAACCCATTATCAGATTCGATCTAAAATTGCACTACTTATAAGATGAAATAATTATTACGTCCAAATCATGTACCCACCACCGTTGCATGATGATGCATATATAGTTTTTTTTTTTTTTTTCATTTTAAGTTTTAACAAAGAAGTGAAGAACTAAAGCGGAGAACTTGGTTCATGAATTGAAGATTCAAGTTGGTCCAATTGGGGTAGGCAACGAATAATATGTCGCGTCACTTTTTTCTTTCATTTCCCTTCTTTTAGAAAACAAAATCATGGTCACACTATTTTTTTTTCCATTCTCTTCTTTATATGTTCACCCTTTAAAAACACAACAAGGCGTATGGTTGTAGTAGTCAAATATTCTATAACTCTGCTTCTTCCGCGGAGAAATTCTTCCTTCCTCTGTGTTTTGAAGTTTCCAAGTTTCAACTTCCAACTACAAGTTTAAGAGGTAATTTTAATATTTTATTAAAATAAGTATTTACCACTAAATATATTGTTTGTTTCTATGTAGTTTATTTACAACAAATTTGATTTTTTTTCTTCATGATACTGGATGATGATGCAGACGTCGAATGTTGTCTTTGAACTATAAATTTTAACTATACAGGTACTCTCTTATATCAACATTTAAGTTAGTAGTTTTTTTTTTTTTTTTTTTTTTTTTGTAATGTTTTCATCATTTTCTTCATGTTGTACATATATATATATTGTAATTTAAGATGTTGCCATAACTTTATAATAGAGTTTCAAGGAAATAACAAAAGCTCAAATCAAGATTAGAGGAAGAAAAAATCAAGACACAATTAAATCTAGTCAATAAAATCTATGCAAATAACAATCTGGTGAAGACTACGAGATAATAATAATTATCTTCATGATTAAAAGATCTAAGCTGGTCTATTTTTCCCCTTTATGCATGCACAGCCAAATTTCTTATTGTTTGAAGAATATATTGATTACTGGCTAAAATAGACATCTAGAATTTTCTATTTGTAGGCACAAATTAAATAGAGGCCAAAAATAATGTAGTGAATAAGAAAAAATTCACTAGTTTAATGAATTATCAAATCATCTTTCAGTAAGTAATTCGTATTAAGTAACGAAAGGGGTCAAAAGTTAAAAGTATAAAAAGAAAAGAAAAAAGCTAATTGTCTTCATGATCCAAAGGTCTAGCTAGCATATGTTCATTTGGAGACAATACACAAGTTATGAGAATGTGAATCCAACTTTATATGATTCGTTACACTTCGGATCGCTCGACCTTGGTGTTCAACATATGAACAAAGGATATAATTCTAATATTGATAATAATAATGAAGTAGGTAACAATAATGATGATAGTGAAGGAGGTTATGATAACGATAATGATGGTTATTATGATGATGATACTTATGCAAACGAAGATAGCCAGTACCCGACAACGATGACTATGATGTGGAAAGGAACCGTCGAGAAAATGAAGAATACATGAATAAATCAAAAAAAGGTGGTGGTCGTAGTTGGTTCGCGTAGCTTTTTAAATGATGAATACTAGTTTAACAATTCTATGTTTTTTAAATTTGAAGTTTTTAATCCTGTAGTTACTTTCCTTGTATCATTTAAAAAAAATTAATTCGAAGTTTTCAGCTTTCAATCCAGAGGAAAAAAAAATCAAAAAAGATGGTAAGAAAGTTATTTACACGGTTATAACGGGCGTGATAACGGGAAAAAGTTCTAAAAAAAATGCACGTTAAAATGTTATTTAGAATAAAAAAAACATTCAAACTAATTTTAGAAAACGGTTATAACGTGTATGAAAACCGAAAAACGGTACTAAAAAGCTGTCGTTATTTCCTATTTATCGGCATTATAAAGGCACGGGGTTCGAGGACCCTCACGGCCACTAGTATATGGGTGTGACCGTTTTAACGATGCTTTTTCAAGTAAAACGGGTGTTTTTCAAACCTTGCTTCATACTGTGATTCCATGGAGAAAATTATTAGAAGTATGACCCACACAAGTACATATATTAAACCTAATTTGATTGGGGGCCAAACATTTTAATTAGGGGCCTTAACTTTTATTTGCACCCCAATTTTTTGAGGGGCGTATTAATCCGATATTGAGAAGACTGTTTTACCCTTTACTAAACACAAATCTTAAAAATCAGCTTAACACTAATTAGAAATCATAATTAGGCCCCCAATTCATATACCCTAAACTAAACCAAAAGAGAAAATCAGTTTCTCTTTTTTCTCTTCATCTTCCTCTCCTCCCATTTCTCTTCTCCACCACCACCATTAACGACTTACCACGATTTTTTTTTTCTTCGAACGATTCATCGTTTAATAGTCGATGTTAGAAGAGAATCGACGATTAACTTCTTCTTCAAACATGGCTCGTACAAAGCAGACCGCTCGCAAAGCACTTCAAATCCCCAATCTCGTCGACACCGTCAAAGGAAAGGTTATCGAGGGACGAACTCCCAAACCCAAAAATCGAAACCCAAAGAAGATATGGGTCCAATTAGAAGGTATGTGAACTTAAACCCACCTTATATGCGTTTTTTGTTGTGTTTTGATTGTGAAATTGAGCCCAGTAACCGAAATATAGCGGTTTTAGATAAAGGGTCGTTAGTATCGTAGTGGATACCCCTAACGACTTTTCATTTGCATGCTTATTTTATGAAAAATCGTTAGTGTATTAGGTTGAAGATGACGACCCTAATTCTGCTACTTCGACATTTTTTGCCCTAGAATAGAGTCGTTAATCTTTTATGTTTCAGATGACGACTCTTGTTTGCCGACCCTTTTTTATTTCTTAACGACTCTAGATGGAACTCAACAGCCCTCTGTTCCAAAAAATGATAGTGTCGTCATCTCATTTCCCCTAGAGTCGGCACTTAACTATATGCCCTAGAGTCGTCAACCAAAATCGTAGGATCGTTTTTGACCTTTTGACGACCCTTTGTTTTTACTTTGAGTCGTCACATGATATACAAGGGTCGTTTGTTTTGTAGATCATTTAAGTGACGACTCTTGATCTGATAACCATAAATTTGATGTCTTATTGTGTTTTTGGGTTTCTTTGTTTTGAAACCAAATGCAGAACCAAAGACAAGGTTCCAATGACGATAACTCCTCCTTCCAAAGCTCCCCGCCACGATAAATACTTACTTGCCGGTCCATTATGCGGTAAAAAGCCGAGTGAGGTATCATTTTCTATCACCGAACCAAGAGACAAATGTAATGAGTTGTCGGATTCAGCAGAATCAGACTCTCCTGTTATTTCCGCTAGCAGTAGTGGTGAAGAAGAAGAAATCCAAGAAGAGGAGATACAAGAAGATCCTCCCGTACGAGGTGAAGAGGAAGTAGAGAGTGATAATGATGATGAAGATAATGTTAGTGGTGATGATTCTGATGATGGTAACGGTGGTGATGATGAGCAGGAAGGGGATGAAGGTAATAAAGGTGGTCATGAGGTTGAAGAGGATGAAGGGGATGATGCTGCTGGTAAGGATGATGAAGAGGATGATGGTAAACAAGATGTAGAACATGAAGAACAGAATGCAAAGCCGAAGCCGGTAAAGAGGGTTAAGAAGGATGGAACTGATATTGCACCCAGCACGAGACACGTTCCCGCTACTCATTTGATGTTGGAGCCTCTTCGAAGTGGTAAACCAAGAGGAGAACCTAGAGATGGGGGCAAAGTTCTATTTGGATATTCTGGATCGTGGGCTCATACCATTTATGAGACAATCGTAAGAATCCCAACTTTGCTTGCTATTTGATTAGCTGGTTGATATTAACTTTCTAATATGTTTTTTAATATTTATTTATTTATTTTTTGTAGGATCATAAGAATGCCGCACGTCTTTTCAGGCACCAATCTTCTTTTAAGAAAATGGATTTGTGGCCGCTAAAAGGTGAATGTGCAAGAGTTAGAGAATATGTTGAAAACTCCGGTTTGTACAATGCCGTTGTGAACTCTGTGATTGCGTATGACAAGGTTGCAGTATCTAGTTTCTGTGAAAGGTATTACGCTGAAGTCGACACATTCCAACTTCCTTTTGGCGAGATGGCATTGACTCCTAATAATGCAGAACAGATATTAGGGGTGCAGGTCGAAGGTAAATGAACCAGTGACAATTTCAAGAGAAGGCCTAGTTGGGATGAAATTTATACATGGACCAAGAACTTATTTGGCTAGGATAAAGAGAAGACTGATGGGCTTTTCGTGCCGGGAACTAAGTACCCGAAGAAAGAGTTCAAACTTGTGGAGATTAGGCAGATGTTTGCTGGTACATAAGAGAAGGAAAAAAAAGGAGGTCTCTCTGATATGGAATGTCATTATGCCGCGGCTGCGTATTTGTTGTACGTCCTTGCGTCGGTTGTATTTCCCGACAACAGAAGGTAATGAGGTCAGCGCCAACCTTCTTCAGCTTTTGGACCCCTTAGAAGATGTGAACAAGTACTCTTGGGAGACTGCCATAGTTGCACATCTGAATGGTCAGCTTTCACAGGGATCTCGCGAACGTACTTCTCAAATTAATCGGAATTTGGCTCTAATCCAGGTATTTGGATTGATGAAAGTTGACTTCTTTTAGAATGTTTTTTTCCTTTGATATATTTTTCTGTTTATTTCATTGTTTTAAAAATTTGAACTTTGGTTGTTGTAGGTGTGGATTTATGATCATTTCCCGTCACTGTTCAAAGACAATGAAGATGTGAAAATCAACCCAAAATGGAGCCCAGGTAGTCCAACAGGAACCCGTTGGTTGTACTCCGGTTCTCAGGATAGGGAACAAAGCGTCTGGGTGATAGAAATGCGTAAAAAAACTTGACAACATCACGGTGGAAGAGGTAATATTTACTCCTTACGAGGATCTTAGAGTTGGCGCAATGGAAGATGTCGTGTATTACCATGGCCCTTTGTTTCACCCCAAACGGTTTTCAATGTACAATCCATGAGAATCATCGTCAACTTAGGTTTATTCAGATTCACCCGATGAACTATGTGCCTGGATTTCCAAGCACAGGATTGAACAAATGTAAGTGACAAAGGATGACATAAAAGTGGTTTATGAACTGCAGTGATGTCAAGCATTGGAATAATAGACACTCTAGCCTCGTAGACATCACGTACTAGGTGCATGTGCATGAAGGTTACGAGGCAACGATTCTTATCAATGGTACGAAAGGCTTCTCCCATGGTAGGAGTAATACGGATAGATCGAGACCCTACGGGTAGGAGGACCAATGAGGAGCATCCACCTCTGCTACTCAAGTGGCAGGTAGAGATGATACTACCATTCTTAAACTTGTGGTGAGTATTTATTTGTGTAATTGTATTTATTCATTTACATACAAATATCACGTCGATTTATAGAGAACGAATGAAGCTTTTTGTCAAGGCTTTTTGTTGCTCGGTGACAAAGGGAAGTGATTGATCTGCGAAACGCGTCGGTCTGTTGATTATTTCACCGCATTGAAAATCCCCAATGCAAAGAAGATGTTTCTTTGTTTGGTAAGGAAGGTAAGAGGACGGAAAACACGTAGCCAACTAGCGCGACAACGTGGTGAGCAGGGCAAAGTAGCCAACATCATGATGAAAAAGGTACCAAAAGATGGTGGTTCCCAGTGGAAATTAACCGGTGTCATCGGCTTTGTTTTGTAGCGAACCAACGACCTATTTACGATACACAAAGTCGTTAAGTGTTTCAATTAGAAGTCTAGCAGCGTGAGATGATAGGTGTTGTAAAACACCTAATTTACTATCTAGTAGTTATGCTTTCTTTGCTATTTACAGTGAATTATGTACTTTACGCGTGTTTTTGAGTTATTAGGTACTGCGGAGTCGCACGGAGGAGGAGGCGGAAATCACTGGAAATTGGGCAAAGGGAGCAAAATTGTCATTTCGAGGCGAACACTATTGGAGCCTAGTCGAGTTGAGGCAACTCTTTTGAAACATTAAAAACTGACTTAGCTAAGGATGAAACCCATTCAAATGCTAAAGGCATCGAGGTTAAGCACTATTGGCACCTATGGGTTCAGCTAGTTGGGGATGTGATTGAGTGGCACATAATAAAACCGGATCCAGACCCAGTTCTTATAATCCAATCCTAAACTCGAGACATTTCGTCTCAATCATTTTGTTTCACCTGAACCTGAAATTGAGAAACAAAAACCAGCAGCTGCTGTTTCTGAGATCGAGAGAAGAGGATTGGATATGAAAATTGCTGATTTCAGCCATGAGTATTGAAGACGGAGGTGCTGTGTTCTTGAATGACTGGTGGATTTGGAAGATTGAGCTGTCAACAGGAATTGAATATATACAAGGGGATCTGTGAGACTGAAAAGCAGCAAGTCGGTTCAATTTGTAATGAACTCGAGCACAGATGCAGATGAAGAACTCAGTGAAGAGTGATTTCAATCGGAAGAAGATGGGTTCAACTCAATTTGAATGTGGAGTGAATTTGTGGTCATCGGTGAATGCAGCAGGGTTTTGCTTGGTTACGTGATTGAAATGGAAAAGAATGGGTGTTCTTGTTATTAATCCACGAGATAGAAATCGTGGAAATTAGGAAGAAATTGGTAGTGGAATTGAAATCAGATAAGAACAGACCCGCGAGATAGACTAATTGTGTTGCTGCCATGTATTTTACAAGGGGTTGATGGCTTGAAGTGTCACCAGTGGTTCTTTAGACTGGTAGGAAGTGATGCGAAATCAAAGGAAAGAAAGAACCGAAATGCTTTGGTGGAGTAATGGGCTGAAGATGGAAATTTTAGGTTGATGGTGTTGTTTCAAATGGGTTGTGCAGTGGCAGGATGTGATGGATTATTGTTATATTTTGTGCTGCGAGTTGAAGGAAAAGAAGACAATGGTGATATAGTCCAAGTGGGTGACTCAGAATCTTTTGGTTAGGTTATAAAATTGATAGGAAGGAGCTTGGCTTACGGATGGAGTGCGAGCTTCTTTGGAGGTTTGAAATTTCCTAACTGTGATGGCTTGTATGGAAGCTGGCAATAATGGAGCCCGATGGTGTGTGATGTTATTTTGGTGTTGATAAGATGCAGCTGTAGTGGTAGTTACCAAAAGTGACAAGAAGGCGGATGGAGTTGTTGCGACCGAATCCCAAATCTTGTGAACATGCGCAATGGCAAGGTGAGTTGAAGTTGTTGTGCAGTGGAGTTTGCGAATGGAGAAACTAATGAAAGTGATGGTGTTCTTGTTTGTGAATTACAAGGGGTTGTGTCAAAGTGTGCCATGGAGGCTTGAAATGAATGCCCGAAATTGCAAAGGAGAGTATTTATTCTTGTTAATTAAATCTGTTGGAGTTGAATGAAACTCTGAGGAAGCTGTGACTGGAAAGGTAGTTTTTAGCTTGCAAAAAAGTGAAATGATTGAGAATTGAGCAATTCACGCAGGTGTGTGTATGTCTTTGAGATATAAGGCGCAGAGATAAGGGCTGCAAAAAGCTATGTGGAAGTTATTTGCTAAACTTGTGCAACTCTTGGAAGCCACGAATGGTGTGTTGAGGCTTGAGATTGAGATAGTGAAAGCGAGAGAATATGCTTGATCTTGTGCTTGCCAAGGATGCGGTAGACTAATGATTGCGGTAGTAGGTGTTGTGGGATTGCTGAGAAGGGCTGGTAATGCAGCTGATGTTGGAAGTGTTGTTGTGAGAAAACTTAAGATAGAGAAGGGAACTGGCAGGGTGCTGTAGATGTATGCCTAGGTTGCTATTGATAAGAGACACATGGTTCGAGTTGTGGGTTATGGAGGAACTAGTGTTGGCTGCTGCTACAATGGTGATGTGCTGTGCTATGGTGCTGAAAATTGCAGAGAGGTATGGCCTGAGGCAGTGAGGAGGTATGGTTGGTCAGAGTTTGAACTAGAAACTGGAAATGGTTTCAGGCTTGTGCTGGTGTTGCTTCTGGGGTAGTAGATTCAGCTGGAGGAAGGTGCTGTAACAGTGTGGCTCAAGGTGTAGTGACTGGTGCAGGTGGTGTTGCTGCCAAGGAAGGCAGTGCAATAAGAGCTTAAGAAAAGAATGGTGATGTTGTAGCTGTCTTGGCTGGAGATTGCAGGGAGTATGGCCTGTGTTTGGTAGAATGAAGAAACACTTGTGTGCAGAATGAGTTGCAGCAATTGAGCTGAACTGAATTGGTGGTTCTGAGGTTATTAAAGTTGGTGTTTAGAAGTAAAGGGCCATCTTGGCTGGAAAGCAATGCTACAGCACAATGATGGTGCTGTACAAGTTTAGGCTAGCGCAATGGCCTAGGCCAAGGTGACTCAGATCCTGATTCAGATGAGTTAGCCCTAACTCAGACCTGACTGGTTCTGACTGGCACACCCTAACTCGGTTTGACTCGGTCTGACTGAGTTGAATCGAGCTGACTCGTTGACCCGCCGAGCTGACCCGTTGACCGGTGACCGGGCGGACTTTGCCGGTCACCGGAGCCGATTTCCGACGACTTTTCCGGTCGATTTCCGGCCACAATACCATATTTCCGGCGACCACTTTTGGGTCATATTTTCTAAATGGGTTTCTCCCTCTTTTGGGCTTGGTGGATTTTCATCTAATGGACTTTGAAGACTAGACCTAATTTTAGAAGTTGGAGAAAAGCTATAAAGGGAAGGTCTTCTACAACTTATAATATATCTTATTCTTGGAACTTTGGAGAGCCGGTTTTGTTTACGCTTCTAGGGTTTGCTTTTGTTCATCTTCTTCTTTATTCAACTTATATTTTTGGTGATGAACTCCATAGCTATGAGTAGCTAATTAATTCATTATTGGTTAAGGATGTAGTCCTATTTCTAAAACTTGTGTTTGATTTATGTATTAGTTTTCTCTCTTGATTATCGTTCAATTCTCTACTGTTTTTATGATCACATGATTGATGTATTGTGATAGGATTATGATGTTTGATTAGTTAAGTGGCCAATTAATTGAACTTGCATCCTAGTCCATAGCTATTTTAGGGTTTTTCATCGAGCGATAACCCTGAATACAAGTAGCATGATATGTTTACGGTTTGTAGTGATACACTCTCGTAATCATATGTAGAGTTTGACCATTGTCCGAATTGTTATGCGCAATGTATGAAAATTGCATTGATTAGCCTATTTCTGAAACTTAATGCTCCTAGGAATTGAACTTAATTAGCGCAAGGCGTTAGGTTATTCTTTAGGTAGAATTCACATACGCAGCTCTAATGTGTGTGTTGATGAACTGAGGAAATTAATAGATTATCTTGCTCTCTTGATTCTCTAGGCTTTTGATAACACAAGAGATTAAATCGTAATTCTAATCATATATGCGAGCACATGTCTAAGATTGAAGATGAATTCCTTGACCAATATCTTTCTCCATTGATTACTTTCTACAATTTACTTTGCTTTTAATTTACTTTTATTGCTTACATAAAATTCAGAAATCCCCCCAATTGGTTACTTTAAGAAATTGATTACGAAATAACTACAATCGCCTCTATGTGGATACGAACTCTTTCTTATCATATACTTTAGGAAAGTGAAATTATTTTTGACGCATACGACAGCGATCAGCAGAGTGAAATTAACACAGTGATGACATATTTTTTTTGTGGATAGAGTCGTTATTAGTTATATTGAAACCAATGACGACTCTTTGTTAGATAAACACCCGGGATATGAACCATATTTTCTATGGCTAGA